>VXAY01001362.1:603328-795820 GCA_013399855.1 Oxyruncus cristatus | reverse complement strand
AACTGTTGTCCGAGGGTGGACTCACGCTGGAGAAGCTCATCCAAGGCTGTCTCCCGTGAGAAGGGACCCCACAAGAAACAGGGAATGGACTCGATGCCATTATTCCCTGGAACACTGGTGAAGATCCTGGTGCAGCAAGTTGTCCCCTTGCAGTCCATGGAGGACCTCACTGGGTCCAAGTACCCCCCGGGCTCCAGTCCTGGCCCGGCAGGGAGGAGCAGGGACAGTCCTGAGGGCGACGTGCAGCAGACAGAAAGAGAGAGAGAGATTTCCAGCTATGGCCGATTGAAGTTGTCGCCCTAGAAATAACAGAAGAAAACTTTCAAGTGCTGCAAATTTGATTTAGAGGAACTGTAAACCCTGAAAGTAAAGAAAAGACTTTTCTCCTCCTGGACTGATACAGGAGGGATAATTTTGTAAATACATAACATTTTCTTCGTAATTTTATCTAGTTAGAATTGTTGTATATATTATTCTTTAGTTTTTATTCTGCTAGTAATAAATTTAATATTATTCCCCCATGTCAGGTCTCTCTTGTCTGTATAAAACTTCTCTCATCTTATAGCAATTGTGTAAAAAGTTTAAAAAAAATTAGCCCCCCCACGACACTAGTCAAGCTGGGTTTTCCAAGCAATGTGTCAGTTTTCTGTTTGGTATTGCATTGCAGCCACTTCTGAACCACTCTGAGTCAGTTTTGATAAGCTCAAAATGTCCAGAACTGTATGGATCTCATTCCATCCACCTTGGTAGAGGCATGCTGTTATCTGTCATTTCTCAGCCATCCTTTGCTGCATGAACAAGTCATACCTGTTTATCCCCAAAGAGGGTGAGATATAGTTATAGGAGTCCTAATTCTGGTCTTGTTCATTTTCTCTGAGACATGGGAAAGCTGCATAATGTCTCTGGCCCCATATGAAGGACATTCTCACTGCTTCTGTCTGTGAAAAGGACATAGTAGCATTTCTATTCTTCCAGCCTTTCATTCTGGGCCATTTGCACTGAAGATTATGTAAAATTACAATGCCTTTTATTGCCTGACTTAAGAGACCTTTGATCTTGGCTGCTTTGAGCATGTATGATACAAGGAATGAGTATGGAAAGGCTGCCATCAAGTTTCTTGTGCATATAGTCCCAGATATGGTTTGACTGTGTCTGAAGTCAATTATCCAAAACCAAAAGCGCCCAAAGCTACTTTGCAGAATGCACAAACCCTTGAGATGCAGTCCTTATTGTTTGGTGTTTCGAGTTCTTTGTTTATGAAAAAATGGTGGTTTGAAATTAGGTGCACCAAATGCAAGCTTTTGCTTGCTTCACAATGATGCCTTTTTGCAGTTCTGAGTGGTCTGACTGCCTTGCAAGCCTCATCAGTTCCCAGCATCCATAAACAATTGCTTTTGTCCATAGAAGTGAGAAAAGATAGAAGAGGTGGAAACCCCAGGATAACAGGGTCTCTATTGAATTTTCTTGGCTCAGAAGAGCTGACAGGCCAGGGAAGCCAAGGTTTTAGAAATGTTTCAGACAGAGAAGATGGCAAGGGGTTGGTCACTACAGAAATATGCCAGCTAGCATTTACTGTGCAATGGGCAGTGCCAGGCTGCTTTTGTTTAGCTCAGCCTAGTTCTAAACCAGAGGATGATTTGGGGTCTTTTTGCCCTTGCTGCTTCTCACGGTGGATACAGAATCTGCATTCAGAGCAATTATTGCACTGCAACCAGTGATATCGATTTGTGAGGCTCTCAAGTGTAGATGACTACTTAGCAGGCCTGATGATGATTAAAATTATAGGAAGCAACTTTGTAACAGGACTGTGGGGGTCCTACCTTTTTCAAAATGTAGGCGTCTCCACTGTAAAGGCGGTGAGGTCATTGCCTTGCACTCCTCTCGGCTTTTCTGAATCCTCATTTTCCCAAAAGATTTTTTTCTTTTTTTTTCCTATCTTTGTCATTTTTCAAAATGTCCAGACAATTATAGCAATAAAACACCAGAAGTTAATCACAAAAATACAATAGGCACCATTCAACAGAAAGTATTGCAAGGATATCCCCTGAAGTTTCAGGGAGTATTATGGAAAGCCTGAGATTAAAGGGACAGACAAAGGGCATGCTGGCATTTTACCATGAAGAGAAAACACAGACTGCAGCAAGAAGAAAAGTTTGTGAATGTATGAGTGTTTGGTCTTTGAGAGTGGATGCTGAAAGGGAAGAATGGGTTTGAGAAATATGAGAAGAAAGAACTGTCAACGTAGTGAACAAAAGTTGCTCAGAATACAGAATGGGAAAGAGAAGGCTGCCCATGGCATTCAATTACCCCTTTAATTACAAGCCATAGTTTATCTGTAATTTGTGTTTTTAAAGGTAGGTAACAAACATATTTCAGGTCTTTAGTTTTACCTGCTTTGGGACTGTTGCCTAAAATGGAAGAAAAGTTTTCATCATTGTCATCACATTTCTGAGTTGCAGGTGTTAGGAGATGTCAAAGGAAAGGAAACCCTTGAGTAGATGAATAATGTTTATCACCAGTCATGTTTAAGCCATCCTTGTTCTGTACATCCTTGGGACAACTGATGGCCTAATTCTGCCTTGAACTGGAGCTTCTACAGTCCCAATACTGGCTGTTGCAGCATGAGACTAAGTAATATATGGGTGACTACAGCTGGAGCCTTATAACTTTCAGGGTTTTATGAGTCCTAATTTTTATATGATTCTCTTAAATCATCTAAGATTTTGATATAAATTATGGCTCATATCAGCAGTGAAGGTAACAGTGACAATCACATCCCATCCATCAGTGAGATGTATCACTCTGAATTGGCTGTCTTTGCTTGAGAAGATGCAACAGAGGCTTTTCTTGGGGTCAGAGTAGCACTGTGAGGGGGAAACTCACAAAACACCTAACTGTAGACTTACATGCTTCAACTAGGGCAGCAAGTTCTTTGCTGGATGAATACCATTGTTGTGTGTCTCTGAGGAGACAAAGTGCTCGAATTCATGGAATATATTCCTTGTTTCTTTGCAGAGCTCACATCCCCATGGGGGTGTGTGAGGTCAGGAGGAGGAATGCACTGACAAAGCTGGACTGTGTTTTCTGTTCTCCAGACCAGTTCCAGGTGGGCTATTTTAATAGTCCCAGTATTTAAAGCCCACTTAATAAACAAGCATGAAGAGGAGATATGCCATATTGCAAGCTTAGTCCTTCTTTAGCACTGTTTGTCACTGGCATCTGTCTATCTTGAACTGAATTGTAACTAGCAGGCCCAGAATTTTGGCCCAAAACTTGCTGATGATAGCAGGTATAAGAAAATGCTCTAGGAAGGTGCTTCTTTACCAGCCACTTGGTGTCAATTATCAGGAAGCAGAGATTTTAAATGGAAGTTGAATGTTTAGGAGAATAAGACCTTGCCATAAACTTTATTAAAAATGGAGAAGAAGTGAAAGCAATGCTAGCTCAGAGTATTTTCTGAAAATTCAGTTCTCAGCAAAGGAGAACAAAAAAATCCAAACCTTTTCTAGCTAGTGAATTGCTACAGATTTTGTCAAACAAAGCTAAGGATTAATCAGGACACAGGTAGCCTTGTTATTGTTAACATTTCTGTAATAGTTATTAGTTAATGCACATGATGATTAAGCGCTGGAGGTGCCTCTGATTGCAGTCAGTGGGAACTGAATTAAGGTCTAAATCACTGTTTGAATCTCGCTTCTGATTTCCTACAAAATAATGAGGCTTTGAACAGAATGTCTAATTTGTCTATCACTGGAAATGAATGCGTGTCTTCCCTCATGGTTCTATTAACTTGGAGGTCAGGCAGCTAACAAGAAACTGGTTGTTTAACCCTTAGCTTTAATCTACGATTATGACTTGAGTGATAGGACTAAGACCAGAAACAAGGCTGATTGTCAGAGATGCTGCTGAGGCTGCTGTACAATGGGATTGGTGCATTCTTGCAGTCAGCACTTCCACAATTCAGACTGTCCATCAAACCACTGGCCATTTGGACTCTTTCAGGGAGTTGATGAGGCTAGTCCGGGGGAACCTTAATCATGGAAGCAGAGCTTGGTTCCATAAACCCCTATTTGTCATACTCATGTCTATTTGTTACTTGTTAATTCAGAGTGAACACACAGTCATTTTCTGAGTCAATGTGACATTTCTTTTATTAATGGAACACTGTTTTTATTAGATCAGAAGTGATAAAATGTCTCAGGATAAAATGAATTTTTAAAACTTCTTAATTAATGAGGGAACATTGATCATTAAGAGTGTCAATTAAGCAAATGTGCATAAAATGTCCAATATAAACGAACAGCTATAATTAGTATGCTGGCAAATACTATTATCTTATCTATTAAAGTCTTCTGTATCCCACCCTGAAATTCATCCTTCTGACCAAACCAGGAGACACATCAAAATGGCAGGTGCCAAGGGGAACAGAAACAGGTAAGTGTTCAGGTGGAAAGAATTGAAGGGGTCAGAAATAAAGAACTCATGCAGTGGCATTGATTAGATAAAATGGTAGGATTTCTTTAAAATATTCAAGTTTATTTTAGGGAAAACTCCAAAATGCTTTCAAAATTATCAGTTCTTATTTGTGAGTGTATGTCCAGTTAAACAGGATCTCCTGTGAAATTAATATCTCAGACATTCATGGTATATGTTGTTTTTAATACCTTTGTCTCAATCTGTCTCTTACAGGTCTATGATGGGGAATGGTAGAGAGCCTGATCTCGTGCACCTGGAGGCAAAGACAGTGGATGGTCGTAAGTAAATCAGCTTTTAAATATTGTGGTATAGTGGGCTGTCCTCATATTCTTGTAACCACACAATGTGACAGTAGAAATCTGACTTCTTTTTTAGTTGCTCACTCATCTAATATGAGAGGTTTGGCTGTTCCAAGTCAGGTCTGTCAGAAGACGGGCCTTTCCAAGAAAGGCAAAAATTTGGGTTTAACAGGCTGTGAAAGGAGCCGAGAACATGATAAGGAAGAATATGTGATAAGCAGTAATTGGAGTTACTACGCAGAGCACATTCATTTCTTCTGATGTGATTTTTGTTGATGGGAACATGACATTGTAGAGAAGTTCCTGAGTCACAAAGTCTAGCTGCTGTTTTTTTTGCACAGTACGTAACTTCACCTTGTTCACAGCTTTACAGTTTTAGCAGACCAGGGATACTCTGCCTTAGGTACTGCATTTGAGAATACCTTGTTTCTCTCTCAGAAACCTTTAAATGACCAGACTAAGTGTATTTTTCACTGTGTCTGCTTGTCCTCTCATTGTCCTTCACTTTCATCAGCTCCTTTTCCTCCCTGCTTTGCCTCTTGAGGTGCTTTTTTTTCCATTCCAGGATCGTTCTTTACCTGCAACTCCAAAATATTCTCCTAATTGACCATAAATTCTCTCAGGCACCCTAAGCCACCCACTGGCCTTTTCTCCTCCGAACCATGCTTCCTCAGGGTCTGTCTTTGAGCTCCACTGCTTTGCAGATCTTTCTGCTTGGATTTCTTTCCCACAACATTGGATTGCCTCAGGCAGGCATCACACCGAAAGCCTGGCTGCCATTGATTGTCGCTGTAATTCCATATTGTTTCCTTAGTAAACAGCAGCTTTGATGCAACGTAACAAGAAGATTTTTACCATTTTCAGTACAAAAGTATTAATGATGCATTCAGTTAATTACTTTTTAAATGGATAAATTCATCCCTTGAATTTTACCCTCAACTGCAATGGTGTTACTCAAAATGTGTGTTTTGTCACTGTAAACTTGAAAACTATCTGAAAAGTTTACTGTGGGGTAATCTGGTTTTTAACTTACGGAAATTTATCTTGAAAGAGAATTTTTTGGAAGATGAATTTTGAAAAGAAACAGTTGTGATAGAAACTATAAAGTTTTAAAGGTTTCCCTGTCATGATATGCAGGATAGCAGAAGTGAAAGAACGTATTATCTCTATTTCTTATAATTTATGATCTATGATTATTATTTCTCCTCTCAATTTCATTTATTTGATACGACATCAAGGCTGGGGACATGAGGCTCTCTATTTCTTGGGACATGCTAAATGAGAATGAAGTATTCTAACAGGACAGAGTCTATTTCAGCACCAAACACCGCTCTTATAAGTCATTAAGAATTTGAGGTCACTGAGATGATGTTTAAGGAGCTATATTTTGGTGATGCTTTTGAGGGGTGTTCAGCTCACAGTGGGCAGAGACAGTGCCACACACCAAATGCTTTGGATGATCTTTTTGAGTTCTTAAGCTGAAATAAGAACATATTGCACAGCTATCACACGTTTCTGCAAAGCACTTCTTGAGTTCTTGACAAATTAGTAGGTTTCATTACAGCTCTTAAGGTGAAAACCAAAACCCAAGTAGACAAAACTGGCTTCACTGAGGAGTGGGGCATATTAGTAAAAAGAATTGTGGAATAACAAATTATTGCTCAAGAACTGAGCTCTAATAATAGATTCTGCACACTTATATTGGCTTAGTTGTGAGGCAGCACAACTTAAGTTTTTCAGTTTAGCCAGTGACAGAACTACGAATGTATCAGTAGTGTCAAGCCTTCAGCCACTGGTGACCACTCTTGCAAACCAGTCATTTGGATGAAACTTCTGTTAATGAGTCAAAAAGTCCTCAGATCACCTCCTTGGCAGTATAAGAAAATGTGTTGGATTTTCAGTAAGTGCATGCTCTGTTTGGCCTGTTGTTCCAGGGAGTGTTGATTTCCAACAGAGGGCTATGGTGTGTAGCTGAAAGCAGTAACCTTGGAACATATCACAGCATTTTTTGCCAGATGTTTGGAAGCACTGCAGGTCACAGGATTTTAAGACCAAGACAGACAACACATGGTCCATTATTCTAGTTACCGTGACCAACTTGGTATATGCAGATCTCTTGGCTACTAGAGCTTTTTTTTAAGTACTAAATCAGTCTCCTTTTCCTGCACAAAGTAATCATAAACCTCCAATGGATATAGAAACCGTGACCTCTGAAATGGAGCAGGTCTGTCGCTACCAGTGGGGTGATGGAGGGAACTGTGCTGAAGTGAGAAAGATACCTTTTATCCAAACTGAGGGTAATTTACAAATAATTATCTTGAGGTTTTTATGTTTGGGGTTTTTTTTTTTGGTGTTTTTTAAAATATTTTTGCGTTTACTTATTTATACTTCGTTTGGAATATCTCTTTTGAGAGTTAACCAAGTGTAAAATTTCAATAAAGGGATTAAATTTGAGAAGGTAGATTTGCCAAAACAAGACAGGGAGAAAGAAGGATAGAAAAAGGAGTAGTGTGGAAACAGCCACACAGTCTACAATAAAATAAAAGATTATGAAGTGGAAATAGAAGGGCTAAGCAAGAAGCTGCTGAACTTAGTATAAATAAGAAAAAAACCTCCTCATTCTTGTGCTGGTATATTTTCCAGCAGAAGCTGACTAGTATCACTGCAGCTTTAGGTGAGAAGAAGTAGAAATGTCAGCAGGATACAGGGTTAGCCCTTTTCCTTGACCGAGTCATTTGAGAACATCAGCAACAACCTTAGCATTCGGCTTTCTTTGCTAGAGTAAGTCTCTGTCTCTTCTCTCTGATGATCGTCTGTCTGTGCATTTTATTTATTGTGCTTATTTACATAATGTAAAAGGTTTGCAAGGACCAAAACAAGAGTCTCTTAGCAGGCATAAATCAGTATAACTTCTGTGGCATATTGATTTACACCTGCTGAGGACCTGGCTGGCAATGTTCTCCCTACATTTTTTTTTCCTCAGGATCCAGAGAAATCTGGACTCCTGAACAGACCATGTCTTATCAAACTAGGGTGCAAGTAAAGATGAACAAAATGAGTACAGTCTGTTTAATATAGTTGTATTGATGGAGACAGATTTGCAGGGCTAATCATTGCCATTTATGTTTTTAATCCTCTTTGTGTAAATTTTGGAGAGCATCATGCAAATGTTCATCTAGTGAAATGTGATGGTTTTGTTTATTTTTTTAAAGGCTTCAGGCCCAATCCAAGTCAATCTGGGACTGAGAGTATATGGTAAAACTGTTTTTTCTGGTTGGAAGAAGTTCATATGAATGTTATCTCACATTTCCATTTGTACGCTTGGGTATCCCTGGTGTTCCACTTTGATTTTGGAACAGGATCAAAGACAAGCCGGCAAAGTCAGCAGGAATTGTGATTTTTTTTTTGTTTGGCCTCAGGTCAACACCCCAGGAAGATAATTAATCCCCTACAGTTCTTAACCCTGTGATAAGCTTCTCCTTGTTACATTCACCATCACAGTCAGCAGGCAGAGCAATGGTGGAAGTTAAATCTGGGTTTGCTCAAATGCAACTTGAAGTGCTTTCAGAAGCTGTAAACTTAATGACATGTGGGGTTTAGGTTTGTAAAGAATACGCAAGTCCTGAAAGATCCTAAATTAATGGGCATATCTGATTTGAGCTAGGGAGGGTTATCCCAGTAAGGCCTAATTCAAGCTAATTAACGTGGGAGGTAATTTTTATTCAGGTGGGTGCCTACTGGGGAATCCAGTTGTGAGAATTAGAAAGATAGATTCCTACAAAGCATTTGGAGACTAACTGGGTACCCACTGGCCCTCTACAGAATGGCAAAACTGACTCAGAGGATGTCTAAGTGACAGTTCCTATAGATGTAAAATCTATAGAAAAATCTATAGAGGAAAATCAACTGTTACATTTATAAGACGTGCATTTGCTTATTTTGATGATACCAATTGATTTGGAGTGAAGTTATTAGTTTATGTGGGGTTTTTTTTTAAAGTGTGGATGAAAGAAGCTGAGGGGGTTTCTAATGTGCTGGCAAAAATTTAGAGAGCTCCTGATATTTAAAAAGTAGTTCTGGTTTCTTTTGCTTTTCTTCTGCTCTCCTGATTTACACAGCAACTTTTCTTAATGAAAGGCAATTTAGGTGATGCAGGTAAGACCAAAGTCTCACCTGGGGTCAGCATATGTGTTCTGCTTGCTGATCAGCAGGGACTGAGCATCTGACCAATAACGTCTGAATCACAAAGTTGCACTAGGTCTTTAATTTCTGTTTTCACAGAAAATTGCTAGGAAGAATAAAATAATCAGTGTAGTGGAAAAAGTGAGTAGGCAGTCTAGCCTGACAGTGTTTTATTAATGTAGCTAGAGTGGTGAATTAATTCCCACAGTATCCTAAACCTGTGCAGTAATTTTTTTTTCCCTTATTGTGATTAATGTTTTTTCCTGATCATGATTAGTATTTGTCCTGGAGAATGACATCTGTTAGTTTCTCTAATTATAACTATGCCAGGAATGGCAGAGGATTTGCTTCCCTATGTAAAGAAACATTTCTGACGCTGACATGTAGTGAAGAAGGAGTAGCAGCAGGATAAAACCAGATTTGTGACTAGTTAGTAAATGGGATGGTTTGTTTCATTGATCTTCATTACTGGTTAATTGCTTTGCAGTTGCTGAGTCCTGGAGAGTTGTGAGCGTATTCCCATATCATGAAAGTTTCACAAATCAACATTCAGACCAGATGGAAATGGATAAAGAATAGTCATTTTTTGTGTCTCTCAAAAAAAAGAAATAGAAGGATTAAAGTATGGGAGAACATTTAATTAAATTTTGGAACTCATTGCCATGGGAGGTTGTGAATGCTGAAGATGCACTGGGACTACTAAGGCACCTGGACTACTAAGGCAGTCTAGACTTCTGTTATTAGTCACAGGTGGAGAGGGGTTACAGGCCTGGGTCTTTCAGTGACATATGTTACTACCATGTTCATTAGTTACAGAATGCTAGTTATCCTTCAAAAGCAGAAACTATCCCTAATGTCTAAGTTGCTCAGAAGTGAACTGGGATACTCAGTAGAAAATCTGAAAGAGAAACAAATCATAGATTATGTGGATACTTTTTGCATAAAAGTCCTGATTTGTCCTTGGTGGGTTTATTTGTAGAGAGAAGGATACATTCCTCAATGAATTAAAGACAAGGAAAAAAATGTCCATTTGCAGAATATGGTGAATATTTTCTCTGACTCTCCCTGTAATCAAATAAGGTTTCCGAAAGATATGAGCACAAGCTTAGACTGCTTAGAAAGCAGTGGGTATTAGGGTTTCACATGTAATCCAAAATAGTACTCACCAACAAAGTATCCTGAAGGAATTCCCACCCTGCTTTAGGAAGGGATCTAAAACTCTCCTGTGTACTTCTACAGAGGCTCACCAACCTCCAGTAACCACCAATAACCTTCCTTCTACAGCAACTTAAGAAATGTCTCCAGGACAGGTTGGATCCATTTCCCTTGAGAACATATTAGAATGGAGCTTGAGCTAAACAGAAAAGACTAAAATATTTCATGGCACAGGGTCTCTCTGGCTCTTAACTTCTGCTATGTGTAAGCATTTGCAATTCTCTTTGACCACTGAAACATTATAATTTTGTCAGAGCTTTCCCTTACAAGAAGTCTCCTCCGTTCTTGTGTTCTGTGACTTTTCTTGCTTCTTCTTTAGAAATAGCTGCCATTCCCCAAGAAGAATCCTACTTTGGGTGTCTAAACCTGTCAAAATCAAAGTGTCTGGGGGTGCAAGAGCTGGGAGTTGCTATGTTCTTCTCTCCAGGCACAGTATGACTTTCTTGTATATTAAAAACAGCATCTGTTGTTGGAGGTGAGGGTTCTGGAAATGAAAAGCATAATGTCCTAATTACCTATGGCAGGGAAAACATCTGTGCAGGAAAACTAATGAAATTAATTCCAGAGCTTAGCAACTGAATACATTAATTGACATTAATTAATGCTAAATTACAAACCTCTGCCAACAGAATCACATAGAATGTCCATGAGAATCAAGTGAAAAAAAATCCATGAGTTAATGTGAGCACAGAAAATCTTCCCCCAGGAAAAAAAGAGGGAACCAGGCACTGCAATAAGCCTGCTTTTCCTTCTTTCTGTCTCCCACAACAGAGGGAGCTTTTCTTGTGCACATCTCAGGGTTTGGCCGTTTGTGAGATTAGCTTAAGCAATTTCAGTGCTCTGCCCTTTAGTAGTTATTACTGGCATTTTAGAATTGAAGCCATGGAGAATTGCACTGTGAAAGTTCACAGGAATTGCCTTAGTAAATCTTCATCAATGGTACAATCACTGCTGCCCAGACTCCTGAGATCACAGCAAGAATAGGCATAGTCCCCATTCCTCCATTAAAACAGGATTGAAAGAACTTCAGTCACCTCTAATGGATATCAGCCTGTCCTGCTCTTTAAAATCTCTTGTGGAGGAGATTCCTTATTCTTCTTTGCTGGCTGGTCCCAGGAAAGTACATGCTGTTCTCTCTCTGTGCTCTCAGCATTGGTAACACCTTTGCATGGGAAGTAAGACAGCACTGCAGTCTCCTCTTAGTGTGTCCCAGACAGCTGGTGTGCCTGTGGAAGTAAAACAGTGGTGTTGAGGGAAAAAAAAAGGAAACAGTGTGGGAAACAGAGATCTGATCCTGTATATCTCTGCTGGGGGTGAGGGGAGGGTTGATGCCATGTATGAAAAGCCACCAGTCTTGTTGACAACTCAAGTGGCCATAGGGCCAGCCATTTTAACTGATTCTGCTTTGTTTAACCTCAGGATTGCCACACATTTCACTCAGGAACTTTCTTGAGACAGAATGAGAGACCCTACCTGGCGTACCATGTTCAGTTCTGGAGCCCTCAGCACAGGAAAGATGTGGACCTGTTGGAGTGAGGCCAGAGGAGGCTACAAATACGATCCAAGGGCTGAAACAGCTCTCCTGTAAAGACAGGCTGAAAGAGTTGGCCTTGTTCAACCGAGAGAAGGCTGCAGGGAAACCTTATTGTGACCTTTCCATACCTAAAGACGGTCTATATGAAAGATGGGGACAAACTTTTTAACAGGTCTCATAGTGATAGGGCAAGGGATAGTGGTTTTGTACTAAAAGAAGGTAGATGCAGACTAGATACAAGGAAGATTTTTACATTGAGAGTGGTGAAACATTGGCACAGGTTGCCCAGAGAGGTAGTGGATGTCCTATCCCTGCAAACAGTCAAAGTCAGGCTGGACCTTGAACAACCTGATCTAGCTGAGGATGTCCCTGCTCTTTGCAGGACGTTGGTCTATATGCCCTTTTAAAGGTCCCTTCCAACTGAAACCATTCTGTGATTCTATGATTTTGGGGTGGGGGAGGTGGAGGAAGCATGGGACTGTCCTTCATGATACAAGGGATTGGATTAAAGAGGAGGAGAGGGAATTGGTGGTGTTGCAGGGGAAGAAATGCATGTCCATTCTCTGTCTTATGAAAAGGAGGGGACATGCTGCAGAACACAGTATTATGGGGTGGTGGGAGAGGCTTTGACCTGCTTGTCCCCCTCCTTCCTGAATGCAGGGGGACAGAGGACTGAACAGCTCTGAAGGGCAATTTTCCTGAGCTCAGTGGAATGAGCAGGCTGGGAATTATGTCGTTCCCTGCCCTCTCGTGGCTAATGTGGAAAAAATCATGTCCCCCTGAAGGGAAATGCATTTCGATCACGCTACCCAGGCTGCATTCATTCATGTTTTACAGTGAGCTGCAAAAGCATGAAACGTTATAAACAGCAGTGCTAATGATACTTAGCGCTTTATATATCCCAAGAACTCTGCAAATGCTGGAGTAAAATCATCCCTCATCAAACTTTCCTGAACATTCGTTACCCTGCATGTCTGTTCCAAGCAAAAGTCTACAGCTCTTAGAAGCAAGGATATGTCAAATGATAGCTTTTAATTAAAACAAAGATTAAATATGAGATGATAAAATTCCAACCATTTCTATTTTAGTGAAAAATGCTATTTGTCTGATCAGAAGTTGGTAATTATATCAAACAAGGGTCTGTACCTTGCCAAGGAAAACTATTAGAAGTACTTCTAACATTAAATACCATGTAGTGTTTCTATCATGTAAGTACTACTGCTAAAACACCAAAGTTGTTCCTCCTGTAAATCAGGTTTGTCATTAAAGAAAGTGCAAATTCCTAATGGATCTGGAAGAGTCCAAATTAAATACTGAGAATCTGGTTCTGTATTCTAGGATAGATGACCATCATGAAGAAATTCAAATTGTTTTCCTTCAGGTGATAGGTTATGAGATGAGCACCCTGCAGTGCTTCAGAATAGGAGATGAGGACATCCCCTATAGTGACAGTGGATGAGATGGCTTGTATGGATGGCTGTATTTAGACCACTTGCTTTGAAACTGCTAAGGCCTCTAATTTCAAGAGAATGTGGACTGATTGCCCAGGTCTGCCAAAATGCATCTACCTGTCAACAGAGAAGTGGGTAAAACTGCCTGAACAGGAGGTAGTCTGAGTTACTTTCCAAGTTGATCTGAATTGATCCACAGAATGTAAGTGGTGTAGGAAATATGAAGGTGCATCATGAAAGGGGTTCCCTGGTTACAGTATGGGGTGTGAGTCCTCTGAAGGTGTCCACGTGCTAGTGTATGCTCTGGACCTTGACCGTGTTCTAAATAAACTCAGCACATGACTGTGGAGAAGCTGTTGTGCTCTACAGCAAATCCCACACATTGGGGATGACAAAGGTACACTTGGGAAAGGAAAACTGCTGAGGCTCAACACAATGGGTATCTGTCCCAAATCAAAAGCGCAGCTCTTCAGACCTACAGTTACTTAGGGAGTCCCGGGACTTGGGCTGTTTTTTTGCCTTATGAAATAGTCCTTTGCAGCTCTTGTTCTCTCAATCAGTTCCTGCTTTAAGCTTAAGCCTGGGTAGCATCCAAGTAAATGCAGCATGTGAAGGTAACAGTACTGGATGATACACCCTTAACTAGGTTTCTGTCAGATCTGAGCCACAAAGCATTGCGTTGTGCCACCTTCAAGTGCTTCCTGTTGTCTGTTTCCAGCATGGAACCACAACAGTGGCATGGAGTAATCAGATCATCTATGCTGGGCTCTCTCTTGGTAAAAATGTATAGCTCTGATGTCTAATCTAAGGCAGAAATGAAAGAAATAATGGGAGGCCGAGGTGGGTAAAGAAGGAAGAAACTTAAAAGAAGAAAATAATCAAGGGTGGATTTGTGAAAGATGTAGGGGAAAGAAGTTTTGTGTGCTGTTGAATGGATGGTGTCAATTCATGTCACATGAGTCTGGGAAGGAAAAACGCTGCCTCAGCGAATAGGTTTATCACAGCAGGAAGAATCTGTGCTCAGTATCTCAAGTGAATTGTTTTGTTCTTTTCCTTTCAGATGCCCAATACATCACCTGCAAGATGCAGAACTGCAGTGAAGCCACTCGTAGCAAACCCTTTCCAGGCTATATCGACCATAACTCCTTGATCGTCCAGGGTGATTATGTCTTTGTTCAGGTGCAGAACACCCTCTTCTCTTATTTATTCCATTATTTTATATTATATTATTCTGTATTATATTATTTTCTCTTGTATTCCTGTGCATGTGTGTGCATGTTGGATCCGTAAAGGCACGGAGTGGATTGTAGCAGTTTGTTACAAAGCTAATAATGTTCCTTTTACCTCTAGCATCTTGTCACTGTAGGGCCATAGAGTTCCTGCCTGGAGTATCCACAATAGACTCTGGAGTGCTCTGTGCCACTCCCTGCAATCTCATCAGCACTCTGGAATTACTGCTTTAACCCCCCAGCTGGAAGTGGTGTGTCAGTCATCTGCTATTACAAGGGAGTAGACCAAAGCTTTTTGAGCATGAGAGGGAAATAGGAAAGGAGGGAGGGAGTCAGAGAAAGCACCAAAGGAGTAATCAGGCTTTATTGTTATATCTCAGTGGTGATTATATTGAAAAGGCTGAAGATGAGATGTACTC
The DNA here is from genome assembly GCA_013399855.1 of Oxyruncus cristatus. NCBI lineage: Eukaryota > Metazoa > Chordata > Aves > Passeriformes > Cotingidae > Oxyruncus > Oxyruncus cristatus. Next base: position 781,015 of record VXAY01001362.1, on the reverse strand, counting down.
AGCCAAGCTGTGTTCCAGGTGAGAAATGGTGAATAGATTTGAGCCACTGTGGTTTTCATTAGGCTGCTGCCAGTGTTCATTTAATGTCAGCTGAAGATGACAAAAATAACAACAGGGTTTCAGGGAACATGGAGGTGAACTGGAAATCATTAGGACTAAACGGGGCTTCCAGACAATTTACATTCTAACATGCTTGTGAGTGAAAGGAAGAGATAGCACTGATATTTTACATTGGGTGAGTTGATTGCTAGTTGCCTTCAGTCAATGAACTTAGTCTTAAACACCAGTCTAAATCATCCACAAATAAATCTGAGACATATGTTCCAGAATAGCTTTTGTACCTAGTGTGTCTGAGGCAAAAATGAAATTTTTATGTGGCCAGGGAAAGAGAGGCATGCATCACTGTTTAACCATGCTCTCACATTTCAGAATGACTGTGTGTTTGTGGCTCAAATAACACAGGAGCTAGAATATTTCTCTTCATATGACAATTGTTTCATTACTTCATCCCTGATGCCTTGGGTTTGTGCTTTTCAAGATTGTTGGTCTTCTTTGTTCTGACCTCATGTTACTAAACAGTGTAGAGAAGCCCAACGCTCTGCATTATCTGAAGTCAGTGCTGGGGAGATTGTTTACCTTTCTGGATAGCCCTTGTATTTTGATGAGTTTATCTTTCTCTTTCATAAACTGTTGTATTGAAGCCCAAAAAGGCCGATACAGACTGCTTAGAGACAGAATTTTATGTCCTTAAACAGCAAGGTATTTATTAGCGATCGCGGGAATCCCCAGCTCGCGCTGGACAAAGAGCTTCCGAGTGGTCAGTGTAAAGACAGGTAATTTATACAGCTCTTGAGAGCGATTACAACATCTCCACATACATATTCATTCTATTACATTATTAGATTACAATATTCATAGCAGGTGGAGTTAAGGCGGAGTTTGGGGCGTGGTCTTTATTTTGAGGAATAATTTGGTGGTACATCCTATTACTTCATCTCGGGGGTCTTGGAATTTCTCCTCTTCCTCAGGTGTACTTTTGAATTCCCCACTGTCTTTGTCCCAGTCACTGAAGCTTGGAGAAAGCCTTGGCTTCAGGCTACTTTACCTATTCAAATGTCTACCCTAGCTTACTTTGCCTTAATTTATTACCCCTAAGCCCTTTGTGTAACGCTCCTAGTGTTCTTCTGTGGGTCCAGGTCTGCTGAACGGAACAGAACAACATTTCCTTGAGTAGCCTAGATATGAGGGGGGGTTAGCTTTCTTAGAGCAAGATACTTTGGTTAACCCTTTTAAAGCCTTGCTTTGCTTCAGTATCGTGTTCCAGGTGCTGTCAAATTTTTGCTCTTCATGGTGTAAGGAGGAGCATGTAAAGAGGCAGCTCTTACTGTGTTCTCCTTAATGCCCAGTGGGACTTTGCACAACCTCATGTATTCATGTTTGCAACGCAGTTTGTGAAGATGTGATTCAACATTTGCATTTGAAAAGCTCCCATTTTAATTCTTAAACTTCTTAGGATTCTGAAACAAATAAATATAACAGGCAAAAAAAATAGTACTTGCCAGTGGTTAATAATTGACACTTAGGTGTATGTAATAATAATATTGTAATCCCTGGAAGACACCTCTGCGTTGTTTGATGTAGTCAGGAAATTCACTGTTGGCTAGTAATTTAAAATATGGTTCTTCACGTGGTTACATTTGTATCTGACTAACAAGGACCTGTTAAATAATGCACCCTGGCTGATGCTGGACCCTGTGTTATCCCACTGTTCTTCAAAGGAGGAATAACCCTATACCAGGCTGTATATGCTAGGAAGGGTAGATGAACACCTTCTAATAACCTTCCCTACCTTCCTTGATCTCCATCTAGCTATTCTGAACTAAACCCTTTGGAATGAGAATTAGTAGGCTCAAAAGCACTAGGATAAAGGAAAAGGAGTTTATTTTCCCACTAGACTCTTTTATTTACAAACTCACAGTCTCTCACAAAAGAATACTTCTGACATTCCTTCCCCTAACTTTTTCCCAGTTCTCCTAAAAAATGTTGAAGCGTTTTGGAATGAGAAATAGCACTTATTTTACTTAGTCTGGTATGAACCTAGCCTCTGTGTATCTTGCATTTTAAACTACTGCAGTGCATTTTAAAACACCTACTAGTAAAGAAAAGTCTTGATAAGCTCACACATCAAGAAATTAAAGCAAAGTTCTGCATGGAGAATCCTCTGGAATATTTGTTCTTCAGTATCTTTCGTCCAAGGATTTCCAAGTACTTTACAAACATTGATTATACTTCAGCAGCACTGGAAGCCAGATAAAATTGTCAGCTTTTTTCTTCCATTTTCCCTCCTTTAATAGGTGGTAGAAAATGATATCTCACATTGCTCTAACCCAACATTTTTGAGGTCTGACCATCAATATTTATGCACTTAAATAAATGGCCAGATTCACAGAAATGCCAAGTCCATGGAGCTTCTCCTGGCCCTTCATATCTCTGAATGCTTAGTTCATCTCTTAACAGATAACCTATGACGGCTTGTACATGGCCACACAGGAACCAAAGCTGGAAGCAGAAAGAGAAATGAAGCCTCATGTCTGCCAATCTGCTGATCCAGCCAACAGCCTACATGGCAGCTCTGCAGATAGCAAAGAACAGACAGTTTTGTGGTGAGGCAGAGGAGAGCTCTGGTATCAGCATGTGACTTCATGGCCCAAGTGAAGTCAGGACTTCAGTTTCCCCAGGTTTTCACATGACCTTTGTCTCTCCTTGCTGAGAGTGGGATTCCTCTTGTTTTATTTTTCAGCTGCTGTTAGCTGGATCAATGTTTATCCATCACCTGTAACAGCACTGCAGTTTTAAGCCATTGCTACCACACTGTGGTATTTCTCTGAACAGCTTTTGTTTGATATTCTCCATGATAATAAAAAAAATAATAAGAAAAACCTGATGATATCTTTCCTACTTCTCTCATAGTTGACGTCAGGAGGAAGACCACATTATTACGTTTCTTATAGGAGGAACACATTTGCACAGATGAAGCTGCCGAAGTACTCCTTGCCCAAGGTAGGTTGCTGCTGCTGGAATGCCCATATGAATCTACAGATACTTAGATTGTACAGAAAATCTTGAATCCAACACAAGTAACTGCAAGATGACATGCAATGGGTGAAAACACCTTTCTTCTTTCACAGAACATTTGCAAGCAAGGAAGGACTAAAACCAAAAGTCAGCACTTTGGCTAGTCAGGGGGATTGGCATGAAATGTAGACAGATACCACAGCCTATGTCAGTTACCATTTCTTTATAGTTAATTAAGTTTTGGAGGAGATTCTCTCTTTTTTTTTTTTCCTTTTTTTTTTCTTTTTTTTCCCCCGGTCTTAAAATTCCCCTTTCCTGTCCCTGTTTTGTGTGGGTTTCTTTTTGTGCTTGCCTCATTAGCAGATTTTAATGGGAACCGAGCAAAGAGATGTCTCTGTGTGTCTGCTTTGTATCTTCCCTAATTAAGAACAATGGTGAATTAGCATTGGAGCTTGAAAGGGTATTTCTGCCTTCTGGAGCTGAGTTTTTTAAAAGACCTATAAAAAATGTTAGCTCAGTTTTCAAGAAACCACCATTTTGCAGCTGAGGTCCTAATGGCTTCTTAACAAAAACAAGATTTTTTTTTTTTCTTCTCATTCTTAGTATAGTCTACCTTAAATGAAATTTAATCTCAAAGGTAGCAAATGATGTTGTGGATTCTATATGAGGTTTAACATCTGAAGACAAATGCATTCTCAGAAATTGAGCTAGGATTGTCAAAAGAAAAAAAAAGAAAGTGCAAGGTCAATCTATTCCTAGGAGTTGAGGTTGCACCCGATTTTGTAGGTGGAAATATTCAAAGGAATAACTTGGCTAGTATCACAACTGACTGTGATTCCTCAACCCAAATGACCTGTTTATAGTTGATTGACTGTGTGACCTTCATATAAACAGACTGCAGCTCAAACCCAGGCCTTCCATGCCATACCTTACCGACCTTACCAAAGCCATACCCTACCTACTCTGCTGTTGTAGCCTTTGCTTCTGTTTACATCACCTGAAAAACCAGCTAACAGGACATTGAGGACTGTACCAGAAGCCATGAGATCTTCTTAGCTCTGACACAGGAGACCTGTGGTCTGCCTCAAAATTTTACTTCACATTTAAAGATTGGTTAGTTTGAAACTTCCTGTCCAAGCAGGAAGAAATTACTCTTCTCAATTCAGATAAAATTTAAACAGGTGTTATTTGAAGGAGCCTTTAGCAAAGGGCTTGCATTTTAGAATGGTTATTGTAAAATGCAAATAAAAATTGTCATTTACAATGATTCAAATCATCTGTAGAGAGACTGTTTGCTTTAAACTTGTTGTTTCCTTTAGCCCACGCTTACTTTGCTGTCCACCTTCTTAGAGAAACCTCTGGAGAGCTGGGGGAAATGTAGTACAATTAAATTACGATGTGTTCTCAGCTAATAGGAATTGGAGCAATATATTCATGGTATTTGCCCCAAAGAAAGATGCTTTGTCACTATCTTGGAATATCTTCAAAGACTGAAGTGCTGCATTTGACTTGGAAAGAGCTGCAGTGGAGCTGTGGCTGTCTGGGAGGCTGCTATCAAAGCAAGATAGTCACTTTTATGAAAAATGCGCAGAATTATATTATTCAAGGAATTTAAACAAACAGCTTCTTTTATGCCCAAATTCTCTTTCATCTCCTTCAGCTAAGTAAGAGGGGCCAAATATGGTAAACAGTACTAAGTGACTTCTGGAATCGAAGACGGAAGTATCAAGCTTTTTGTCTCATCATGTCACTCTTCCTAAGCTGGAGACGTGTGACGGCAGGCAGCTTTGGCAGGTGATGCTGCTGCTCAGGCAGGATGGCCTACAGCAGATCAAAACTAACAGGTTATTCTTGTTGACATTAACAGCCTGGTAGTTGGTTTAATTAAAAGCCTAAATGAACTTGAAATGCTGTTCCTTACAAGCAGATGCCTGCATATGTGCGTACAGGTTTTGTTAACCCCCTAAATAGTCTTTATTGTGACCTGTTAATTGTTGCAGTGACATTGATCTGTCAGTTGATACTGCCTGTTCTGCACCACAGTGCCACAATATGGGTTCTGTCACAGACTATGGTGTCACTTACGATAATCACCTTAAATGTACGTTCAGGGTACATTTACTCCAGTTTAGACCAATGCACTTGGCAGACATCTGAGAATACTGAAGCAAGCCAAGCAATTTCTCTTTTTAAAAGACCTGTCTTAACTGGTATTGGGTTGAATAGTGATGGGATGGGTGCACATGGTACCTCTGTTTTAAATTCATCACCTTCTTTCAACCTCAGGATGCACATCCTGACAGAAGAAGCAATGACCACAAAAAACCCCAAACCCAAAAGCTTAAATACAGACTGTAAAAGAGCTGTCAATCCCACTAATTGACAGAATAAAATTGGCATTACATATCCCTACTGTTTAACTTGCCAGGAAGAAAAGTTCCCTGACCAAGTGCAAAAAGGGCAGTTGAAGCATGTTCCATAACTCAGAAAGCCTTGACCTTTAGTCATTAGAGTAGACACCCGATCAAACCAATGTACAGCATCATCCTGTTACTTTTGTCTTTGGAAAGGCAAAAAAGACAAATAGTAGAACTGTATATTAATTTACTTCTAGTATATGCTGTAACAGAGAGAAAAAAGCTCAGGCCTTCAGTAGACAGAAGCTTTGAGAGCCCCTGAAGGTAACAACAACTGTTTGAGAAAGGTGCCTTGCTTCACATTCCTGTCCTCTTCTATCTCTGTAGGGAGCTTGTTCCATATCAAGATGAAGGCTGTTGTTTTGTATTATTTTGCCCCCCAAAAAATCAACCCCCAACATGGAAAAAAAAAAGTATGATATGCTGATTGATTTTAATTTCAATGATGTGGAAATGAAAAATTCCTGATTTTGGTCAAAGACCTGTTTGGTGCCCATATACTGATCCTTTCCCATCAAACTTTGCATCATTGCTGCATCGATTGGACAAGGACGTATTAAGAGGAAAAGTTAAGAGGAAAATTTATCCCCAAAGGCACACAGTTGGAACATTTTATTTTTTGACTTTCTGCACTGTGTATATCATGCCAATTCAGTCTCAGTCTCTGCTTCCCCAGGCTTAAATTCCTTCAGCCTTACTAGAATCTTCCTTAGACATCCATCTTACAGAATGATCTGGTCAAATTCAAGAAACATCTAGTGAATAAATTGTTTTCTTCTTAAACAGTCATGAAATTGCCTTTAATTTTCTCTGGTGTTGATCAAAGTATCTTTTTACCCCTCTCCCCTAGTTATCACAAAACTTAATTGAAATGGTAAGTTAATGAAACAGTACATTTACCAAACAAAACAAATTGTACTTATAATCTGTCTGTGTTTAAATAGAGGGGCCTGCCCTGCACGTATGCAGGAGTTAAAACTTGAGATCAGAGCTGCGCAAGACAATGTTGTCTGAAGCACATTGGGAGCACCTACTGATGTAGATCTCCCAGTGGATTCACCAGGGTGACAATCTGAAATAAGGAGCCTCAGACAAACAGCTGTGGCTGTAACTTCTGCTAGCACAGCTGGAGCTTCAAGAGAATGTCTATTCACAGCCAAAATTAGTAGAAGGCAGTGGGACTTATATTACCTTTCCTGTTGCCTCAGGAATTAAGCCAATCTGTTCCTCCACAAAACGAGCCCAGCTTCTGGGATATGATTTTCTCCAGTGCAAAGAAGCAAGTAAATCAAGTGCACATTCATCCACTCTGTATTCAGACCTAGATCTGGATGAACAAACTACTGTTCTGAATCTTAACTCCATGGTGAATCTGCTTTCAAATTTATAGATCAAAATTCTTCATTGTGGTTTTTCTTATCTTTACATTACATGGCTTCATCTGGTAGTATTTATTCTCCCTAGAAATCCATAAGACAGTGAATTATCAAAGAATATTATTAACAGAAGGAAGAAGTAGCATCAGCTTCCAAAGAGTATATTTTCTGATAAGGTTCCCAGTTTTGCATATAGAAAGTTCTGGCTGAGATTTATGGAAGCAGAATAACTTTGGGATATCTGCCCAAAACAGACAGAACAGCTGAGTCTTCTGGGAATCACCTGGTACTAAGAAATCTTCATTTCTTTTCCTACCTCAGTGGATTATTATGGCACCAAAGAGCTCAGGGTGCCTGTGCTGGGCAGATAGAGTCTGGGAATTTCATTACAATAATCTCTCTCTTTGGTGGCTTTTTCCACTGGGTAATAATTTCTCCAGGCATTGAAATATGTAATCAGATTTAATGGTTTTTAATTTTTTTTCTGTAATTATGCAATCTTTTCATTGTTTCCTGCCTGCTGTAACACATGGAACAAACAGAGTAAAACAAAACCTCACTCATAACACTAATGATCTAACTACAGTTCTCTTCTTTACATCTAGTGAGGATTCGGGTTCTTTTTCTGTTAAATTGCTTGGGGTGTGGTGTTTAGTACTGTGGTCCAGGCCCTTGGCTCAGGTCCACACTGTCATTAGAAACAGTAGATAACAGCAGCACTGGCTACAGTCATTAACCCATTAGAACCTCCTTATATCAGGTCCCAAGCAAATGTGGCTTCTGAATGCTGGGGGAGAAGCAGATGTTTCAGATGCTCTTTTTTTTGTTTGTTTGTTTTTTGCTTTAAACATTTTTAATATCTCTGATTCCACAATCACAAGTGGAATCACTTAGGTGCGAACAAAAAAAAAAACCCAAAAAACCACAAATTCACAACCCTTCCTACCCCTCAAAGTATTTTCATTAAAATGAAGGTGTTGATAAGGGGAGCTAAAGTGCTGCTACCAATGTAATTTTTCAATTAACACTTCATCAGTTGATTACTGCTTTGAAAATTGGCAGAAGAGAGCTGGTGTAAAATATTCCTAGATGGAATGACCAGTTCACAGCAGTATTGTCTACAGTTTCTGATTAAAGTCCAGCCTAAATTTATCCCTTGCTCCTCCACAATTACTTTGGTGCCCTTGGAAATGACAGCACAGAGCTCCCTCTAGTAACCTCCCTCTCTCTTCTTTCCCCAGGACATGCATGTTATCAGCACAGATGAGAATCAGGTGTTTGCAGCTGTACAAGAGTGGAACCAGAACGACACGTACAATCTGTACATCTCTGACACCCGAGGGATCTACTTCACCCTGGCCTTGGAAAATGTCAAGAGTAGTCAAGGGCTGGAGGGGAATGTGATGATTGACCTCTATGAGGTATGTCATAACTCCAAACATCTCATTTCTATCTCAGGAGCTCACATGATGCCAGTACCATTTCCTCCTTGCACATCAGTCTTGTAATATGCATGTGACCGGCAAAGCCAGCAAGTGACTAAACACTTAGTTTTACCCTCCTTTTATTTAAGGACCTCTGTGCAATCAGCTGAGTTTTAAGCTCAGGTTTTACACAGGAGTTGAATTTAGGCCCAGCCTAATATTATGAAGGGATTCACTGCTGTATTCACCAGAGGGTTCTCAGGTGAGTAAGAGCTCATGGCTCTTCCATGCATAGGAAAATGTGTTGGAATAGTTCATTCAGTTGCTAAGATGAACTCTTTGTTTCTCAGACAAAATCCTTGGCCCCGCAGTATCAGCTTGGACCCACATTGGCTCTCTGACTCTGAAAGCTCCCAACAGTCTGAATTGCATCATTCTCTAAATGTTTTTGCATTTCTGGCAGTCCAACCACTTGTTTTAGAAGTTAAGCAGAGATGGCAGTTTTCAACTCTCTTTGTCACCTTTCTCAGCTTGGACTATTCTGGGAACTTAGGTGATTATAGCTATGCCCTCTTGGGCTATCCCACGAGCATGAAAGATCTCTTACCTTTTTTTAGTACCCTCTTTATCCCTGAGACTTTTTCTGAACAAGTGTGTTCTGCTTAAGCTCCCCTGTAAAAAGGCCAATTTACGTTGTATTCTATGACAACTGACCCTCAGAATAGGGCTTTTAATGTACCCTTGTACGTCTCTTGCCCTACTGCCTCTTTTGCCTCTGGAGACAGCACTCAGCTAATGAGAAATACGGTCCTCAGCTGCTGTTTTGAGGGTCAGTTTCTCTTTTCAGGTCTCTTCCAGGGTATTTTCTGACCATTTAGAATAAAAGTCATGAACTAGATATGAGTACCTTTGAAAAGGAAGATGCTTCTCATATTTCCCCATCACTGCCTGAATATTGGCTCTGCTATATGGTTTTCCTTCAGCTGCCCTTTACTTGGAAAGCACCTTGAATTGTCTAGAGAGCCCAAGTGTTGTTCATCAATGCAGATGAACTGTAGGAGGATGGGCACTGCCATTTCAGTCATTTGGACATTTTTTACTACTAATCTCTCTGCAGCACTGGCAGCCCATGGAAAAACTGCTGCCTCTTATTACTGTCAGCTCAGGAAGCAGTTTTACTGCATTATGTAAAGGTGTCCTACATCCCGGGGGGGAAGAAAAGCTTTTGCTTTGCTTTATTCAGCTGACACGACACAGTAACCTGGATTGAAATTGATGGAATCAGACTTATAGTGTCATATCTGCTGATTATCTAGATAAGAAGAATATTGGCTGACATGGAACCTGGCACAAACCTTCCTTTCAATTTGATGTTCTAGCTGGAAGGGAACAAAAAGCCAACCAACGTGGTTCTCCGAGTCAGATTGTTGCAAAAGATGAGTGCTCTAGGGGTAAATGGAGATGAAGACAAGAGAATAAAAAATCCATAGATAGATTAAAAGGAAGTAGAGAGATTTCAAAATGAGTCCTTATGTGGTGGCAGCAGTATATTTAAAAAAGCACGATTATTTGAGAAGATGCCAGAGAAAGGCCTGTTTAGTGTGCATGTGTCTGTATGCATGTTTGTCAGGTGTTAGAATAAAGTTCTTCTGGTCGTAGTGAACATGTTTGTGTGTCTAATTCCTAAACTGATTCTAGGTCAAGGAATAATCTGCTCAATGCTGCTCAACAGGGAATTGCACTAGGTACAAAGAGAAAACAAAAATTGTTTCATGGTGTCTCACTGAGTTCTCTTCACAAAAAGGCTGTCCTAGAAACCATCTCCTAGAGTAAGGGAAGAGGTAAAATCACTGACTACTGGGTCTGAGTGCCCTTTCTGGTTCCTGTGTCCTCTCCAATGATGTAGTGTGGCTCTGTTGGACTGGTCCACAGCAAGACAGTTCTGCCTGTGGGAATCCAGGACTGAAGTGATAACAGACTGTGAGGAGATGTCTATAGCTATGGTGTATATGACTATCACTCTGGGACTTATTTTTTATAGCAGTATGTATCTTGGCTGAGAAGTATATGTTTGATGCATGAAGGTGGTGATAGAGAGTGAAGAATGTCTTTTGAGTTGTGTGTTCAAGTGTCTTGTATGGATCTTTCTGGAAGTGTAGACAAGCATTTGTGTCTGCACACAATTCAGGGTGGTGAGGATTGTCTACAGTTCCTGTGTGGGAACTGATGGAGTGCTTTTCTCTCTGACCAGTGGTGGTCATGCACTCCTTACATCAGTCTTCCTCTGTTATGAACATCAGGGATGAACAGATCACTGTGTGTGTCATTGTTCTGTATATGCAGTAGGTGTATCCCTTCCTGTGGAGAGTACACAAGCATGTATAGTGTGTGCAGTCTTTTTTCAAGATAAAGCTGTCCAAGACTGACAGTATAACATAACTTGGCTTTCTTGGGAAAGGATTCTGAGTTCCAGCCCATGACTAGAATCATAAAAAGAAAAATTCACAGGATTTCAGAACACCTTTATCACCCGATATATAAAATGCTCTTTAATCATTTATGGCCAGCATTTCACAGGGACTATATAATAGAACTATTTCAGGACAACAACAAAGCAAAGTACAAATGGAATATAGGCTCTAGCCTCTGGTAGTAAAGAAAGAACTATGTTGTTTTTCCAGCCCTGTCTATTCATGCAATATTACTGGGTGACAGAGTACCCTTGTCTTTTCAGGATGCCTTTCTACTATGACAAAGAGATCCGGAATACTTAATTGGGTAGGAAAAAAATCCAGCTGAGAAATTGAAAAAGTTATCTTTTTTTTTGCTTATATTAACAATAAATTAGTTAACTACTTAATTTAACAACTATCACCCATTATAGCAAGTCATGTCAAAGTCTTCGTGCAAAAGACTTCGCAAATGGAATTTTGTGCCATTGCTCAGGCAGGAGGGTACTATTGCAAATGATGTAAGTACACCAATATTCTGTGCCAAAGCACTGTGCACTGGTACTCTCACAGCACGTGACTAAGAGTGCAATAAGGTCCTGTTCACCGTAGCATCCAAATCCAGCCACATAATTAAATCAGTTGAGCTGGAAAAAGCTCAGAATTTGCTGTGTAACCATTTAAGTAATAATCTCTATGAATAAAAAGTCTTGATGAATGATTCTGTCTGCTAGTTCTACATCATAAGAAGAGATGAGGTAGATGACTGAACAGACTTGCTGGAAACCAAAAAGTTTCTCGCTTTCCCCCTCCTTCTCTTGATTTCTCTTCCCTTTTTATTGCTACACTCAGATTGCAGAATGACAGCCTAACAAATTCATTCGCAAGCTGCAGCAGCTATTGGGCTATTGATTTTCAGTGCGCTGAGAAGATGGGAACATTCTGCAGTGTGAGTTGTGGTTTGAGGCTGACTTTTTTTCTCCCCACTAAGATACTTTTGGGCTTGTTTCCAACGTCAGTCTGTTAGTGTCTTGTCTTTACAAAATCCTCTTGCAGGTCTATGGATTGAAACTGTTGGGTAAAACACTGGGAAAAATAAAGATGAGGATCTCATGGCTAGCTCTACAACTAGCATTCTGAGTGGCCTTTCTTCAGTCACCAGTGCTTTGGTTTCCTCAAAATAATAAAAATAGCTCTGTGCCCCAAGTTATCCTGTTGAAACACTGATAATTATAAAGCACATTGGGATCCTTAGATGAAATATCTGAAGAGGGCTGAATAAGAATTGAAACACTAAACTGCAAGTTTATGTCTGTGCGTTGTTTTCTTGGCAAGGTCAAACTGCATCCAGCTACTATTGTGCAAGAGACAAATAATTGCCCTGTACATATCTCATCTTTCAGGGGAAGGATGCCTGCACAGTTGAGAGATTGTCACTTTACAGATAATGCTATTGCATTCTTACCATGTTCTCATGATGACTCTGAAATACAAGCTTTCTTTCCCATTTGTCACCTTTGCACCTGTGATGGTTTTAGCTTTTCCCCAGCACCTCAACTTGTCTTCCTTTGATGTACCTTGAGAATTCCTGCCCTGACATTGACAACACTGACACATCCACGAGAGCCCTGTTGGGTTTGACAGGGAAAGAAGGACACATGCACAGAACCTGCATGGACTTGATCTATTTTTCAGCCATGTCAATTTTTCCTAGGTAGCAGGGATAAAGGGAATGTTCTTGGCTAACAAGAAGATTGACAACCAAGTGAAAACTTTCATCACCTACAATAAAGGGAGAGACTGGAGTTTGTTGCAGGCTCCGCACACGGATCTGAGAGGAAATCCCATTCACTGTCTCCTAGTAAGTACCTGACGGGGGAAACCTGGGGGGTGGTGATATCCAGAACAATCTTTTTCTACCAGGTAACCCAAGAAAGAAAGGGCAGCTCCCCTCTCCCCTGCAGTGTGTCTCATGGAGTGCAGTACATCAGGCTGGGGCTGCCAGGGGGTAGGTATTTCAAGACACGGCACTGTAGTTAAGCATAATTTAATTTAATTTCGGGAGCAGAAGTAAACATCGTGGATCAGCTTCCTTCTGCACAACTGATGGTGTCCCCTTAAACAGCGGGTGAACTGGGTGCCGTGTCTGCGCAGTTGGTTCTCTGGACACTAGATGGGAGGCGTGAGCTGTTGTAGCTCAGGAACTTTAAGGGATCTAATAACTGGAGACAAGCTCAAAGAAAAATAGAGCTCTGATTTCTTTCAGGCCGCTCTGTTGGCATTAGTATTTATTAGCATTTATCATTTTCTCTGTGAGCTCAGAAGTGAGAATCGACACATTCATCCAAATACATGTATAGCTTTGTGTTGATGTTAATTGTATCTGTCTCTGTACTTATTGATATAGATACACATATAGTTAAGTCTTTAATCATCATTATATGCAAACAGTTTCCAAGAGAGAAAGTGAAATATAAGCAATGTGAATATAATTGGAGATCTGTGTCAAATTAGACAGTTTGGACTTATCTTCACATATTTTTCAGCCAATGCAATCTATACTCAGGAGTGGGATAATACTCAGAACCCCTGCATTTGGGATTTTCAATAGCTTTTGTATTACATAAATTCTAACATTGTTCCAGGCAAAATCAGGGACACTATTTAAACAACTCTTGCTCCTGCTGTCCTGTACCTGCATGTTGCTTTCCATCCAAAAAAAAAAAAAAAAAGTTTTTTGTTTTGAGACTGTTTGTTAGAATCTGAATCAGCATTACGTTTTGTATCTGAATGCTACACTAATCTCTTAAATGAATGTCATGCACTATTGCAAGAGCAAAGAATAAATATTTGAAGCTGTTCAAATAATTGATTTTTTGATTAAGCCAAAATGCAAACCTTATATTTTCTGTCCAGTTTGGAAAAAATAAATAGGGATGACTGGGGGTCAGATAGAAGAGTTATTTCAGAGCATGACTAAATTTGTTTGGGTCTTCTTTCAAGTTTTTAAAAATTGTAACGAAGTGCATTTTTAATTAGGTCTTTGTATCAGGTAAAACCCAAAAAAGATGACATTCAGGAAACTTTGCAGATGTAAAACAATTTAATTCTTTGGAAGGGACTATGTAAAGAATCCTTTGTGTTTCAAATAGATTGTAAATCTAGTTATTTTGTAAAAACCCACGCCTTGTCCTTTTCAAATTATAACCAATTTTATCAGACACCCGAGATTTTTCTTATATGATATAGCAGTATAATATTTTAGGGGGCTGGCAAGACAGATCCTGCTTTTCCTTATAGTGTAGCTAAGTGAATTCTTAATAGTCCATTGTACAAATAGCCTAGCTCCCATCCTTGTGCCATGGCAGATGCTAATGCTTTCCCACTGCTGGTTTTCAGATAAATGTCTCTAGCACTAGCTCAGGACACAGCAATGACGTATGTTCCAGATAGTTGTTAGAATGGGATCTGCCATTTCCCAGAGTGACAGGATGGTCTCCAGCCTGCGGGTGCAATGCTGTGTCCTCTGTGCATCTGGTCTTCAAACCTAAACTCAGTGAGAGTTAAAACAGAAATAAGTGCATAGCAGCTAAGTTGGCAGCTGAGGAGGTTAAGAGGGAATCTGGTTGAAGCACAAGGCGAGCCAGACGGAACCCTCCCTCTACTGACAGTTTGCTCAAGGTGGTTTTTTCTAAGTGACTCAGAACTTCTTGGCTTTTTTTTTTTTTTTTTTGAGACAGCTCTGAATAATGAGGATGGAGGAAAGCAATGAAATTTCATCTAATCCCAAGGTTTTGTTTTTCTTGTTTATACCACTTGTTTTCTAAGATGAATACACTTAATCTTCATAAAAAAGCTGCCAAGGTATTTTATCCCAAAGATGCCGGTTTAGTTTGATACTTATCTTGTGTTGTGAAGTGGTTAGCTGAGGAGTAATTCTGTCTGGTAAGAAATGGGCATCTGCCCAGGAGAGTTAATCGATTAACTTTCAAGGATGGATTGGTGGTTCAAACACTGGTCTGAATCTCAGGAGAATCTTGATTCAGTTTTTAGGCAGGCCTATCTCCAATTTCCTACATGACCTTGGGCAAGGCATTTATTTTCTCTCTGTCTCGGTTCCCCAGACATCTGTTTATTCCCTCCCACATTTTGTTTGTCTTGCCCATATGGATTATAGGGATTTCAGGACAAAGACCCTCTTCTTGTAAGGGGGAGGCATTCATGCCATCTGCTCTGGAGTAGTTTAAGCATCCAAAGGAGGTGTTTTGAATAGCTCTCTCAGAAGTGTTTATCTCTCTCCATTGCTCCTTACTATTGCAGGTGAGAAAATACTGTGACTACCGCTAGGCTTGGGAATGGTGTCTAGCATCATCCTTATGATACTTTGTCCCACTTCTGATCAGGCACAACTGCTAATAGCTGGTTTATGTGTTTCATGCCATTGGAGACAGTTCAGGTGGGCTTTGCAGAACAGCCAAGAAGTGGGGTTCTGGATATTTATGAGAAATCTTACTAAGGACTGAGGGGAACATAAAGAGGGGAACATAAAAGTTCTGGCTTGAAAATATTAGGAAGCAAGTAATAAACTCTAGCAGAATTGTAAAAACTATGGCAGTGAGCAGAGCAATGGGCTATGCCACTTATGCTTTATCTTCTACCTAGATTTTAAATGCTCCAAGCTGTGGTCTTCTTTCCCTTAGTGGCGGTGCAGCAGGTAGCACAGCTGGGTACTGGGCAATAACAGGGAAACCCAAAGCTGGTGATTCTGATGACAATAATGATTTCAGTATCTTGTTGATAACAACAAAAGTTATAGAGACAATTGATGAAAATTTTGAAAAACAGTGAGATGTCTGTATGTGAATTAAGCTATGGGAGCTACAGGAGGAACAAGGGGACCAGCATGACGAAAAACAAACCAGCTGGAAAAACACCTGTTGATGAACTCTATAAGGACAGAGATGGAGAAGGTGTACATCAGAGATGAGGAAGAGAATGCTAACACAGGAAGGATGTGGGATGGCCATGGACAGTAATTTTAGGTGTTTGCTAGGAGCGGAAAGGCTGGTTTTTACACCATACCCAGTTCTCTCTAGAGACTAAGCATTACTGCACTCCAACCAATGAGAAGTCATGCCACTGAAAAGATCATCTGTCTGCTTATACAGATGGCCTGGATTTTAGTATTTGAGATATGTATTCCATTTTTATGTACTATATCTGTGAAATGAGACTAATTTGAAAGAATACCTCTGGTAGCACAAAGATTTGAGTCTAACAAGGTCTCATCTGAGTTGGGAACTGGCTGAGTTGCCATTTGCTTCTGTCTTCAAAATGCTGAAGTGGGCTTGGAATATGTGAATATTAAAAATATGTTCTCTATTTAGTCTTCTCACAACCGATAAAAATGCAAAAGGACAGATCTCATGCTCTTGCAATGCTTTTCCACTTCCTGCATTCATGTCAGCTCAATTTGTTTTCCACTCCCTCCCAGCACCCCCGGGCTGCTCCAGCGGCTGCCCTCGCAAGGCTGTCAGTTAGAGTTAGGCTGCTCAGTACATTCCACTTGGCAGATTGTGTTCCCTTCTGCACAACCCATGTCCCCTTTTCCTGTCTCACATAAGTGAGAGCTCCCATCCCTCCTTACCACCCTCATTTGCCTTTGCCAAAAGAACCCTGCCATTCTCCACAGGGGAATTTTCATGTCAGAGTCATAGTCACCTGCTTTGAGATGGGATGGATAAGTGGTCTTCCTCCAGTGACCTATGGGACTAGGTCTCCTGCAGGGGATGCCTGACAGACTCTTGGGGCTGCAGATCCAGCCTTTAGGCAGCTGGTATTAGACAGAAAAATCTGCCTCCTTAGAATCGAAGGCCCTTCTACATAACCTCTCCTTACCTTATAGAGCTGGGCAAGCTGTAGCATGGGCTTTGTTTTAATTGTGTTCCTGTGTGATGTCCACCTTGACTGGGTCAGTCTGCTTTAGGTTTTCTTGACAGTAATTTTCCCCCTCTCTTTCCTTAGCATGTTTCATGAAGGGTTATTCATGAGGTTTGGGAGAAAAAATACTGAAAATAAAACCCAGGCAAAGGAAATAATTATTAGGAATTTTCAGATATTATGACACTACAGATTTGGAGGTAATTGTAATGGCGGTTTTGGAAATCTGCCTTTCTGACTTACCCTCTTGCTCAACTGATTTATTCTGTACCATTCCTTTCTTCGCTGAGTACCCAGCATACAAAATCAATAGCAAATAGGTGAGGTTTCCGTGGGTGTATTTGCACTGAAATCTTAAAGGTCAGATCCAGATGGGCGATGGAGCATTGTTTTAAATAACTTTAAAACTAACACTTTCCAGTCCTGGTATTTCTTTGTATTTATTGCAGTGCAGTGCAAAACAGAGCCACGTGTCAAAAAGAGTCAAGAAGTGGTGTAACACTGTCTGAATTAAGTTGTTTTTCCTGACTAATTAGTGGTGATTCAGCACCACACTTTTAGGGTTATGTTGCTTCTTGTTGCAGTGATAGCTTGGGCACTGCTGCTCAGAGAGTCATTTCATACCTGCATCCTTGTTTGCTTCTCACAGAGGTAGGAGTCAGAAGAGCTGAGGGTAGTCCCTGTCATCATCTGCCTGTGCAAGCTTGGTTCCCTCCTTTGAGGGTACAGCCTCAAAGATCTTGTCCTTGGGAGAGGGTGTCAGCCTGGTGAATCTGTTTCCCAGTGGGAACAGGTTGTGTCAGAAAATGATAGCAAAGTGACTGTGTCTTTCTAAGTGTGATTGAATGCAATGATTAGGAAGAAATACAGGAGGACACTCTATGTTTCTAAGCCTGTAGAAATAGGTGCATGCATTGTTGTATCTGCTTTTTACTTTTATTTCCCCTTTCTCCATAGCCCTATTGCTCCCTTCATCTTCACTTGAAGGTCTCAGACAACCCCTACACCTCAGGAAACATCGCCAGCCGAGACACTGCCCCCAGCATTATTGTAGCTTCAGGTATGAAATGTTTAAAGATTGCCTACGTGTGATGTGCAAACATTGACAAAATCTGGATTTTGTAGAGCAAGTTGAGTGGTTGTGGGGTGTCACACCACCAGTATTGGGAAAGAAGGCTGGCTATCAAACGAAGGGCCTTATGGACCTTCAACTTGTCATATGTTTTTTTATGGAAACTGGCCTTCAAGACCAGGATCACGTCTAATCCTCTACTCCTGTGAACATAAGATTCAATTCAGGGCATTTTCTTTGAGTTAGAGGTGTATAGAGTTGTATGAGTTTGGTCTTTTATAAGTATTTTCTTAAAACTGAAATCCCTTTCCCTCCCCTTTTCACCTTTCCTTTCCCCCCTTCCCTCTTCCCCCTTTGCTTTACACTCCCAAAACTAGAAGTTCTATAATTACAAAAGGTAGATAAACTCATTTACTCCCCTGATTTGCTAGTTCTAGTGTTTCTGAGAGTGTTCCATCACTAACTAATGCTCATCTTACAGGTAATATAGGCACTGAACTATCAGACAATGACATCAGCATGTTTGTTACTTCTGATGCTGGGAACACTTGGAGGCAGGTAAGTGACATAGAATCACAGGTTTAAATACTAATCAGAGGAAATTGTCATAAAAGTAGATTCAATCTGTCACTTAATTTTTGTTTCATGTGGTTCAGAGTAGTTTTTTCTGATCTTTACCAAAGAATGACTGTCCCTCCTGAAAGGTAGAGAAATGCTCAAAGAAAGAGACTATGTTGTTAGACTTCATATTGCAGAAAATTATTTTTTTAATTCTGCTCAGAATTTGACTTCAGTTTAACCCTGTGGCAAAGAGAACAGCATAAATTATGGATATTAAGGGGAGAAAATGTGTTACCTTTTACTGTTGTACATCCCTTGTACCAATCAAACCATTTTTCTCTTCATCCATGATTATACTTTCCTGAAAATTGGTGGTTGCACTGGTCAACTTTTCCTCACTCTATATGAGAGTCATTTCACCTGCATTGAGTTGTCCAAAGTTCAGTGTCCATATAAACAGATTATTTTGCCTTGCTCTTAAGCTAATGGAGAAAAAGACAGAATTAAGTTCACTTTGTTAAAGCTTCCTTCATAAAGGTGCCTCTTCTTTAATTGTGGAAAGAGGCTAAATGTTGAAGTTAAATTAAGTTCCTAATATTTTGTTGAATCCCACTCGTTAAAAAATATACTATAATGTGTTTATCCTCAGATCAGGAAATTCCATTATTCCTATTTTTTGGATGGGATATCAAGTCCTGCAGAGAAAGAATAGCTTTCTCAGGCTGACGAATGCTGCTATATAGACTGGAGTGCAGATGTTTGCAGGGAGTTAATACAAAAAAGACAAAGGAAAAGAAAATCTTTTCAAATATTTGATATTCCAAGAATCTAATTATTTTGCAATGTTTGACCAGCCCTCATTTTTCTGTCTACATCAATTATGTGAGATAGGGCCAGATATGTGCAAACACATGAAATTTTTCTTTAAACAAAAATTTGTCATTGAAAGAAGGGAAATTGTTGATCCCTGCAAAAAAAACCCCTGTTTCAAACTTTCTGTGAGAGGTAGAATGCATTTTACAAAAACCTCTGAAAGCTGGGAGAAAAAAAACAACAACCAAACAACAAAAAACTGAATCCAGAAACTGCCTCTATAATTTTCTCTAATTTGTAACTTCATTAGCGCATACCTGTCCTCTATCATGATCATACTTAAAAAACTATGCCATTTTCTTGGTACTAAGAATAATAGATTTAAATAGATACTTTTTTTGTCCAGATCTTTGAGGAAGAGCACAGTGTTCTGTACCTGGATCAAGGTGGAGTACTTGTGGCCATGAAACACACATCTCTGCCTATCAGGCACCTCTGGTAATGACTCCTTCTGTGCTAAATGTCTGCTCTCCCTCTTTTCAGGTGCAGGAAGTAGGCAGTTAATATGCATCCAGTTTTCTGTAGCTATAATCTAGACAATATCAGTTCAGCTATTGGCACACATTAACTCAGATAAAGCTAAGAAGTCCTGCCAGTTCCAGTTTACATAATTTTGGCTAAGCCAGACCTAAGATACCAATACAATTCCAGAACACTCATGGTTTACCACAACTTGGCTTCTTAAGTTTGGTTGTTTCTAAAATATATACATGGTTTATGCCTTTTCTCTTATTTAGTTAATAAAGTACTCTTTAGTTTTCAGATTACTGATTAACTTGTCTTCTGTGTGGCAGGCAGCACTGGTGAACCAGAATTTTCTTGAATAGATTGAGGCTTATGTAGCCAAGAAGGTAGAATTGTCCTCGTTAGTTAGCACTCTTGAGTTTAGGAGGTAAAATACAGTTTTTTTGCTGTTTTGCATTATTTACTTCCACTACAGTCAGTGTCATATCAAAATCTGAAACACACAGACCCAAGTCTTAAAAAATGATGAGTGGTTCTAAGCTTTCACTTATGCTGTGAAGACTGCTCACCTGAAGAGTCAAAGCTCTCATGCTCCAGAAAACTAACCTCCTTAAAATGTTTTATGTTGGGGGCCCAGAAATGGGATGCTCAAAATCACCAGTTTATTTTTTAAAAAGTCTTATCCCTAGGCTACATTTTGCCCTTAAAGCATCAATCTCTATCATAACTATTAGTTTCTACCACTTAAATATTTGCCATGGGTTAGTGGTATGATGCCAGACAAGTCTGATCAATGCTCTGATTTATGATGCTTCCCCAAAAAAATATTTAAAGGACTAAAAAATCATTATCCAAAAAGAGAAACCGGTTCCTACTTCTCTATACCAGCTGTAGTGGGCTAGAAAGTCTCCTCAAGTAAAGTAGGAGAGTAAGGAAAGAATTCTGCTTTTTCTTCCAGGTTAAGTTTTGATGAAGGGAGATCTTGGAGCAAGTACAGTTTCACATCTCTCCCACTATTTGTAGATGGAGTTTTAGGGGAACCTGGAGAGGAAACTCTCATCATGACGTAAGTGAGCATGCCATGATGCTAATGTTCATGAGAACTGCACCATAAATATTTTATGAGGGTTGTTCATAACAATAGCATGTCTGGTTGGGGACCAAACCAAGTACTAACTGAAGCCAGAAGTGTACAGTCTTCTGCTGCTGAATCATCAGTTTACTTCTGATGTGACTGAGGGAATGACAACATGGTTCCTTGCAAGCTGCAAACACATTATCACTTAGCTTATCAGCATGAAATGTGACTCCTTAAATTGGGTGTGATACAAAGCAGAGTTACTCTTGACAGATGAATATTTGAAAGAAAAATGGTGAAGTATTTTTATAACACTGTTTTTGCTGCTACATTATTTTTTTTTAACTGAGACACAGAAAAGTGAAGACATTCTTCTGTAAAAATGAATGACAAAATGTTGCCTGGAGGTTGACTCGTGAAAAATTATGTTTAGTTTCAAGGTGGTGTACTGAGTTCTGCAGGATGCATAAATATGGAGTCACCATGCCAGAAACTATGTCATTTTACCTGAGGTCAGATTTGCAAAAACAGGAGGAAAATTCAGTTTCTAACTGACCTGTAATGAGCAGAATGTGTGGCTTGGAAACTAAACTTAGTTAACAGACATGTATAAAGAATGTTCCCTTCAGGTTCTGATTTTAATTTGTGTGGAAGGAATTCCCAAAACTTATAATTGAGATAAAAATCCCATAGGTATTACTGTCTCCAGCCCCACATCAAGTCTTCTCTTGACTCTTTGCTTCAAGCAGAGTCTTTTTGGCTATTGTCAAAAGTGGGAGGGTCTTGATGAACAGAATAAAAGCTAAATGCAATTTTTAATATGACTGTAGATATTTAGTAGGCTAAGTTTCACTTTCAGTATGTCAGTCAAGTGAAAATGAGTAGTACTGTCACTCCTGAAGCAATTGATCTCTGTTGGAAACTGTGGGTAACTGTACCTCTGTAAGTACCAGACTCCATCAGGTGCTTCCTTTCACTGTGTGTTCTTTCTACTGCATCCTGTAGTGTGTTTGGACATTTCAGCCACCGCTCAGAGTGGCAGCTGGTGAAAATAGACTACAAGTCCATTTTTGATCGGAGATGTGCAGAAGAGGACTACAGGCCTTGGCAACTCCACAGGCAGGTGAGAGGCAAGTAGGCTGGGATCTGACCTGAACTAGCTAATGATTCTGCAGTTAAAGGTCAGCATGATCCAATATCCTCTCCTGTTAGTTTGGCGTGTGAGATTGTCCCTTACTGGATTGGTCCATTTTGTTACATCCATTTGTTGGCCTCAGATTTAGATTCTGTGAGCCTCAAAAGATGAACACCTGTCTTTTGGGCATCATCTTCTACGCAGGCAATTAGCTCTTGTCCACACTTGAAGGATGCATCAACAGTAGAAGCACTGCCACTGTGGCCTGAACTCCTTCACTCTTACACCTCCCATCTAATTTCCCTGTCCTTACCTCCTTTCTCTTTCTCCGTCCTTCTGTGTCCTCAGAGCCAGTGTCTTAAGACCATTCTAGTTGGGCCCCCTTAGCCTCATTGCTCACTGGGTTTCAGCCCTGTTTTATCTGCCATCGGAGTTGGACACTTTATTCCCCAGCTCATTGGCCCCCCTGCCCTGTCCTGATGCGGCTGCTGCATCACTTTTGGAGCCATTGATTACATGCCCATCAAGGTAAGGTGCTCTTGCACAGTGCCTGCACCTGCCCAGGGGCACCTTTCCAGCTCTGCCAAGTTTGACACAACAGCCTTGTGTTAGAATAAGGTTACAATAAAATATGACCCAAATTCTGTGGTTATATAAACACCACAGGCTCCATTAAAGTCTAAGGCAAAGCACACATTTATATCATCAAAGGTTGTCTTTCTGTATGTGTCTTGCTGGGCAAGGATTTAGTAATGAATATGAAATGAAAGTAGCTTGACTCAGGCTAGCTGCTCGCACAAGGCAAAACTCCACACTAAAAAGACCAGTTATTACTTAGATCTTTAGATGTTGAAAATCAGTACAGTTCCTTGAATTTCAAGGAAGCACAACATTTTACACCAGTTGCTATTCAGGCCCTTCTGTTTCATGCCATTAAATTATCAAATCAAAGCCGCAGAAAATTTTTTTTACAATGATTTTAGCAGCATAAAAGGTAATAACTGAGACTTCTCTGTATTTTGTTCTTTATTTTCTTGTACTTGCATAAGCAAAACTACCAAGATTGTTGCAGTATTTCTTTGAGGATGCTGGCTTTGGAGCTTGCAGAACTATTTTTAGGAAGACTGCTGTGTACTCTTCTTGCCTTTTGAATTCCTTTCCATTGAGATTGCAAGGCTGAGCCTTGTTCCCTAGATAGAAATATTTAGCAGGGTCCTGAATACAGGGAGTTTTAGCATCGACATAACCAGTCAAACCCTCTAAAACCTGAACTCATCCATGGAAAGTATTTACATAAACACATATTGCTAGTTTCTAATGAATGAAATTATTCCCAAAGAGATCAGACTAAAGAAATAGACCTGCTCAGATTGCAGAGGGATCAGACTATGTTTCAGTTGCTGTGAAATGGGCCTGGATCAATTGCTCATTGGCTTTGGAATAAATTCAGAACTGAATCAGATATATAAGTAACCTCAGATTGTTTCTTAGCTTGTATTGGAAAAGCTGGTTTAGTGTCAGTTGAAGCTTCAGTAGCTTTAATTAGCTCCAGTGTACTGAGATGGCATTTGACTTCCCATCCTCTCTCCTTGAGTAACACCTCCTGTTGCACAGGCTTGGAAAACCGGGTGGCACAGAGAGCCTGGTGGGCGCCAAAGAAACACTTTTGATTTTGTTTCTAGGGAGAAGCTTGCATCATGGGAGCAAAAAGGATCTACAGGAAGCGCAAGTCAGAGAAGAAATGCATGCAAGGAAAATATGCTGGGGCTATGACCTCGGAGCCGTGTGTGTGCACAGAGGCTGACTTTGACTGGTGAGCAGTGGGCACAAGGACTGTGTGCTCTCTACCACAGCAATGCAGAGCTCACTAGAGAGGCTGTAGGCTGGCAGAGAGTAGATATTAATAAACATGTAAGTGTCAAACCAGGTTGCTCTTTGGTAGTGTGGGTATGTCAAAGGAAGGAAAGGTGGAATTGATATCTGTAATCTTGAGGACTCCCACAAAACTGATGCAGAACAGACCATTTTTCAGGTCACATCTGAGCTCTGTGCACCATTAAGATAACAAGATAAATTTAGCACATCTAACCTCAGCAATTACCAGGGGTGGCTGTGAAAGTAGTATAAAGACATATAGCACTGTGTAAAAAATAAAATAAACTCTTCACACACAAACATACGTATATCTGAGTAAAAGTAAATATATGCATATGCAAAGTAGGCTTTCTGCTTCCAGGAATCAAATATCTCAGAAATTCCTGGGTCATTTGTTATATCTGAGCCATCATGTTTGATAGTATCCAGCAGATATTGCTTTCATGGTGTGATAAAATGTTCAGCTGCTGTTTTGATTTCAAGATTACTGCTGACTCACAGCAATTTGCACAAAAAAGGCAGGGAATCACATTATTGAAATCTCTTTTTTGCCTCTTTTCTCCAAGTTTGAAAGTCCTAAGTATCTTGGATGAGGGAAATGGTGGCTCTTTGACAGTGCGAATAAACCCCCTTGTTCCTCACCCATCTAGATCTATGCCATGTTACTAATTAAACCCAGAATCTGTGACGTGAACCCTGAAGAGGTTCATCTCATCAATATTTTGTTTCTTGATATATGAGTTCGCTCCAGGACCATGGAAATTTACAGCTTTTCTCTTCTCGCTCTTCCATAAATACAGGGGTTTTTTCTATACAAAATCATAGAATCGCAGGAGGCTTTTCCATGTGCAAAACCAGTAAATCCTTTTGCGCCAAACAATGACAATTATTAGCATATTTGGACACTGATTCTCTGAATAAGGTTTCCTGGTTATTTCCCCATCTTGCTCTGAGTTCTTTGCTAGGGAGAAGATACCTCAGTTCTGTGTGTAGTTTATCATTTAGGTTTCCAAAGGTCCTGGATTCCAGCCATTTAACATTTCTCTAGTAATATAAAAAAGCAGCCAAACCACAAAACAAAACAAAACAAACAAACAAACAAAAAACACTTGCAACAAACCAAACCAAACAACCAAACCAAAACCAAAAACCCCAAACAAACAAAACAAAAACAAAAAGACCAAACCATCATTAACAGGAAGGAAATTCCCTGAAGATTTTGACCCTCTTGTTGAGCATGTAGCACAACACTGAGCCAAACTTATGCCCTCATAAAATAGTTGATGGAATTGATTCACAGTCAGTTCATTAGTGATTAAATCCTTTGCAGTCATAAGGGACATGTATACCTGAGACACTTCAGATAAAAATATGCTTTCCTTCCAGAACTTCGCTCTGAGAATATATATTTTTATTTAATTTAAATTGATTGTGTGCTTTGCTATGGCAAAACTTTTTTGCTAGGTACAGAACAAAAGTACCACAGTGACATTTGCTGGGGGAAACATGCTTTTATTTCTTTAATGTTCACCTCAAGGAAACTTTCCCTACTGCTGGGTTGTGGGAGAGTCTTCAAGAGAGTGCTTGGATGCTTGAGGATGCATAACAGGCACTTGCAGTTCACATACATGAACAAATCCCCTCAAATCTGTTGGAAGAAGCAGAATTAGGACTTTCCTGACTTAGAAGAGCCTTCCTCCTTCTGATGGAATCAGTTTGGGTTTGGACTGTCATGATCCCCTCCAGTTCTCCCTGAGGTCATATTATTCGTACAGTCCTCAGGTCTGGATTTCTTCTTTACCCATTTCAGCTTCTTCCCCTACTACCTCTGATAAAAAAGACTGAAATATTGCTTAAAGCATCCAGTTCAGAAACATTTACCAGCAATATTCACCAGGAACATAATTTTACATAGATTTGCCAGACTAAATTCCACAGGGAACGGAAGACAGAAGTTTATCCAGGAAGGAGAAGAGACATGGCAAGAAAAAAGCAATTCTGCTGTCTGCTAAGAAAGGCAAAGCAGCTGCTGCACCACTGTAACTTTCAATGCCTGCCTTGTTGAACTCTGCACTAGGCTTCACTGCCAGTCCAGCCTGCAGCAGCTGGAAGGGGTTTTGGAGGAAAATCAGTGAATGAATTCTTGCTGTGGAAGGATATCCTCTGTGGGGTCTTTCCTTTGCAGGAAGAAGGAAGCACTTTCATCATCCTCACTCATGACATTTCAGAAGTACTTTTGAAGGGGACATGTATCTCCCTGGCAGGGAGAAGCCCCTTAGCTGCCTGCACTTGATTTTTCAGTCTTAAGATAAATTGGGCAGCTTTTTATATTGACGTCCATGGTTACAGGACCCAGAATCGTATATAGAGTTGAAGAAGACAACCATGCCTGTTATTGTGCTGTCTTTTCTGTTTAAACACTAAATTTGTATGGGGAAAATTTTATTATCTGAGCTTGTCAGAGATTGGACTAAAAAATTGTATCTCCGTGGTCAGGTAAAGTGAGAAAAAGAGTTATGTTATTTCTGTTAATCCTGCAAGTGCTCTTTTATCAGTTCAGGTGAAAAAACGCCTGCTAGAAAAGACATAAAGATTTTATAATGTTTTTTCTCCTTGTAATATCACAGAACTCCAGGTTCATTTCAAATCTGTATGCAGCCCGTGGTGGTTCCTTCTGAGAGAAAAGGGCACATTTGTTTATTGTTTTACACAGCAACAAAACTGAGTGACATTAGAAATGACTGTAGTTTCTCTAGCCTTGAGAAGCCGAACTCTTCTGACAGAACACATATTTTATCACGGGGGAGAACCCAAACGAGCTGGGGACAGGGCTGCAGCGCGCTGTCTGCTCTCCATGCAGGGGCTAAGGCTCGCAGCCAGAGGGCAATAGCGCTTCAGGAATGGGGGCACTGGGAATGTGTGCAGGAGCCCTCGGCAAATCTGTCCTAGCAACAGCCTAGAAACGAGAATGTCCTTCTTCATTTAATTGATTTGGGTAAATGGATGACACCGTTGCTTCGGTGTTATTAAAACATTAATTTACCCGGTTTCCTTACATTGTGTTCTTTCCTGCCGTCTGAGCATTATTGCGGCAATATCTCTTCAGTAGAAACACCTCCTAGACGCAGATAGAAGTCTTTGGTGGTGTTCATCCTTCAGCTACCTGCCTCCCAGATCCTTTAATAGAAACTTTGTCTCACTGTCAGTCCTCCCTCTGAACTCACTGTCATTAATACTGGGGGCTTCTCCTATCAATATTCTCATATCTCACACATTCATGGGAAGTATGAGCCTGTTGATACCGGTCCTAGTGATTTTGGGTAGCCAGAGAGGCACAAAGGAGCCTTAGTGCAGCTGGGAATCAGGTCTATTTACTTTACTGATGATATCAGCGGGGATCTGGCTGGCTCTTTTTTTTATTGTCTGGCACTTAAATTACACCCCTGCCTGCCAGGGTTAGTTCTTATGCTAAAACATCAGAGTCCTGCATCATGAGAGACTGATCTGACAAGCCATGGGGAGGCAGAGGACAGATACCGGGTGTGATTAGATTCTATTGGCTTCGTGTGTCACCACTCATCAGTTCCGATGTCTGTGCAGGTGCCAGTTCCAAAACACACATACATTTGCATCCCTAGGTTGCTTTCTCATTGAGGCAGGCTTGGTTAGCTAAGAAATGGCAATTTTGAATGAATTTTTAGTTCATTTTGAATGCTTGTGGAAAATGCAGGTTCACTATGCAAAGTCTACAGTGTATCTCTGCACCTTTAAGGGTCTAGATATCTACCAGGCGTGGATTTACTGGGAAGATTATGGGGATTTTAGGTGTTCTCTATTTACATAGGCTGGTGTAGCTTGATTTCAAATACTGTTATGCAATTATAATCACACACCTTTGTAGATCCACAGTTCAGACTATAGCTGAATCCATCCTTCTCTGAGCTTAATCCCATGTCAGATTCTGTAGAAATGTGGAACAACCGCAGCTCCCCTTTAATACAAATCTACACTTCCATCATAGTTAAATATTAGACAATGGTATTAAGTGAATAAAAAGGTGATAAGACTTTTCCGTGGCTGTGGCCAATGTTATTTTTTTTCTACTGGGGCTTTTGGAAACTGCAAAACAAAGGTGACTATTTTCAGAGATACCTTGATTACGCCCCATTTAATGTCTGAAAAGTTTGGAAAGCACAGCCTACAAAACCTACCAAAATAAATTTTTCAGCATTTTCAGTTTCTGGTATAGTCGACCTTAAGGTAAAGCTGTTAATATTAAAGAAGTCCTGTGGTTACATGCTAAGTCATCACTTGATTTTTAGAAAGTATGTGTGTGGCAATCACTCATCTGACTTAACTGGGTATTTCTATATCTTAGGGCACTGTGATTCTAATAATTTCATGTGAATTAACAGTTCTTCCATGATAGTAAGTTTGTCAGGTCTGTATGGAAATTACAAACTTCCTTAAGGAATTTCTTTTCTTTTGATTATTAACTGTGCCACAAATAACATTAGATAAAGGAATTTATCAGGAGCTTTGAGTAGGGATACAGAACTTCTGGAATAAACTTGTATGTAATTACAGAGAAGAACTTGCAATTTTACTTGACTAAGGCAAATAGGATTCCAGTTTAAACCAGTAAAATTGGCCAAGGTAAAACCATAATCAGTGAGAGCCACAGGATAGGTTGCTTCATACTGATAAAGCAATCCCTGATGGCAAATGCTCCACTCCTTTTTGATAGGTACATTATCTATGTCACTTGAGTTCTTTTCAGGCAGGCACAAAATATCATCAATATATGCAAATTCCAGTTCCCAGTTACCAGGCAATAACTGGGCTAGCTGATTGCAGTCTGAGGTTGATGCCTTCCCCATCTCCAGATTTTGCTGTACTGGCTCGTGCTATGGCAATCCAATTGATGCTAATGCTTGTTGATTGCTACAAAGCCTGTTGTGCCAAATTGTAGGCAGCAATTTGTTGTCAGCATCAGTGTTCTGCATGCGCCAGCCTGTAGCCAAGGAATTCATTAGATTCCAAGACTACAGAGGTGAACAGGCAGCTGCTGCATCTGTAGAGAGATATGGAATAGAAATTCATGTCATTTATTGGGATGATATTTCTGTAGGGCCTTAATGAGCCAGATGATTTGCAAGCCTGAAAACAACACTGAAACTTCTGTGCTTATAACAGTTTCTGCTGTGGAAAATCCTATGGTTTCTTTCTCTTGACTTTGAGAAATATGATCTAAGTACAGCCAAAACTAGTTAAGTCAAGCTTAGCATGCCCAGGTGTACAGGGAGTATTACGAACCGAAACAGTAGCTTGAATCTAGATGCATGTAAAGTAAGAAATCCCAGACTACTCCATCAAATTGGACTGTGAGTACAGATCCCCTCTGAGGCAGATTTTACTGTATTAGTTTGTTTTGTTTTCACTTAACTGATTACAGAACATTGTGTGTGTACAGCGTTACAGCTTTTTAATTAGAGTCACACATGATAACTTAGGAATACAGTGCGGCAGAGTGTTTACAAATGAATTACAAAAATACAATAGTCCCACTTGTATGTAAATATTTGTTTTCTCTAAGCAAATCAGAATGGTGTTATCCTTCATTACAAAGTGTATTCTGCAGCTATAGTGTTCTTATTCCAACAAGGATGATTATAGGAGCACATGGCAGTGGGAGAACAGGCTGGCTGATGCTTCCAAAGCAATTAAGCAACATTCAGTCACTAGCATCTGAGTAAATAGATTGATGGAAACTCAGTCAAAAAAAAAGAGGAAAAGACCATTTAGGTCATCTACTTCATTTCTGTTTCCTAGAGTATGTTCTCAATTACTTGTTGCAGATATCCCAAGCACCGCAGCTGCCAAAATGTTCCTTTGGAACAGTCATGCAGTCTAATAGGAGTTTAGGAGTTTTCCCAAGTGATATGCAGTTTTAATTTTCTTTTGCTTAATGTCATTTTTTTAAGATTGCCTCAAAACATTTTTTCTAGATTCAGAAGGAAAAGTTGAGGCAGAAATAAAAAGTGATGACTGAATTCTTCTCATTGTCCTGCTTTTGATAACAAGTCAAAGAAACTTAACAAAGATAAATTGAAAAATATTCTTTCCTTTTTTCTTCGTCTTATATCTTAGATCAATACCAGACTTAAAATTGCTTAATAGTGATTCATTAATTTTTTTTAAGCCAACATGCTTTCACCCAGAATGAAAGAGACATTTTTAAAAAGTCTTCATTGAGTTAAATATTCTTGTTGTTGGAAAATATGTATATTAAAATATGTGTATTGGAAAATATGTGCACTGTAAACATACATAAAATACTGATTCCATTGGTACCTGGTCTTGGTCTGTGCCTAGACCCTGGATGCCTTGTCTCCCCAGATACTGTCACTGGACATCCCCAGCTGTCTCAGGCAGAGACATACACACACGTAACAGGTCTCATGGACAGATAGGGCTTTATACCAATAGCCTTCCCCCAGACCTCTTGATTTTTTCAATAACTAATTCGTGGACCTAGTATCCAGCCCTGACTCCCAAGTCTTTAATCCTTCTCAGTGGCTTCTCTGTCCTGGTGCTGACCTGCACAGGATGCACACACTCTGGTCAGTCCAGCTGCTCTCAGTGGGGGCACATGGTGTCCTGTGAATCATGGTCTGAGTCCAGTTGCTGAGGGTTAGAGCACTGCACACGCACAGACACGCAGAGAACAGATAGCCCCTCACCCAGGAAAATGGAAATGGAGAGGTGAGATGTTCTTCCCTGTCATGGCACGGTGAGCCTCATACTCCTGTGTGCAGTAACGCCCACTCAGGGATCTTCAGAGTGATCTGGGGACAGCCTGTCTTGTTGATGATCTGGTAGACCTCACCTTGGCCATGGAGTGGTGTCTGTCCTGTGACAGTCCTGGGAGGAGCTGGAGCAGTGGCTCCACTAGCTCTGATCAGATTTTTGGAGTTCCTCCATACCCTGTTTTTCCTCTCTGCTTCTCTGCAAAAGTGTATAGACCCGAGCCTTTAATCACATAATCTAATGCTGCTCTAATCCTCTTTTCTTAGAATATCAGGCTACTTGATACCAAGATATTAAAAAATAATAATTTTAAAAAGTGCTTTGCAAATAAGTGCCATTTTAAGATCAAGGATTGTGTTGCAACTGGAATACCGGAAAGGAGTTGGTGGACTCTCTATAGCAGTTTCCAGAAATGAAATCCCATTAAATTCTCCATTATGGACTATGAAGAAAGCTTAGTAAAAGGAATAAGAGTGATTATCCAAGCAAGTAGTCCCCGTTACTCATCTGCTGGAAAGTAGCATCACAAGTGAATAGAATACTGATTAAAGAGGGGGTTTGTTTGTTTATTTTTTTCCCATAATAACAATTTTTATAGAGTCTTTACTGTTTACCTGGACTCAGAAACAATTTGAAATTTTGTTTAGTGAAACCAAAGCAAATTTAGTCATAGCTAAACCCAAACTGTGTCAAAAGATTACAGTTTGATTCATTGTTTCTAATACATGATTTTTGGTAGCATTTCCTCTTCCAAACAAAAAGAGGATGCAAGATCACAGCCTTCTTTTCCATTACCAAATACTCTGTTAATGCCTTCAGGCAAGATCTCTCTCAGTGGTGTAAATTTTCCTCTGCATTCTATTTAATATAATTTCCAAATACAATTAACTTTTTAGTACTTCAGTTTTCTAATATATGTGGTGATCTAACTTGGCTTAGATCTCTAGTTTTAATTATATTTATTATATTTGAGCCTAGAGTTGATCCTGAATCCCTGTTAGTCTGAGGGAAGACAACACCTGATGCAATAGCTCAGAAACTACCTGGTCTGGTTCTGCTTGTTTGTACTGGGACATATGCAAGGTAACTCCCCCAATAAAAAAAAAGCTGAAGTGAAATAAACAGTCTGTTCTATCAGTATTAAAAATCAGAAGCCCTAGTAAACAGAGGGAGGAAAATCAGAACTTGTACTAATAGCAGAGGACATGAGCTAATACCTTTATTTGTTCTTTTTGGGTTTTATGTTATGGTTTCTTTTAATGTTAAAACAGCGATTATGGATATGAACGCCACAGCAACGGCCAGTGCTTACCAGCATTTTGGTATAACCCCTCTTCCTTGTCGAAGGACTGTAGCCTTGGACAGAGTTATCTCAACAGCACTGGGTAAGTGGCACATCAGACTTTATTTGGCTAAAGCACCCATGTGGACTCAACCCAATTACAACTATAACTACATTTACTATAGGTGTCTCAAAGCTGGCTGAAGCCCTTGGGACCTCTTCTTCCCTCCTGTATGTTCCAGACCTTTCTCTGAAAGATGATGTCTTAAAGAAACTTGGTGGCAAAACTGTAAGGCAGAGGCTAAATCATTAGTCTCAGAAAAGTCTCCTCTTAAAATCACGTGAGATCAGGAAAGGCAGAAAAAAAGAGAAAATAAATGAGTGGAAAGAGATGAAACTGATTTGTATGTGAACTGAAGTAATAGATGGGCAGCTAGCCTGAATGCTGATTGTTCTTTGGCACTCTTGGGAGTCAGTGGAAGATGTAGTTTAAGTTAAGATACTGACAGACTTCATTTATAGTGCAAGTGATTAAAGCAGACAAAACAACCCAAGCTATGTTTGGGGCTTTGTACACTCAAAGTCAGGCAGAATTTGCTTTTAGCTTCAACTCTTTTATTTTCCCACTCTCAAGGGTTACATCTTTAGAGACACTTGCCTTACAATAAGAAGTGGAGAGCATGTGAGAAAAGCTGTTAAACTATGCCTAACAATGTAATAATGGAATGCAATTCCATACTGTATATGTATATAATTTATTTATAACTTTATAGTTATTTAATGTGTAACAACTTAGATAACTTTATGGTTTGGGCAATTTATAAATACATAATATCAAAGCATGCTATGCAGGAAATTATTGCTTGCCATTAACAACAGCATTAACTGCTTGTATTTTAGGCACGTGAGGAATGGCTGGCTGAGGCAAATGCTAAAATGTATTTGGGAATCGGTGTTTTTCCAATCTCCTTAGCCTAAGGAAACCTGTTTCCAGTTAACTCTGTCATGCTCCCTGTCAGCGTCTTCCACGGATTTCCCTGTCCCTTTTCAGATACCGGAAGGTTGTTTCCAATAACTGCACGGATGGTGTGCGGGAACGGTACACGGCAAAACCACAGCAGTGCCCTGGCAAACCCCCCCAGGGCCTCCGCATCCTCACGTCTGACGGCAGGCTGACAGCTGAGCAAGGACACAATGTCACTTTCCTGGTGCAGCTGGAAGAGGTAGGCTCTATTTTTACATTGCATTCCAAGCCCCATGGGTGTATTTGAGAGTGATTCATGCCAGACAAAGTTTGCAAAGAGGTGAACCAGGAGAGGGTGGTGTAAAGTCAGCCAGCTCCATGATGTGGCTGGATGGAATTTGCTCTAAAGTGTAATGGATGGTGTATGGAGAGGCTGTTTGGAGCATTGCGAGTAATAGCTGGGAGAAGTTGATAAAAATGGGAACTGGTTTAATTTGGGAATTTCACAGTAGAACTGAAGAGTGCAGTTTTGAATTCTGATCCCCACCCTTAACTGTGCTTGTGGCTTCCTGCTGTTTTTGAAACTGAATTTGCATTTTTATTTGTCGCTGAGTTTCAGCCAAAGATGGCTAACACGTGCAGATGTGTCCCATCACACACACTGGTACAGATTGTTTAGGCATTTATGGGTGAAATCTCAAGATGTTATCGGCAGGATTAAGTCTGAAATTCATTGCTAATGTGAAGCTTATTCAGACTCTGATCTGTATTTTTGCTACATCTGTAACTTGGTGTTTCATTGTTCTGCTCCCTCTGTTCCTGAATCCGTAGAAAAAAATGTTTAAATCTTTTTGCCTGTTTTTTCTTCTCAGCACTTCTTTATCTATGTTTAATTGTAGGAACACAAGTTATAACATTCACAAAGCAACAGTTTTCTCTTTTTTTCCTAATCTAGTTCAATTTCTTTAAACTTCTACCCCTTTTCCTCTGTAACTGGACAATAAATCCTAAAACAAGTAAGCTTTAGCACCAGGGCACAATGTATGTCCCTTTATAGCTTAGAGCATTCATGGATATTACTTCTGACCCTCTCCATAGTAAATACCATCTGCAAGGAAAGAGAAATGATTTTTGTTACCTCTCTTTTATTGATGCTTTCCAAAGCAAACAGGTGTCCTGATTTGTAAAGGCGATAGCATATGATAAATCATATTTAACCTGAAGCAGTTGTTTGACCTGAATGTTTATTTTCTCCAAAATATGGTCACTTTATTTCCATGCTGTCAGTTATACAACATTACTACTGTAGATGTTGTAATGACAGTGTGAACATATAATTTCATCTGGTTAAATTACTGATTTCTACATTTAAAGATGAAGAAGAAAAAGTCCAAACCAAGAGTCAAAGTCTCCAGGCTTTATAAATAAATAAATAAATAAACAAACCGTCCATTGCATTAGCTTTATGCTCTCAGCTAAGTTTGAAAACAGACTGAGAGAAGAAGGTGGATAATTTGAGTAGTCAGTCACAAAACTCACAAAGAGTTATGGCAGTAGTCAGAGAGAGAGAGACAATCACCCACAGTGTGGGAAACTCAGAGGTCAAATGTCCTGCACTTTCCTCTGTGAGTGTTTAAGCTCACATACCATGTAACAACACCCTGACTGCTCTGTCATACAGGGACCTGCTGTGATTTGTTCTGTCTTTTCTGTTCATTCTGATCTTTTTTGATAGCCCTGCTTCAGTATTCACCAGATCTAGAAGCAACACCTTCTCCAGTATGAGATAGTGCCTTTCTCATAGTGTGCATCAAGGAGTACATACAGTACGTTTTGATGAGTGTCAGCTTCCGAGGAGATCTAAAGGGAGCTCTTCTTTCAGTATATCTGATAAGGAAGAGGCTAGGAATCACTCTGAGGGTTGAAACAGTATTGATCAACCTCCAGCTTTTCAGATTACTCTCCCTGTTAAATGAATCTTGACCTGCTGCTCCTAGATTTGTCAACATGAAGAGTTTACAGAGCAACCAACAGAACCTTTGGGTGAATTTTATCCAATCTGGCAATGACTTCAGGTGGATGTTGCAACAAAAGAAATATTTAGCAAAGAAGAATATTTCCCCAGCTATATGCAAGCTATAGGATAACAAAATGTAGTTATAGCAGCGTAATTGTATATAGACTAAAACATTTACCAAATTAACTGTTTCAGTAACAAAAATCACACCACTCACTGAAAAAGTTAAAGAACCCATCAAGAGAACAACCATCCTTTTACAGAATGGGTATCGATTTCACAGGATAATTGAGGTTGAAAGGGATCTCTGGAGACTGTTTAGTCCGACCCCACTTCTCAAAAGGAAGTTTCTTTTCCTTGCATTCAAGGCAGAGGCATCAGAAAACAAGAATTTGCCAATTTCTGTTTAGTTCTGCCCTGCACAGGTATACAGCATGGTAAAATCCAGGATGTTCAGTATCCACAAAATCTATGCCACTCCATTTTTGCTGAAAGGAAGGCGTTAGGCAAGTTAACAAAGGGTGGATATGTCACCTTGCACATTTTTTCCCGCAATGGCATACGAAAAAAGTGTGTCCTATCCAACCCTTCCCCCTGGAGTGGTGGTCAATGTTTCAAAGTACTAAAATCTGTTAAGGACTCTTCTTTTAGTGTGAGCCACGGCTGATATCTTTTTAGGGTGTGAAAAAATAATGATCTTTCCTTACGTTGTAGTCCCTTTGCATCTTGATGTCTCCTGTATCCCTCTGAGACAGTTTTTTTGAATGCTTCGGATCTGCAGAGCTGTACCTTAAACTGCAGCCTTCTGGCTCTGTTTTTTCATGTCCATGTTCCACTTGATCTGCAGGAAAAAGGGAAAAAAAGAGAAACTGGTGAGCCAAGATACAAGAGTTTGTTTGAGATTTGTACTCCTGATATCTTTCTAGGGCTTTCTGCTTCATCTAAGAATCCACCTGGGTTTGAAGAGAAGAACAAACTGCAGAGGCAGGTTCACTGGAGGGCCTGAAAAGTCACTGCATCTCTGTAGAGGGGCGGATTACTAAGGGGGTAGAGAGAAGCAAATGGCAGCAGTAAAAATCTGATGTTTTCCCTCAGATGTGGGATTCAGGGGCAGGAACCACAACGCAGCAGTCTCTTGTAAAGCCTGTTTGTGCCTGTGGTGATGCTGAGGGCTGTGACTGTGCATTCTGACAAAAACACAATGTCAGTAAAAGATGCCTGAAGAGAAACAAGGACAAGGCTTTCAGAAATGTTCTGCTATTGAAGAAGACACAAAAGGAAAATAATCACTGAAGTCTGTGTGAGTGCAGAGGGGGCAGGCAAAAAAGCCAGGAGAACATAGAGCAGTGCTGATTTCTGAGTGCTGGGATTCTGGCCGTTTCTCTAACCCTGACTGCCATGAAATTTGCCTGTAGAGCATTTCTATCTGGCATCATGTAAATGTTATTAAATGCAAAACAACCAATAGCTCATATTACAATGATCTGAATGTAAGAATGCTTTCCAAAGTGATCTAACTTTCCTGTTACCATTTAGGATTTTTATGAGACTTCCTAAAAACTGCTCATAAGGTCACCTTGCACTTAATATCTGTAGTCCCATTATTGGAAAAGTTTTTATGAGTTAGTTCTCTGATTAATCTGGGTATAATCATCATGATATTCTTACTGAGAGACAACAGCAAGGAAACTTCAGTGTCTCCTTTCCTAACTAGCATGTGCTCCATTGTACAAAGTAAAACAAGCTGGTAATTATGCTCTTAAATTTCCACTGAGATAAGGAGAATAGCATCAGCATTTTTGTCATTCATTGACAGCACAGGAGAAAACTACCTGTGCTCAAAAGAAAATTTTTCACCAGCTCAAAATGCTGCCAGTTTAAAGGTTCTTCCTTTGCCCTGGCCTGTGCTGCATGCACAGATCCGGGGCTGGTGCCTCTCACACTGCAGCATTCAACAACAGAGTTGCTTCTCAGTATAAACAGCCCAAATCCTTGGACAGGAAGAAAAGAAACCAAAAAAACCCAAAGTTACGAAACCACTTTTCCTGCTGAAGTTATTTGACCCCACGTCCTTCACAGATTTTGCTTCTCTGTTGTAGAAAATAGAGGAATTTTATTAAGTGGGTGTTGTTTCTGTGTGCCTTTCTCATCACATGGTCATGTAGGTCTCTTGCCTGTCACAAACACAATTGTTATTTGTATGTTTAGAGTTATTTGCGTGAACATCAGACACTAGTGCTTGCTGTACTGCTTCAGCAGAGACACTGAAAGCTGCAGCCTGCAGAACAACACTGTTCAACACAATGGCTTTCAAACTTGTTTCATCTGATTGCTCATACATCTTTGCTGAGGAAATGGATGGTAAAGACATTCAGGGCAGGAAGGTTCAGGGCTTTGGCTGTTTCATTACAGATAATTCACAGAGAAACTGCCTCCTCTAATTTATTTTTTATCTTGATAAAATGACAGCCAAAAGTCTTTGACATTGCAGGTCTGCCTCAGTTCTCACTTGACAAAGTCGCTCCACTGGGAGTAGATTTTAGCTTGCTTTTAACTGCTTGCAACTGCTATATGATGTTTGGATTAGACTAATGTGCAGGGAAAGCTCATTTGTTCCTACACTTCAGGCCATGGGCTAGAATTCAGGCAATCTGAACTCATTCCTGAACTGCACTCTGAGCTCCTTCTGCATGACCTTGAGTAAGAAACTTAAACTTTCCACTTTTTTATTCCCTCATTTGAAAATAGAGCTTTGCTTTCTCCCTCATACCCTCCCTGTGCCTTTTATTTATGTACTGAATGTTCATAAGGTCAGAGAACTCTCTCTTACCTTGTGAATATACAAATGAAGCCCCGAATTTCCTGAAGACAGTTATGGCTTTCTGTAAGGACAATGTTAATACGTGGCTGTACAAAGCACGTTGTGTCTCAGGTGCGTTTAATGAGCTTGGGGATCCTGCTGGGGGGACAATACCTTTAGCATTTCCCACCTCAGTACTGTTGTTTAGTGCAATTCAGTATTCAACTCAGATGAAGCTTCTGGAGATGAGCTTAGCCTTAGGATTGTTTTCATTGTTGATGTACCTGAATTAAAGATGCAAAGCTAGTAGTAATTAAAAGAATAGTCTGTATATTTTGAGGTATCATAATGTGTTCCCTCTTTTGATATCACAAGTTTGTTAGTTATGATTACAGAATATGAAACCTTCATCCTAAATTTCAATGCACTGAATCATGGCTGTTTATCTTATTAACAACACTACACTCCTGTAATAACACACAGACGAAAGATCAATATGTAACCTCCCCCATACCACTGTCGTCTGAATTATGATTGAATTTTCTGTGTTGCTGATGATGACAACCTGGTTGGGAGAAATCAGAGTCTTTCACACATTTTTAAATTCACTGTTGGAATTCCATGAAAATGTATGAAAGTGGACGTCGCCTTCATGATGACACACAGCACTTTCAGCCACACAAGTTGAATTATTCTGCATAATCCTTTGGGGGGCTGTACTTATTGATTCCTTGGGGGCATGGAAGATCTACTCCTGTAGAAATAGCTCATAACTGAGTTGGGCTGTCACAGTTGGCAGTCAGGATGAATGATGTGATCAGTACACTTCACTGCTGTTGAAAAAGAAGTATGTGTGAAAAGTATCAAGCTATTTGCTCTGATAAATGACTCCTCACTATTCAGTTTCTGATTTGAAAAATTAGGAGCATCACTCTCAAACCAGGGATTTACCCAAGAAAGCATGTTTTTCAGTACTTAAGTTGTATTTGAGCATCTGTTTAAAATTAGGAATATGCTTTAAACAGACCTAGACTAAAGGTATTCCACATGTAGATACTCAGTTCCAGTGAAAATATCTTTGATGGATGATTGCTTTTGGTGACAGGAAAATTCCAAAGAGGGAAAGGGTTAATCTAAGGAAAGCACAATGAAATTAATCCATGAGAACACTCCAACAGAAGCAGTGTCTGTCTCCTGCAAAGGATGATTAAATCTATTGTCAACATCTCTGTGGAAGACACACAAGTCAGTGCATAATTGAAAGACTTAAAAATGAAATCTGAAACAGGGGAGCCAAAATTAAAAACCTTGAACTGTGTTTGTTTCATTGTTTTAATACTTCCAGTTAGATACAACTAGAATCATAGATTCAGAGAATCATAGAATAATTTGAATTGGAAGAGGCCTTTAAAGGTCAGGTAGTGCAACACCCCTGCAATGAGCAGGGACATCTTCAACCAGATGAGGTTTCTCAGAGCCCTGTCCAACCTGACCTTGAATGTTAGCAAGAATGGGGCATCTAACACCTCTCTGGGCAACCTGTTCCAGTGTTTCACCAACCCTCACAGTAAACACTTGAAGTCAATACTTTCTGGGCAAGATTCTGATGGATTGTTTGAGAGAGGATCCCACTAGGTGGGTCTCACATCTGACATCCATCAAAGTTCTGGGAGCTGCATAAAAGTAATCAAAATGTAAAAATATTGTTGCTAACTGTATGGGCTGTTTCTTGATATATAAGCTGAGGCAGGAAGCTTCACAGAGTTTTTTGGAAACATTCAGGACTTGAGGACACTCTAGAGCTTTATTCTTCTGTGATAATAGAGGAAAAATGTGCGCTTGGCTTGGGAGGCAGGAATGGGAAGAAAGGAGAGGGGAATATTTTGTGTATGCTTGAAAAACCCCTGGACATTCAATGAGAAAATCCCTTAAAAACAGTAAATTTCTGATTTGCATCTTAGTAAAAAATGTTTAATAGGTAGCTAAGAGGCATAATATGAGGCCTTGGGAAATCTGCTTTTAATTGTCAGGGCTTATTTTAGGCTAAAAAAATGCCCTTGTTCTTAAAGTTCAGCGTATGCTTAAGCCTTCAGCTGCACAAAAGCCTTTATCTTCAGGTTATATCCAAGCTTGTGCATGTTGCATACACCTAGTACAAGGTAAAAAAAAAAAAATCCATTGAAAGTACTTTCAGTTTTTCAGGTATTGTAATTGCTTACTGGGCAGCTTCACATGAGTAGCATACAGGAGCTGAATGCAGAGATATCACTACAAGCAACCAGCTTGGAAAATTTCTCCCTTGATGCCTACGAACACTGGCATTAAAAACCTTCTACCGTGGAGGCCAGAGAATCTGCCCAAAGGTAGCTCAGTGCTGGTTGCATCCAAGAGCTTGGCTGTGGCTGCAGAAGTAATGCAGGGGGTTTTGTGTCTGCCTTAATTGAGCTGGAAGCTTCTGGAAAACTCTATCATGTAGTATGGAGCTTGACAAAATGACAAGCTGGAAAAAGCAACAGGACAGGTTTTTGCAGGATGTATATATATATACATCAAATTGTTTGCAAAGCAAAACTCTCAGTAAAAACAGCCACTTACTATTGGCCCTGGAGAGCTGCTGGAGGCAGAGACAGCTGAGGTTGATGTAGATCAGGTGTGGGCTGTATGGAAAATGTTTTGATTTTGGCTCACCTGCTTTCTCTTCCTGTCTTATTTTGCCTATGCTCTTACCTGGCAGAGATAAAACATAAGAACAAATCAAAACACAGTCTCTTTGTTTTCCTGACTTTTTTCTCCCACTTCCTAAGCTAGAATTTTAAATGTCAGCTTTTCAAAATGTGGCATTTTCAGAGGAGTGTTATAGCCTGGATCTTACTCAATGGAAAATGTATTTCCAGTTCAAAGAGTTTTAAAACAAAACAAGAAAGGCCAAGACAAATGAAAAAGACCGAAGGAACAGCAGCTGAAGCTCTTCTCTAATTAGATTTTTGGTTGTTTCTGTCAGCATCTTTTCTCCCTAGGGAATTTGAAAGAAAAATTGAAATCTAAATCTTGCATGCCTTAGAAATGGCTCCTTTCCCTGACTGCTCCTGTAGACACCATTGGTTTCGTGGCTATGGACAAAATGAAGACAAGAGAAAAAAAACATTCATTAGAGCACAGATTTTGACACTTGCAGAAATAAGGCTATTCTAAAATGCTGTCATCCTTTTCATCGTCCTCTCGTACCTCAAATATGTGGAGGAATATTCCACAGCCTGAAATGGACTTCTACTGCATGACCTCAGATATGATCAGAGATGATAAAGCCAGCAGGGTCACTATGGGGATGCAGTTTTAACTGTGTGAACAGCTTTTGTCTCAGCAGTATGATTTTACTGTTCAAAGACATCATCTCTTTTTTTAGTAAGAAAAGAGGACTAAAACCCTAGTGATGATGGACCTAGAGGAACTGGGAGAGCATCTAAGGGTACTTCAGAGATCTCTGTATTTGGTCTGAGTCCAGCACTGGACGTGAGAGAATATAGTCTGTCTCTGAAAGGGGTTCAGAGCTAAGGAGCTCATGTATATTCTCTTCTGGCTATGGAGCATATCCCATTTGATGGCTTCTGTTGGCTCAGTCAAACAGGCAGGAGTGCCCAAAGCACTGCACCTTGCTTGAAACTGCACATCTTTTAAATAATAAAGATCAACAAAGGACGTGACTCTGCACTTAAGACCATATCCCCTGCCACACTTTCAGTCTGGGATCCTCCTGAACAG
Organism: Oxyruncus cristatus; assembly: GCA_013399855.1. Taxonomy (NCBI): domain Eukaryota; kingdom Metazoa; phylum Chordata; class Aves; order Passeriformes; family Cotingidae; genus Oxyruncus; species Oxyruncus cristatus. Next base: position 739,642 of record VXAY01001362.1, on the reverse strand, counting down.
AGCAACATAGTTATTTTTGTCTCATCTATTTGAAAGCCACACAGCTTCCAGTAGGGTGCCGGGGCAGTGTAACAACTACAACTTCAGTCTATACAAAGAGATTATCTGGGAAAATTTGTCACTGCTGCCATCCCCAGGTATAGTTCTGTCCTCCTGCTTTCCATTCAGGCAAGGCTCCTCTGTTTCTGCCTCCACAAGTTATAAAAAGACTGAGAGAACATGAGGAATAAAAAGCTTCTGTTATAATTCCCTCCTATAGTCTCATGCACTCACATATCGCTTTCTGATGTGGAAACCTGCCTGATCCCAGACATTTACATGGGCACCTTTCATTTCAGTTGGGAATCCAGAGAACTGTTTCTCTCTCAAAGGAAAAGAGGGGAAAAAAAAGAAAAGGAAACAAAACCAAAGTAAAAGCAACGTGCTTTCAGCCAGTTTTATGAACTTCCCTCAGCTATTAATTTTCCAGCATTCCAGACAGTGGCTGCTGCTTCAGTGTGCCAGGCTGTGGAGTGAGCTGCTCCATAGCAATATCCAGCAAGTGGGAACATAGTCAGCATAAGCATCATGTGGAGCCACTGGGGGGACTTCCTAGAGGAGTGAGAATGTTTAAAGGTAAGACAAGATACTGCATCTTACGTGAAAGGGACCTTTAGCAGCCGTGGTTGGTTGAGAGGTCAGTATAGGCTGTGTAACCCAGGGAAGGGAATCAGATCCCCCAGTCCCCCTGATGATTGGGAAAGCAGGGCTACGGCACACACCCTGGAGGACACCTCCTTCACAATGCAGCTGAGTCAGCCTCAAGGGGGGTCCACTTTCTGTCTACTGACTACGAGCAAGTTGATGAAGGGACCACCCTTCCTCTGATAACATCAAATCTTGTTACTCTCCTCCAGTTGGTCTCTGTCACCTCACTAATCCAGTCTCTGAAAAGTAAAGCAGAGCACGTTTTGATCCTTTCTCTGTCACTACAGGGAGATCTCCAGAGATCCCTCATTCAGGTGGATTTTGGAGACGGCATTGCTGTGTCATATGCCAATCTCAGCTCGACAGAAGATGGGATCAAGCACATCTACCAGAACGTGGGCATATTCCGAGTGACCGTGCTGGTGGAAAACAGCCTGGGTTCTGACAACGCTGTCCTCTACCTGCACGTAACGTGTATGTATGTTCATACTCGTTGTTGGCTTCTGTTGTTATTTAAAAAATTATTCCTTGTAGTTAGAGGTGACATTTGGGATTTTGCAGCTGGGTGCAGAGTGATGGGATATGATGAGTGTTCATTTGTCCTCCAGACAGACTGATGATTCCAGACTGAGAGTAATCATAGATTCATTAATGTTGGAAAAGACCTCTAAGATCATTGAGTCTAACCATTAACTTCTGCCTTGTAAACCATGTTTCACCTCTATTTTAGGGTAGTCTAAACTGGGACACCTCAAAGGACTGTTGAGCCCTTTCTGAAATGCACTTTCATTAGCAAGCTTATACTTCTGGAACAACAAAGAAACCCAGGGATCTTTAATCACTTTTAAAAGCCTTGTCTCTTACTTTGTACATGTGTTTTACCCTCTAATGAAATACATCCACCTCTGGGAAGGAAACCAGTGCGTTTTAGTCTTTCTGTTGTCATAGGAACCAAAATCTTTGTATTAAATAGTATTGCAAGAAAAAAACGTTATCTTCACATTGCTTTTCTGCTGTTCTTTTTAACATTTTTATACTTCATCTGTGTCTGATTTACAACTGAAACATATCTCAAGTTCTTGGATAAAACCAATATTGTATTTTTTCCTATTTATTCTAGTGCACAGTTATAAACCCAAAGGGTCAATTTATTTATTGATATTTTGTAGCATTCCTAATGGATTTTGTTTGGGGCCATAATTTTCTTTTTACAGTGGGATTTTTGTTTATTATTTATGTTTGCAACTGTGTGCCTCTGTGCCAGATAAACTGATAAAAAAAGGAAATTCCAAAACATTAAGTTATGTTTACAGAAACACTGCTTACCTTCTACCAAATTTACTCAACATATTGTCAAGATAATTTAGCACGTTCTGTATACTTTAACACTAGTTTTGGAGTTAGTTCATACATCATGAAAGCAGCTGCCTCTTGAGGGAAAGAGGGCAGCTCTTTAAGCGTGCACCACTGTATCCACAGATGGGAGCAGTGGGAGGTATGGCTGTGGGAGATAGGATTTTTATGAAGGAGCAGTAGGGAAGCATCTCCCTGAATGTCTCCCATCAAAATACACCTTCAGTTGGCAGGTGTCCAGCCTTCACTCACTCATAGTGTCTTTCTCCTGTATGGCTTTTCTAATTCATTTTCTTGAGACATTGAAGGCTTACGAACCATTTTCATTGTTTAAGCTGTACAGGGAATAAATATTCTAATTAATTTGCATGACTTAGCAGCTGTTAATTTATGTTTTTATGGTTTGTGTAGGTAATGCCAGCATAGGACCTAAATAGTGAGATAGGAGCATTTTGAGTTGGATGGACAGTGTAAACTGCTGTATGTAAACTGCTCCAACCAACAGGCTGTCTCTAAACTGTCCTGACATGTGACATTTTTCTCCTGGAAAATTAATTATGCCTTTGCATGAAGGTTTCAGAAAATCATTGCCTGCACAAATGAGCCTTTTGAGAAGCTTCTCCCTTTCTGTTGTCTGGGAATTGTACACAGTTTTTTTTTTCCCGGGGCAGGTGAAGGTCTGTAGCCTCCATAGCCCTGCATGAAGCTCAGAAATGAATTTTCTTGAATCCTCTTCAAACTTACCTGTGTGAAAGCAGTCTTCTACCAAGCTGAGGCGCAATCCAGAGTGAGCTATCACCATCTGCTGGCCAGATAAGAGTTCAGCATTTCAGCCGCCTTGACCCAAGTGCTGTGTGCTCAGAAATACTCAGGCATAATTGGGTTGCTTGAGCCATTCTTTTATGTTCTCTCCTAGCCAGCATATGGTGAAGGTCAAAGGAGGTGCTGGGCACTCTGCTGTGCAGGATCATTTGGGATCTGTTCAGAGCAGCAATGCAGTTACGTTGGAGTGTATCAGACTTTTCGTGGGCTCCGTCGTCACAGCTGTCACTGCACCCAGTGTTAGGAAACGTGTTCCTCTGTAGGGCTGTGCTGACACTGGGCATTTGACAAACATCTCAAATGCCTTCCCAGAGCTGCGAAATATTTAGCCAGGGAAATCGCTGTTTTTCAGGTTTTGGGGTCTTGCTGAAAGCAGGCACAACCTAGTCATGGAAATGGGTCTGAGAAGGGGTTTGCTGTTAAAATCATAAGGGTGAAATTGTGGCTTCTCTTGAATTTTAAAGAGTGTTGACTGCTGCTTACAAAAGGAAAAATGAGCCGTGGTCTGATTATAGCAGGCTTTGGTTAGTATGATCATGGATAACTGTTATTTGGGCTGCTTCAGATTAAGCAGCAACTGTGTCTACAGCCCAGAGAAAGAAAGTAAGAAATCAGTAACACTGGTCCTTATTCTGGCATTGTTTATACAGTCTGATTTGGGAGATTTTTTCTTCTCTACCTGTTGTGCTAATACAGGATGCTTGCTCCAGAGTGTGGTGTTCCCTTAGGCTGAAAAGCAAGGTCTAATGGTGATTCATACCTCTGTTATATCCTGAAAGATCCTCTCCTGAAATATATAAAATCCTCTAGCAATGTATCTCAACTCCACAGAAGCAATGCAAGGCTGTGGCTGTGGTTCTCATCACTGTGGAGCTCACAGATGTAGGACACATAGATGTGGCCTTAATCTGTTTAAGGAACCCATGTCCCCATGTCACTTGAGTTTCTTTCTTTTTCTTTCTCTGTCACTCAGGACAATTGCTTTTTTCTCTTACTTAACAGTCAGGACACATTTTTAAAAATAATCTATAGGACAAGATTTAAAAACAAAGGCCTGTCAGTCTCCTGAAAATGGGAAATGTATAACCTTGAGCATAATGTTACTTGTCAAATGAATTATGTTCTGTTTATACTGAAGAAATAAAAGAGTTTATTGATGAAAAGGAGGGAATATAAGGTAACATTAACATTCAGGCACTCAGTAAATAGCTGTCTTTAGAGAGACTTTATGCTGAAATTCACCAAATCATAGCAGTTTTCATCAGCAGAGATGCTTCATGTCCACTGAAGCCGTTTATCCTGCATATTCTTATGTCTTCCCAATGAAGACCATATTGACACAACAGGGCTCTGCCACTGTTGTTAGTCATAAAACTCCTGACTTGTGACGTTCATGCAGTAGTGAGACCAGGTTTTTCAGCTCCAGGTACAGGGGTAGCTCCGGTTCTCTGAGGCTCTGAGGAGCCTGCCTCTCTGGAAATGGTACCAAGCCAAAACATTCTGTCATGTCCCACGGTGATTTGGAAGACTTTTCTTTCCTAAACCAACGGATATCCCTCCCAGGCTGACATTTCAGATGGAGGACTCAGCTGCTGCTTCTGTCTCTGCAGGCCCCTTGGAACATGTTCACTTATCTCTGCCCTTTGTCACCACGAAGAACAAGGAGATCAACGCCACAGCAGTACTGTGGCCAAGCCAAGTGGGAACGCTTACTTATGTCTGGTGGTTTGGGAACAACACAGAGGTTTGTATTCCTGATTGACAGAGATCAAAATAATCCTGGAAGAGCCCTCTGACTGAAGCGGGAGGGAGAGAGGGATCTGGGAATGCTTCTATATAGTCACGTATGAAAGAAAATTATAAACCAAAGAGCAAGATTCTAATGTTTCTTTGAGGTACCAACACTGAAATGTAAGTAGTGCTTTGTGTTCCTGTAGGATTTATTGCCATTTCATGCAAGTTGCAAATAGCTTTCTTCCTGCATTACCTCCAAGGTAAACGTAGTTAACCAAAATCTAGAGGAGTTTCTAGTATATTTTTCTTCACCCTCCCTTCCTCAGTAACAAGAAGATAAAAAATGTAGGGGGTTTGGCAGGTTTTTTTAGGAAAATAACCTGTCAAACTGAAGCTGTTTTTATATCTGGAACTGACTTTACATAGCCCTAGAGTTTAAACCTCATTTCTCTGGTGACTAACAAGGGAAGAGACTGCCACCAGTTCTGTGCCTCCCCTTAAATATGCTAAACCCAATCCTGAGCCCCAGCACTCTATGCTAAACCACATGTGAAAAAATACTTTATTATCATGTGCTAGAGGTGGATGAAATGGTTCCCAACACTCCTCCCTACCTCTGGGCTCTGCTCAGGTATAAGAGTATCATCCATCATGTTCTGCTGCCTCTGTGCTTCCAGTCTTGGTAAATCTGCACAGACATTATAGCTGTTACTTCACATCTCTTTGTGGCTGAAGTACCCAGAAACCCTAATTAGTTTCTGAGGGGAGAGATTCACATGGATTTTGTAGAGCCAAGAGGGACCTTCATAACCACTCATGATTATCTTATGTATAATGGAGATTGGAGAGTTTCATACCTTCTGCTTTATTTAACTCTTTGTGATTAAAGCAGAACCTGATTTTGTTGTTGTTTTGTGTTAATAATTTTCCTCAGATGATGGAGAATTTGCTGCTTCTCCCTGCGACCCTCTCCCCCAGCTATTTTCCCACAGCTTATTACCCTGAGCTTTGAACACATGCACAGTGTTTGTAGTCTGAATTTATCTAGTCTCGGATTCAAGCTGTTGGATCTTGTTATGCCTTTTTGTGTAGATTAAAGAACTCTCTGTACTATCAGCAATCATCTCCCCCTAGAGGTACTTACAGGCTGTGATTGTCACCTTTTAACCTTCTCTCTGATCTCCTAAGCTCGTAAGTGATCAGAGTTGGTCTAATTCTGTTCTCATTGAAGTGAGAATTTTACTACAGACTACAATGGCAACAGTTTGACTTAATACTGGGTGCTTTGAAGATCTCACCCAGAGATCATTAATAAGTGAAAATGGAAATAAGGGCAGAATCTGCTGAAAGAGGACACAACTCATTGATAACCAGTTGCCTAGCAAAGCAAGCTAAAGGAATCTGTGTCCTCTCAAGCACCAGAGTTGACCAAAAGTGGTATCTCCGTGTTAAAGAATAACATGGGACAACAACTGAGAAATCTTAACTTGGATGCTTCTGTGACATCCTCCTCTAATCACCTTAAACAAGGCACTTAAACTAGATCTGGGAAAGGACTGTGATACCTGAGCAGTGAGTCTTGCAGGTCCTTATATTAGGATCTGGGCCTCTGTGGGGAGTGAGCAGGGATGGACATTTTAACATGGGATCCAGAACAACCAACATGCTAAGTTGAAAGGAAATACTGGAATCTTAAAACTTAGCTCCTTTGGAAATTACAGGTGCCTTACTCTGAGTTTCGGGAGGACTTCCCTCTCTGGCGTTCCTGTGCCCTGTCTAGAAAATTAGCTCACGTGTCACAGGACCCCACCTAAGTCTAAAGCTTCCAATCTGGATCTAACTCCCCAAAGCATCCCAATAGACCAGAGAGCCAAACTCATTTTTGCTTTTCCTTTCCAGTCAAATTAACTTAATTTTTCCTTTTTTGATGTATTTGCAGCCACTGATCACATTGGAAGGGAGCATCACATTCACATTTTCTGTGGAAGGCATGAACACCATCACTGTTCAGGTCTCAGCAGGAAACACCATTCTGCAGGACACAAAGACTGTTGCAGTGTATGGTGAGTTCTTCCCCTTTCATTTCACATAGAATTCTCCATAGTTTACAGCTAGAGAGCCAGGTTAGCTGGCAGCAACAAGAGGTCTTTAAGATTCTAAATTCAGTTCCAGTGTTGTCAGTTCAGCATAATATCTCTGAAGGCCACTGACTGACATTAGTCCAGACTGACATGATTGCAGAACATTGATCTCCTTCCCAGATAACCTCTGCATCTGCCCTGTCACTATTTGATCATCCTACATGATTGTCAAAATGTTAGTTCTTTTTGCGAGCTGGTTCTCCCCCTTCTTGGCCAGTAGAGGCCTCTTAACTCACACAAAAGCTACTCAGCTTGAAAGATAAATCAATGCTGTGTGCTGCATTTCTGCACAGAAATCTGTACTGATTTGACCTTGTACTCATGCCTCAGAAGCAGTTAGGGCACACAAATACCACATAGTGTAGATGGAGCCTAAAAAAAACTGGGAATCCCAGTTTTAGCTGTTTGTACTAAGCACGTGGTCATAGTGATCAATGGGGGCATCTCTGTTAACAGCAACAGAGGTTAAGTACATTTTTCAAGGCTAGTCCTCTCCCCACATTTATCCCTGACTCCTTCCAGTTAAGAGTGTTCGGGGCATATCTGTGAGAGTACAACCACAGCTTCCTTCACAGGGCTTGCCTGCTCCAGAAGCCAAGACGCAGATAACATTACATTTACATTCCCAAGACAGCTCCCCTTGCAGTGCTATTCATCCACTCAAGTAAGGACTGATCACCTCTTTCATTTCTGTGACACTCAAGTGATGAATCTCTCAGATTCTCCAAATCTCTCAGTGAGCCTCTTGGGCACACTGCTGGATTCTATGACAGTCTGTGCATCATCTGCAGGTTGATTAGGCAAAACATGAGCTGCAGCAGTTTTCACTGGGTTCTGACCCCTCATTTAGCAATAAGGCATTTCAGAGTCTTTTCATCACCCATCTCGTTATGTCTGCAGAGAAATTTCAGTCCCTGAGGTTATCATTCTCTCCGAACCTTGATGACCACAACCCAGATATCCCAGAATGGAGGAGGGACGTCAGCAGAGTAGTCAAGAGAGCTCTGGTGGAGGTAAGCTGTGTGCATAACCTGTGTTACAATGGTTTTAGTTTCTGATTTGTTCCTTCATTAAGACTGGGTCAGCCATTCTCTCAAGGTGTGTTTTTGTTCCTACCAACCAGACAAGGAGAACAGACTAGTGTTTGAGACCAGCATCCTAAATTTTAGATAGGTGAAATTATCTCATCCTGTGACAACATGGTGCTCAGTCAGCCTCCAATGTAAGGCAGTGCTATTCTAATGGAATTACAAATATACTGCAGAAAACTTAAGAGACCAAGAAGAAAACAGTTTTTTCTACATGGAAGAGCCCCACATAAAGTGCTTTTTTGTCTTTTATATAGCATGAGGCTCACAGGTCAGGATTGGGTGCTAATTTTTCCATCAACACTATAGAGAAGCTCCGAAGTTCCTTCTTTAGTTGTGGAACAGAATGTCATAAAAATATTCTAGTGTGGCTGAAGATTTAGATTTCAAACTGAGAAGCTATGTAAAGTTGGAAGAAATGGCTGGGGTTTCTCGGCTCAGCAGAATAATAGCAAAAGGAACTGTTTGAAACAGGGTTTCTGCTTTTGTTTTTTAAAAAATGAAGATACTCAGATTTTGAAAGTATATAAGTATTGCAGATGTTATTAACAAGTTTATATGTACTACAAGTTTAGATGTGATATGGTCTGTGCAAAAAATCTAGAAAGACACTGTGCACCAGAGCTACACACATACTTACTTGGATTGTTTCTTAAACTTTTTTTCTGAGAGTTCCTCAAAAGACAGGAGGAGATAAAGAAAGGGGAAAAAATAGAATTTTTTTGAGTTTGTGAGCTTGTTCTTCTGACATATTTATGTCTGTATCAAGTATTCAAGGATCCATTTATCTCCTGGATGAATTTTAGAATATAGACAACTCAATAAAACAAAATCAAACCATGAAAAACAGAGGAATTGTGTAACCACAGTGACAAGGCTACATATCCAAACCTGAGCAGTGAAAACACAGCCTTTTTGTTGTTTTAGTAAAAAAGAAAAAAATTGATATCTAATTATCCGTCTTTATATAGCTAAATGATTCGCCTTAAACAAGCCTTTGTGAGAAGTTTCTGTAAAAGTTAAACTCAATAGATTTCTATGGCAGTTAAGTAAACTGTATAAAAATGAGTTGAATAACTAAATAATTCAATAAGAAATTATATCTGTGCTATAGATTTTTTATGAGCTTTTATTAAAGTATTGCATTCTTATTACAGAATACCATAGACTTGGATAAAAATTCTGCATATGAAATTATAGTTCTGTACTAAAATCTGATCTTCTCTCTAAGTAGGGATAATTTCGTATTATCACAAAATATCCTATTTTGTGTTATGATCATAACTATTTGCTCACATCATTGATTTTCTGAGTCCTGTCTCCCACTTCTGAAAACAAGTAATTCCCAGCCTCTGAAAATGAAAGCTTTTCATTAACTGGTAATACTTTTTCTTTTTCTTGACATGTTAAAGCAACCTGTTAGGCAAGTCAAAATAATGCGAGCCCTGGCTTCACTGAATACTAGAAAAGAATATAGAAGACTTTTATACATTTATAGGTTTGGGTTTTTTTTCTAAATCCACATTTCAAAACCAAAAAAAAGAAAAAAAAAAGGAGGCAACAAAGCCATGTACTTTTTCTAGGTGAGTGATGGACGGGGAGGATTCCCTTTTTATAGCTCCACAGTGTTCTCCCTGGAGTGTCAGCAGTCACACTTGGGTTATCTACAGAATTAGCTCTGAAAATGGTGATTTGTAATCAATTTTGCTGACTCCTTGTCCTCCATCCACAATTTCCTTCAGTGAGCACCTCCAAGTCTTTGCTCCTGAACCAAGGGAGAAGAATTGAATAGATTTAGGCCCAATTAATGTCTGAGAGGCTTGTTCACCTTACTGCAGGTGAACCTCTGTGGTGCATTCAGCTACTGTGATCTGTCCTCATCTCCGAGGGCACTTTTTCTTTTCCCTTTAAAAGTGACCTACTAAATTCAGCACTTGAAAACAGGTTTAAATCAAAACCTCGAAATTTAAGTGCATTTGCTGGATAATTCACAGCACAAAGAGGCAATGGAGGGAGATTCATCAAATTCTGTTTCTCCTTCCTTTGGCTAACAAAAACTTCCTGAGGGACAAACTAGGTTCCTTTTCTGTGTAACAGCTCCGCAATCTGTTTGTGTAATATCATGTTAGCATCAACTAAAACCCATGGCCAGAGAAGAACCTGGTAGGGATGCTTCTGGGTACTTTTTTTCTGAATTTTGTCTAATATGTCAAAATTAGGGAGATTTAAATTCTAGCTTAAGATTTTCAGCCAAGAAGACAAAAAAAATAAATTATGTGGATGCGTTTGGATTTTGGGACCGTATGCTACTGTTACTTAAGAGCTCCTTTTAGCTTGTCTGTTTATAATTATTGCTTTGTACCAGATATACCCTACGTCATTTGTATAAGTACTGTGATGCCTTAACAAAGACAGTCTCAGAATTCAGTGCCATCCACATGTTTCTCTGTTTATCTGTCCTTTATTTGTCTATGTATCAGGTGACGGGTATTTCAAGCAAGCATGTTCTGGTCGCAGTGCTCCCTGGTCTGCCCACATCTGCTGAACTCTTCATTTTGCCATATCAAGATGCCACAGGAGAAAAAAAAAGAACAGCAGCAGACCTGGAGCAGGTATTGTGTCCATTGCTTGTAGAAGTGTATGTTTATGCATTTTTGAGTATATATATGTATGTATATGGAATTTTCAAGACTATTTAGAATCAGTAATTATGGTAGAAATGCATCTGATTCACTGGGGTACATGTTACATCCTCTTTGGGTTTTTTTGTGGGTTTTTGTTTGTTTGTTTGTTTGTTTGTTTGTGGTTATGGGTTTTTTAGTGCTGGGCTTTTTTCTTCTCCCCAACACTGGAAACAGGTTTTGCATCTGTATTTGGGGGTTTAGACTCCCATTTGGGTTCCCCAAGTAGTGTTAATTTGGCATAAATTTCTACGATATCATGTCTCTCCCCTAGAAGTCCCGTTGTACTTCACGGAAGCAGGAAGAAAGCAGGAAGGATTTAGAGGATGATTCTTATCTGCATGAACTGGAGTAGCTTCATAAAACAAAGCTTATGAGGCTGTCAAGAGTCTAGAAAACACTGGAGGACAGAGCTGAGTGGTAAACCTGGGCAGTTCAGAACTTCGCTAATTTAAGGCACAGTGATGGGGTTGGAATATCTGCCTGCCTACTTCATGAAGTGGGGTTGAGCCACTATGGAGTGTTTTCTCTTTGCAAGGCTGTAACAGGTTATCACAACTGAAGGACTGTATCTCCTTACAGGCATAAAAGGTCCTACCCACCAGGTGAACCTACATGATTGTAACTAAAAGATAGAACCTTGTGCTGGGCAAAAATCCCAAAATATCATAGAGTTATGGAATTGTTAAATTTGGAAAAGACCTCTACGATTATCGAGACCAACTGATAATCTGATATTGCCATGTTCACCGTTAAACTATTTCCCCATGTCCCACAGCTCCTTTGCTGTCTCTCAGCTTATTACTTTAGATTCCAGGGGCAAAGATAACTAGCCCAGAGGGAAGTCCCACTGTACCTCTGCGTCTCCATGACTCATCTCTTGTCCATGGATCAAGCCTTGTTAACTTAGCTGTGGACCTCAAACCACTAAGTTTCTTCTTTCACCACCTATATTATGCTTCCTCTTGCTCAGCATCCTTAACTGTCATATTTTTTTTGACAAATGATTTTCCTCTGAAGTTTTCACCACCATATAATAAACAAAATATATGGAGAATTACTGCTCTGCAAAATCTTTTCTCCCTTTTCTCCTTCATCCCCTTTCTCCTTTCCTCCTTCACAAATTGGCAAGGAAGCCAGTCCATAAACTTTAAAATTTACATCTGACCGAGTTTCCCTCTGACATTCAGCAGCTTACTCTATTTCTCCCTCTCTTGATGCCTCTCTTTTTCCTTCCTGTAAAAATGGAGTCTTTGTGGCTGTGAAAAAGGGAAGCCCTGGCAGTGCTCTCATGATCCTTTTTATGGACAAGAAGAAATGTAATTTTCAGTGTAACTCCATCAACTTCTCTGGCATACTGCAGGGTCAAAATGGTAGCCTTTGGAGGAGAGAGAACCTATTTGCCATTTGCAGCTAGCTGTTTCTTGTGAAGAAATATCTTCCCTAATCCTTTCAGGATGGTCAGAATGTTTTTCTTACTAGTCCCTTCCTGGTTACTCTAGAAAAAGATGGCATCGTTCTCAGTGAGAGGGCTGCCTGAGGGCCACAAAAGTTGTCTCTGCCCTCCACTCTGAAGCACGTTCTGATACTGTTTCTATTCTGTCAGCCATTTTGCCTCTGATCCTTCACTATCCATTTTCTGAAGTGTTTCAGAGCTCATTCAACAGCCTCTCCCTGTGCATGAAGTCACTGGGATGAGTACTGGGAGCAGATGCTTTTGATGACTACAGCTTAAGTTGCTTCTGAGGTACTTAAAATGCATGGCATTATTTTCTGGTAGGAATAGAAGTCTGTGTTCACGAGCAAGGAACAAGATATTCAAAGGCACATATACAAGTTTGTGTGTTCGCAGGTGCACACCCAAAGGAGTTACAGTCCTGAATTATTTTTTATAATTTGGAAGAGAAACTGAAGTATGCAGGGAAAAAATGGAAATGGTTTGCACAAACATTGTAATGGAATAAGGGTCCTTAAGGAAGCACTTAATTATTTAGGTTGCTTTTTTTCAGGGTGTTGTATCACATATGACAGCAGGTCTCCAAACCTGAGACATAGTGAGCCTGTTCAGAGACACAGTGAAAAATAGTTTCTTTCCCTGGAAGACTTGCAGTCAGAATAGACTGGAAAGGTGGAAAAGTGTTACAGAAATTAACGTTTCTTTTCTGTAAAAGCTTTGTTTTGGTACCCAAGGGAGGGAAAACTTAATATCGAAAGTTGCAGAATCCCAAAATACATTCACAAAATCTAGTATTTATGTCCAGAATGTCATGCCGTTCCTCTTTTTCTTTTTTGAACTTATCATTAATTGGGTCACTTGGTTCCCCTGCTTTGTTTCACAGTAACTGACAGACTACCACCCTGCTTAAAAGTGTAGAATTAATTGGCAGTTTGACTGCAACAACACTGAAATATCCCAAATCTTACAAAAACAGCCACACAGAATTGTCATTGGACACTTAGGCCTGTGTACAGTTGTTACACTGCCTTCATGGGTAGGGTTGGTGAAAGTGAGGATTACAGAATTCAGATCTGCCACTTCAAAACCACCAAATTCTTTCCTTTCATTGAAGGGCAAATCTTCAATCAGTAACATTTCAAGAAATTTTTGAGTAATTTTTAGAACTAATCCAATTCAAAATGGATGCTTGGTAGGAAAATATTCTACCTACTGTCCAGTAGAGAGTATTTACAATTACTCAGTTTATTTCAGTGTACAGTTTTACTCAGTAGGAGGGTTCTGAAGGGCTATCTTTTTGTTTATGCATTTCACAGATTATCTTCTCTTCACGTTCCTTACTAGTGGAGGCTTTTTGTCAAACATAGCACATGCATTTTCTGTTAGTCAAATGGGATAAAAGTGGAAAATACATGAGAATTCTGAAGTGATGTTTTCGTATCAAGTACAGGTTTCACTGTTATCCTGAATTTCCCTTTAGTTCTCCATTTGCATGATTTTACCTGGCCTATTCAAAATAACTGTAAAAGCAGAATTTAAAATAGGGGTAGGAACAACCAGTTAATGGCATCGGAGGCCAGTTACATTTTCTCTGAGAAGAGCTATCAGCAATGTAGCAAGTGTGATGGAGACTTTGGCAAATAGCAACATCAGCTGGTTAGTACCCAACTGTGCTCAACATGTTGCAGCTGTGGCCAGTATCTGTGTCCAGCCAAAGAGATGGGAAATGACATGGATGACTGAATATCAAATGGACAGTGATGAACTGCAGAGATGAAATACCTCTGGCAAATTTAAAACTATAGAGAGTGCTGTTCAGGAAGGCTGTATGCATATACCTTTTAGGATTCCTTCCTTAAATCAGATTTACTTTTACATCTGCTTCTTTGTAGCTGATGGAGCTTCTATCTTTTTTTTTTTTTTTTTCACTTGGGTTTTTCTTTCACCCGCCCTCCTAAGCTTTAGTTTTTCGGCATATTTACTTTCGGTACTTTTCTCTGATGTATTTCAGATATGCCCATCACCAAACTATTTTTAGCAACAAGATCATGCCAGTGAACACTTTCAAATCTTCCAGAAAATTGTGTCAATCAGTCCTGAAAATTAAATTCCAGGAAAAGCTTGATATACGGGGTAAATCATCTAGTATTTACTAGGAGAGATTTTTTAACATCTGTACCTTAGAACACAGATCAAGTCTTCCACTGGGTACTTAGGGGAGGTTGGACCAGTATTAAGAAGTAAAGGCAGGTGGGGAGAGAGTGGAAAAATACAAACCCAAAGACCTTGTGCTGGGGGCTTTTTTCCTTCTCCAGCTTTTCTTGATCAGCTCCTCGTGTGCTGTAGAAGAGGCTGTTTATATTTCTTGTCTTAATATCCTTGAGTTAACTCCTGCCATGTAACTATCAACCTTCTCACCTTCTCATCCTTTGCTCAGTGTACAGAGCAGCCCTTGATTCTCAAGTCTCTTTCTGGTCACCTTTGTTCATCAAAAATGGATCCTGGCTTTTATGTCCAAGTTCTCTCTGGGTTTGTATCTGCTGGTCTATTCTTGTCCCAGAGTAACCACAGGAATGTCCTCTGCCTTATGCTCTCACAGTATCTCTGTATACTAATAGCAGCTTGAATTTAGCATCTTTTATTAAAAGATCTGAAGAAATTCCTGCTGGACCCGGTAAGTCGGTGATTATGCTCTTTTCAGTGTTCAGAGAAGCAAGCTTTAGAACCCTCCTGTGATGTAACCAAGGTTATGCAGGGCGAGTGGCACAGTTTAAAGTAATCCACACTGGCCCTGACTCCTGGTTCACTTTTGTAATGCCGGTTCAAGTTGCTTCCTATCAAATCAATGTGTATAATTCTTTCCTTAGTTGTTTATTGATTTATTCAATGAATTGAATAGAAGTGTAGCACTCATTAGTTGAGATCTTTACACAGTATCTATAAAATTATCTAGATCTTAGCTAGTGCATACTGGCACAGTTGAATCACATTCAATTAGTCTAAACTAATTTACACCAGAGGTTTGAAAAGTCAATAAGGGTATGAGAAAATGCCCTTCTCAGTGATAATTCTGCTTCTTGGTGCACATGGTTCTTTTACAGTCCTAAGTCTGACAAAATGCTAAGAGAAGTCAATTTAATTTTTGTTTTGTTCCATTCTTAAATTGGAATCTTTTTTTTTTCTTTCACAAATTGTCTGTTATTATTATTCATTATGTGTCCTTTGATGAAAAATGATACATGAAGAATGGTTTCTATTACTGAATTATTTTTGCACATCATGCTTAATTCTGCAAATGAAGCAGATAAAGTCAATGAGGCTCAGTTAAGGACCAAAACTAATTCTGAAAGCTAATTATTTTCACAAGAGAGACTCTGGAAGACTATAAATTAGGGGATTGCTATTCTAAGAAGTTTTGTCTTCAGCTGAGTTAGTTGCATCTCCAGGAGGGAGGGAGAAACAGGGAGGGTCCTGAGGCCAACCTGTTCCCCAGCTGAAAGTCTGACTGTTCAATTGGAGTTGCGTTGCTGTTTTTAAAACAGGCCAAAGTACTTTGATGTTTCCTTTTCTACTTTTTAAACCAAAGTGCATCCATGGTACCGCTTCAAGTGCAGAAATAAAGGGAGGCACAAAAGTCAAAATGTTCCCCATTGAAACCTTTTTATTACCTCAGCAACTCTGATCAGCCTTTGTATGGAAATTTGTTTCGAAGATATTTTATTAATATTGTAAATTCTATGAGTCAGAGCCACTCCTAGATTAAAGTCTGATAACTGAGATAGAAATAGACTTGACAGAGTAAGAAAGGCAGAAGAACCTCTTCTCCAAGCTCAAAGCAAATGTCCTGGCTGACCTTGTGGTGCACAGGTCCTCTGGGGACCATGCGAGGACCACAAACATTGTACGGTCCAACTTTGGACCTGATGTGAGTTTGGCCCTTTAGGTGTGTGTAAGCTGCTCACTGACCTCCCATACTGACCTTCATAAGCCATTGTGTATGATTTCTATTTCAGATAATTTTCAGAAGTACAGAAGTGCATTTTCACTGTCTGAATGTCTGTTTTGAAGAGAACCTTATTTTCCACATAAGGGAAAATGAAAACATTGTACCAAGCAAGCAAACATTTTAAAAACATGTCTGAATGCATCTGTTCTTCCCTCAGAAGTGTGTCTTAGGCACCTCCAGAACTGCCTGAGGAAGGCAGATGTCTGATTCTTGCTAGAACTTCTGGCACTTTTGAAGGTCTTGGTTTGTTATTCATTTTTTTCACTTGTTCAGATTCCATAAAGACCGAGGCAAAAAAAAAAGCTGTACACAAAAAGCCACTGGGAGAGCATGTAATTAATTGAGCCAAGGAAAAATACTTTATACTCTGAGCAGCATGAACAGTTGCTGCCAGTTTTGACACTTTGTGTGTAGTCCTGGAACAGTTATGGCTATTTCAATCCTCTGCTGAGACACTGATGGTTTCAGGCAAAAATAATTTTAGCCTGAGATGCATTTGTACAGGATGTCATACAACCAAGTCCTCATTCGTAATCAAGTAACAATGCAATACAGCAATAATAAAATTCAGTTGTGACTGTTTCTTTCTGTCTTTCTTCCTTTTTGTTACTACTTCACTCTTACTGCCTTTCCTTTTCCTATTATTCCTTTCCATTGGCCCACCAGAGAGGAATACTTGTTGAGTTTTCTCTCTCACACACAACTTGGCTGCTGGGAGCCAGCCCACAGCACCTCTCAGCTGTCATGTTCCTGCTGTTTTGTCCTCTTCACTCTGCACCACAGGCAGGCCAGGGCAAATCTCACTGTTCCTTCAAGTCACTAGTGCCCAACAAAGTCTCTTGTACCTGCTCATGCTGACTTCCTCCAGATCCCTCTGGTTTTCCACTCTTGCCCAAATCCTTGACAAAACCATTCTCCAGTACTACTTTGCTATCTGCAGGCTCAGTTATACATCACATTAAGCCTCAGTTTCTATAGAAGGCATCATGTATGTTTTTTACCTCTGCCATTTTTTGCAGCTGTCACCATGTGTTGAAGAGGAATGACACAAAGTGGTTGACTCTTTTCTTCAGTTTACTGTCTTCCATTTTCTTTTTTTTTTCTTTTTTTTTTTCTTTTTCTTTCCTTTTTTTTCTTTTTCTTTTTTTTTTTTTTTCACAGAGGTTCAACTGCCCCAGCAGCATCAGGATGTCAGAGCACAAGGGAAAATAATTTCTGCAGGGTTATGGAGGAGAGCTGTTGTGTTTGGGAATGGATATAGCCAGAATTATATTTTTCCCCGTTATTTTCTTGAGCCATTAATGTACCTGGCTTACAGCTTATTACTCTACATCTGTTGCTCTGGTTCTAGAGATGAAAAACTTTTTATGTCAATCCTGGTTATTAACATGCTCAAATCCTTAAAGAGAGATATAATTTGCTTCCCAGGCTTTTTCCATGTACTGCACATCTTTCTGTCACCCTTTCTGCTACTCTGAGCTCAACAGATAGCTCTTTGAATGCAGGTGGTATTTTTTCTTGCTATTGGAAAAAATATATTTACTGCTCATTCTGGCACCCGTGAAATAAATTGTAACTTTAAAGAAATATATTTAAAAATATAAATAAAATGCCTGTAAGAGTTATTGCCAAATTGATATTGAACCAAAGGCACCTATTCAAGTGATCAGCAGCCAGAAATTAAGTGTATGAGCCAAGAGTATTGAAAGAACCATTAAGAATGTTAAAAAAATAAAAGAAGGAGATAAATCTCATACTGTGATGAATGATAGCCAAGGAACATCTAATCATATCTGGGTAGCATTTACTGAAATAACTCACCCAGACAAAAATGAAGAACATGAAAAAGATGGTGTAAAAATTATTGGAATGTTCTTTTTTTTCTGACAATTTTTCATTAATCTCCAAGAAGGAATAAGGATTTATTTGAAACAAATTAAATTAAGTGGTGAGCACTAGAATACAGTTCCACATTCTCAGCAACTGCATATTAAGGGTTATGGGGGGAGGTGTTTACATTTTTCCAACCACCTCTCCCAAATAAACCAACATGCAGAACAGTGACTATGTTCAGTTGGAGAATTGATCACTGCTGTAAGAAAATGTGAAATACATGAGACATCAGGCAAAAGACACACAACAAACTAAACACCGTGTCTATAGGCTTGCATTCTTTGTTTAATCCACCTAGATTTTTTGCTTTTAGTGGCAATATGCCTGGAACTTCCTGGATGTAATTAAGTGTGATGTGGAGAAAGTGGCTCTGGGCATATTGTGAAAAAATGACTTAAAAAAATGAATGTTTACCAACAGATGGGACCAAAGTTTGGCTTTTTCACTGTACAAATACAGATTTATGGGGTCTTATCTCAGCAAGTGTTCATCTTTTTTGTTATGTCCTTTAAGGAGGAGTAACCTGCTTCATTTCTGCTAGAACTCTGTTGATGTTATCAAAGTTACGGCAACATAATCTGGTGATCTGGAAGCTCTGTGAAATGTCTCTCCCATGAAAGAGAGTTCTGTCTGTGTGTAACCCATAAGAGGAGATGGAACATGCATTTTGTTTCAACCACATTCTGTAGTCAGTAAATGCTTTTAGGTTTGGGCTGGATCTGGTACATATTTACCAATTAGGGAGCAGCTGGCTTGAGACTTAGAGCTGGATGAAATGAAATTTGCTTTTAGAACTTGAAAATTGACTGCAAGCTGTGGTAAGGACCTAGCAAATTCATTTTTATTCAGTTATTTCACATGTTATGTACATACTCTAAGATCACGGAACTGGCCGGTCAACGAGCAGGAAGTTATTTGTTATGAGCAAATGAGCATTAACAACTGAAATGTTTATTTTTGCTGGAATAGTACATGAGTTCACTGATGTGCTGCTGCTGGCTGGTCCTGCAGACACTTATACATGTGGGTGTAATGTTCCTTTGGGGCTTCTTTGCTGCTGGGCCACTCCTACCGAGGTGTGACAGAGCTACTTGTTGATACCAGTCATTGCTAACTGTACACAAACCACTCTGTACATAGTACTGGCAGAGGTGTCAGCTTTCACAAATTCCTTCTCTGTAAGCTGATAGGGAATTGTGCTCAGAAAGTCTGGCACTTCTGCAAAATCTTTGTTTTGCAGGCAGCTCCACTTCCTACCCACCTATTGGCAATCTAAATCAATGGGCAGGAAACTAGTGCATTTCTTTTTTTCTCTTTTCTTTCCCCCAGATTTCTGAATCACTGATCCAGAAACTGAACCAAAATCTGGTCCATTTTGAGTTGAAGCCAGGAATTCGAATCCTTATCCATGCTGCCCATTTAACAGCAGGTTAGTATCTCTTCTCTGTGTATACATTTTCTGTCGCTCTGCAGCACAGCAAGCAATATATTGATGGCAGTAGTGTGCTATTAGCTGAATTTTAAACATTTCTTATTTTTATATCACAGTAACAGCACAGTGTGTCGGCAAACATTAAAATGCATACTTTACCTCCCCTTTTTATATCATGCCAAAAAGATATAGTGACTTTTGCGTTTAAAGCTAACCCTTTTGTTTTCTTATGTGAAAGAATTTACTGGTTTTGGTGGAAATATGGTACAAGAAGCAGTAGAAATGTGTACTTCTTGGCTATCTCTGAAATATTCAACAGGTAAGCAGCACCATGGCATTTTCAGCCTGGGTCACACAGGGCAAAGGTTACCAGCTAGCCTTGGGTATGTACAGGCATTCTAGAGTCAACAAACATTCAAAGCTACTAACCACAGTTCAGAAGTTGTTCATCAGCCTGAAAGACTAGAATCAACATATATATGCACAAAAAAAAAAGATTAGGCCATTTGGACTTTACCTAATCCTATCTGAAAATAAGTCATCTCCAAAGTCCTAACATTTAATTACACATGTCTGTCTATTCTGCGTTGCTAAAACCTCGATTCACAGCACAGGCCTTATTTAACTGTTACAAGAGATGGGACAAATCAATCCGTGCTCAGGATTCTTAGGAATTCATTTTCCCCAGCAGTTGCTGATAGTTCTGATCAGTTGATATCAGCTTCTTTTGCTAACTTGCAAACTAAAAGCTTTAGTTCATTTTTACCAGCAAACTGCTCTCCAGAAATTTTTGCGCGTCTGCCCAACCTGGTGTCAGTCCACATGCAGCCTTGTCTATAAAGTTAGGAAAAAGAGACTGTTGTTATCAGAGAAGTAATCCTTGCCCTGAATTTTCAGCCATGACCAGAGATACAATACATACTTTCAGAAGATGTTCAGTGTCCTTCTCTTAAAAGAAATGTATCTGAAAGCATCGTAATGTGAGCTTCAAAAATGGAGTTACCTGCAACTGCTCATCATTTTTTAAATTTGTCTCTGGACATTTACTCTGCCAACGCACATGGCAGTTTTCTATTTTGGTCGATATTTATTAAAGTCAAGGTCAAATCCTGAATGAACATTTAGGTATGACTACTCTGGCTCTGAATATCCTGTAGGTCTTTTTCAAAAAATTGTAGCTGGAAAGAATCACAGTAGGTATTCCTGGAAAGGCTCATCTTTACCTCTTGCTACTGAAGGGACATTCCTGATTTCATGTACAGGAAACAGAGGACAACACTTAAAATCACTTATCCACCTCTGCCTTTATACAAGGTGAATTTGGATCCAAGTTTTCTGCCGTTTGTGGGAGCCTCCTGAAGCTTCTTAGAGAGCAGTTCTGGACATCTCTGCGTGAGGGAGCACGCAGGGTCCCCAGCTGCTCCATGTTCAGAGCTGGCTAAAATCTGGGTAGCTCCAGTCCTGAAGCCATGTAATTGGTGAAGGTACTGCAGCACTTTTCTAGGCTGCTAAACCTTGTCTGCCTCCCTGAATAAACCAAAAGGCAGGGTCTATCAGTGTGGCTTACTGCCATGCTGGAAAACAGTATGGCCTCCAGGTATGTCCTGTTCTGTTTCTTCCAAGCTTGGGCTGAAGCAGAGGGTGCTTGGCTCAGACACAATCTTTGTGCTTACCGAAAATGCACATTTTAATTTGTATTTACACACACACCAGGAATATTTAAATGCTCATTTGTTCTGCAAGGTAGGCTTTGTTGTGCTTCGCTTCAAAACCACTGGTGATTGCTGTAACTGGCCTCACAGGGTCCTATAGGAACACTACAGGATTTTGTCTCTTGCAGAAATAGGATTCAGTAAGAATGCAAAATGAGCTTGGATGGACAAACTCTGGGTAATAAAAAAAACAGAGAGCAGCCACTGTGAGGTCTTTGAGGGAATATGACTCCTTAACAAGGTGCAGAGGTCATGACTCTGTTCTCTAAGTAAAAGGCCCATTTTCATGACATCAAAACTTGGGAATACTTTAAAATTGGAGAAAAAGCCATGAGAGATTTACTTCTCTGCTGAAAGCTATTGTTTTGGTTGTCAGGGAATAGAAGAATTGTCCTTTGAAAATCCAAGCTTTTATAAAAAATTAAATAAAATAAAGCATGGAAACCTGGAACACAAGACAGCCCCAGAAGCAGTCCCTATAAAACACAATCCAGGGGGATGCAGATGGTGCAGATGTGCTACTCTGGTCTCTAGTATCCCTTCTTTCCCAGCCTTTTTACTCTGACTTTTTATTGGACTCTGACAGCAATGGGCTATAGTTGGCTGAAAACAAAGCTGAGTGTGTGTTTTTCAAAGTATTTGTGTATGTATACGCATGCCTGCATTAATGTTGTCATGCCTCAGTGCACATGTATGTTCCTCCCGCATGATGGTGTGGAAAGAGGAACGTTTTTCACTTCTGTTTGTAAATTTTGGCTTCATCAGTCTGGGTGTGAAAGTGAAAAAATGCGCACAAGTGAGGTGCGTGCGTTAGTAAGTACTTGCTCGTATGTGTGTGTTTCCTTGTATGCATTTTTCCTCTGGTTTAGGATGGGTCTGTTCAGTGCATGTGGAGAGGTGAAAGAGGGAGAGTTGTGTTTGACAGTGGTTCAAGTCAACTTTCACTGCCTTGCAGAGTGAAACATGGCACTACCTATGCCATGTTGTGTTGTATTAGTGTCTATGAACAACTGACACTACTGCACCTATGTGTGAAACTTCTTGGATGCTTGATGCCTTTCTGTTTGTGTGTGTGTATGAGTGTTGGAAACTCTATTTAGTACTATTCACTTTGTATTTCTGGGAAATCCATGCTTCTGGGTGGTTTGGGTGGCCTTACTTTTCAAAGGGCTATGACGTGATGGTGAGCAAAACTCTGAGGAGAAGTACAGGGAGACTCTTTGTCTGATTTGGATTGGTCTTGGTGGGGTTTTTTTTGTTTGGTTTGGGTTGGGTTGGGTTTTTGTTTTTTGTGGGTTTTTTTGTTTATTTTTTTTCTCTTGAATCTGTGCACTGCCTTGTATGGAAGACTTATGTGAGAGAGGTCAAGCCACCAGGGGAAAGAGTAAAATGTGTTCAGAAGAGTAGGAAAGGGATAAAGGAAGAAAATGAAAATGTCAGAGGCGTGACGAGCTTGCCATGGACACTGAGGCAGTATCTGTGAAGGGCACTGCCCTTCTGGCTGGGAAGTAGCAGGACTGAGCAGAAAACAATACATTAGGTGAGCTTTAGGTTGTTCTTTAGTAAAATGGAGGAGCCAGTCACTCATTATTCATTGTGCGTTGGGAGCTGCCCAGACTAGCTCTACAGAAAATAGAGAGCCAACATGACAAGTTAGCCTGCGGGTAGCTCAAGGATCAGCCAGAAAGTGCCAGGTTTGGTACCCAAATAACCTCATTTGTAACTACCTGAGGTAATTGCAGTATGAGAGAGCATGTTTCAGGCGTCCTCTCATAGGACAGAGAAGGCCTCTAAGGAGAAAGCTGTGGGACTTCATATCAAGGGATATGTTTAGCACCACAAGTGATCTGAACCTGTGTTTCTTCCCAGGTGGATTAGGAAGGGAGAGAAGGCCTGGAAATGTGTGAACAGATGAGACCTGCTACATGTGCAATAAGAGGGGAGAATGAACTGTATTTCTGGGGGGAGCAGCTTTCACTTCAGGCTGGGGTGGCTCTAACCTTCTCCTCTCTTGCAGCTCCCCTAGTGGACCTCACTCCCAGTCACAGTGGTTCAGCTATGCTGATGCTCCTCTCTGTCGTTTTTGTGGGACTGGCTGTGTTTGTAATCTACAAGTTCAAAAGGTATGACCATCCCTGAACCATTTCCTTCTCACCATTGCTGCCTTTCACTGAGGTGTTTGGGGTTTGTTTTGCTGGGTTTTCTTTCTTGGACTGAGTTGTTTCTTGGTTTGTAAAAGCTGATGCTACATCATCTGCCAGATACCACACAATGATGGTTTCTGTTAATGTTTTAGGAAGATTCCTGGCCTTAATATATATGCACAGATGCAGAATGAAAAAGATCAAGAGATGGTCAGTCCAGTCAGTCAGAGGGAAAGCATACCTAATGTCCCTCAAAGTGAGCTGATGAGCCATGAGCAACTAGTAGATGAGAAGTTGGAAGTCCACCCCATAGGTAAATAACTTGCAGCATCCTGCAGCTGGTCAGACTCTGACTTATAATTGGCTAACCTTTTTCTCAGCCTCCTCCCTTCCCGTATTCCTGCACAATCCTCCTCCCATCCTCTTCTGCAGCAGCATTAGTTTTGCTACAGGAAACCTTGCTAACTCTTCCCTCTCCCTCACTGCCATGTGATGAAAGGGAGGGGAACAACTTTAGACTTTTTCTCTCTCCTAGTTGCTCTACGTAGATCCCCTCCCCTTCTCAAAAAATCCTGCTGGCAATGTAATTTATTTTGCTGGGGCTGATATAGTTACGGGGCTAAGCCCCACATCCAGAAGAACTTCAGCCACCCTCACCTGGAACATGGAGGTGAGCAGGTGATTTGGTAAGTCATATCTAACAGCTCAATATCTATTGATGTTTTAGCTGCTGGGGTCTTTGTGCTGTGCCAGACCTTGTTGCCAGCAGCAGTGCTAGTCTGGCTGATTCACAGATAAATTGAGCAAAACCTGGGATCTCAGCATTGGACATCTGTATTTGTCCTCAGGCTGATTTCTCCCACAGACCTCTGTGGTTGAATATTTCCAAAAGCAGGCTTTCATAGGACCAAAAGTAAACAGACTTGGCGAGGGCATTCTGGGTTCAGTCACACATTTGCTCATACTTACAGGTTATCTGTTACCCTGACTGCAGTAGAAGTGTTGGGATGGAGCACGGAGCTTTCAGATGTGTTCTGCTAAAGCCAGTGTTGCTTGGGCATTGCTCAGCTTCACTATCATGATGTGATAGTTCTGCAGGCTCAGCCCAGAGGTACAGTACAGGACCCCTGCAAATAAGGACATGGTGCTATTTTAGAGGAATTAAAGGGAAGAGGCTGCCCAGAGGCGTTGTGGAGTCTTCTTCTCTGGAGATATTAAAACCTCTCCCGTGCAACCTGCTCTGGGTGAGCTTGTTTTAGCATGTGGGTTAGACTAGGTATTTGCCAGAGTTCTGTTCCAACCCCAACCATTCTGTATTCTGTGACTTAGACAGGAGTGAAGCATAGCTGTAACTGAGATCCCTTATTTCCACAATTTCATCAGCTTAAATAAAGCTTAGGTCTCACCCGAGGATTCCCTAAAATATATTGGAGCGTTTGCTAAAGTAGGTTTGGAGTCGTATCTACTACAGAGAGGGAGCAAGGTAAAGGGGAATCGAAGGAGGGAACGTGATGTGCCAAGATTGTGGCCTGTGAAACAACCTGGGAGAAAAAAAGAAGAGTCTTGATAAAACTGGTGTCTAAGCTGGAAGCTCCACTGCAGTCAATGCTGATCTCTCCTCAGCTGTTCACTAAGAAAATCTTGTAGCTATTAAAGCTTTTAAGCAGCTATTCATCAGCAGACCTGGACATCCCTGCTTAGCAGAACACAGGATGGAGTGAGGGACCAACCTTCCCTTGTGGTGTTCCCCATACAGAGCAACCCCAGGCCACAGTCCAGAACCCAAGGAAAGAAAGTGCAACCAAGGTAGTCTGGACAGAGGACTTCCAAAAAGCTTGTGGATCACCAAGAGGTTTCAAGCCAAGACCCGGAGCGGTGGGTCCTAAACTTTAACTTTTCCTAAAATTTAACAACTCTTTATTATGTTTGTTTGGTTTGGTTTTGTTTTTTTTTCCCCAGAAACCTCCAAAGCAAAATTGATTTAAGATGCTAAGGGAGAAACACCCAATTTCTAGTCAGGAACTCTCTACAGCTGGGTGATCTTTGAGCTTCCCTTTTTTAAAAGAATGTAAATGTGGTGGTTCATGCTATTCCAGGAGCAGGGAAAAGCATGTTTTCATGGGTCATTCAGACTGAAGCAGCGTCAGTCACCTGCTAGCTCTGTTCAAGGTTCCTTCAAAACTGCTTTTTCTGGTGTTTTTAAAAATTTAAACCCTTGAAGCCTCTAGATAAAGAGAAGTCAAAAGCCAACTTTGGGGATAGGTTTTCAATTGGTGCAACTATAGAATTTCTGGTTTTCTACAATAACCAGAATTTTATGCGTTTCTCAGCTGTGATACTAAACACTATTGAACCAGAAATCGGCTTTTTACAACTCTTTGGTTTGCACCTGTAATTGCAGTAACGAGCACAAAAGTTTAATGTGTGGGATACACAGACTCAATTATGTATCAAAAGGAATCAGTCCACCAAACTTCCTAAGAGTGTTTTTCTATCCTGTCAGTAAAATGAATGAGAAAACTGAATCCCAGCTCATTGACAAAATGAAGAGGTCTGGACCTAGATGTGAACAGAATAGAAAGTGCAAAGGCTCTTCACTCTCCCATACAACAACCTCATCTATTCCTGGAAATCAGCAATTTCTTTTTTAATGAGTTTTCTTTCTTTTGGGAAAACAAAGAAGAACTGTAATTGGGTGTTTCTCTTTTGTATGCTTGTTCAGAAACCGTTTTTTTTGAACACCTTTGACTAACATTCAGGGATCCTTCCTTGGAGGAATCTGAATTAATGTCCCTGCATCATTTAATTTTCTCTCCAAACTCTGGCAGCAAAAAAACCCCACATTTCTATTTTCTGGTTGTGAGCAAATGCAAAGCTTAAGGTTATGAAATCTGCAACACCTTATCATTGCAAATGAGTTGCACATTTCCTCTGAGGACCTCAACCCCTCCTTCCCTCCACACCTCTGCTCTGGCCTCTCCCTCTTCTGTTCAACATGGGTGAATCATCTTCATTAGCAAAAGAACAGGACATCATCTTCAGTGTTTTGAATGACAAGAAATCATTTCTGGGAAGAATGTGTCAGTCTGGAACAGCTGAATCCCAAAGGCCAGCAAGGTCATACCTTCAAACATTTTCCTTGGCTAAGTATACTTGTTATTTATTGACTCTTATTTTTTTCTTTCTTTGCCACAGGAAGTATTTCCACAGCTGCTGAGTCCCAGAGCACAAAAGAAATCCCTACCTATGTAAATGGTTGAATTGAAGACACCAATATCTGTATCTAAAAAAAGGAGGAGAGCTCACTGCATTTGGACTTTTTAATTCTTCAGATGACAAAGGGTTTTTAGCTTTAAGCCTGTGCATGTGGACATTATACTGAGATCATAGTGGAACTGCATTGTACAGGTGTTCAATTTTAGTGGGGGGTGGGGGGAGAGGAACTGGTACCACTATTCACTCCTGCGGCCCTTCCCCTCACCCTTTCACTCTCTTTTTTCTGATCTTTGATTTGTAGAAAATTCATAATGATATAGGCCAAGAATATGCATGGGGGTCTCTTCTTTAGGGAGAGGGGTGGGCTGGGATGTGGGGGGAGAAGGGCTGGGGAAGTGGGAGGGAGTGTTTAGGGTTCTTGGCTTTAGATTTAACTGCTCTTTTAGCACTTTGGGCTGCGGGAGGGATAGCCACCCCAGCAGACTTTCGTAGGACACAGAAAAAAAAAAAATCTCACTGGAATTTAAAGGCACTGAAAATATTCTTGGTCAGTCTGGTTTTATGTCTTTGTTTGGACTCTGCCCTTCGTTCCTCTAGCTGCAGCTGCTGCCTGTGCCCTATGGCTGTGAGGAGGCTGAGCGTGGATGATCCCACCCACAAGGCCAAGCTCTTTCTTACACAGCTTTCTTAGCCTACTCACACCAAGGCATCCCTCTGATAGCACCATGGGAAGATAACTTTGCCTCCTAACCTTGAACAGAACAAGCATGCATTGCAGGCAGGGAGGGAGGTCTGTCCATGCTGAAGTTGCAGGAGGTTATTGCCAGCAAGAACTTACACTGTACTTTGTACCAGCCTTATTACATCTTCAGTCTTGACTAAGACAAAGACCTAGCAACACCCTCAGCTCCATTTGGTGATGATGGCTGAATTTGTCTGGGGAAGTTCCGGGAGATCTCTACATTTTTGGAGTCACCCAAAGGCCTGTCAGTTTTTTGAAAGAACCTTTTCCGTAGAATGGGGAGCAGGGAAAGGTCTGTGCACAGTTTCCTCTGACCATCTTGGCACCCCCAGTTGCTGACAAGCTCCTACCACTCTGGGCAGAGAAGAGAGAATTTGACCTGAGACTGTTGCCGTGCATTTTGAGCCTCAGCACCACAGGACCACTCTTACACAAGACTTGATTTCTTACCGGTAACTTAAGCTTGTGTCTTACACGGCAACTAGAAATGAGGCTGTAGGACATGTTCAGGTAGACTATACCAGGGAACAGCGGGAAAGCAGGATTAGCATACCTCGAACAAGTCCTTTGAAGACACTGGATATCTAGCTGAAGCCTAACCTGTGGTCATTACAACTGTTGATTTCCAACCCAACTCAGGTAAAACCAGCACCAGGATTTTGGTTTGAAGTGTAAAGAGAGAAAGACTACAACCAGTGTACCCTTGCTTAACTATGTTAGGTGAAGGCAAATAGAGGCCAGTTCATAATCAGTGTGGCACAATTAGGAGGCACCCTGATTCCTGACATGGGTGAGTTTTGTTCAGTAGACATTGTCCATGGCAGCAGGAGAAAGCAGTATTGTCAGTGTGGCACAGATTCCCAGGGCATGATTTTGGTGTTGGTGGGTTTGAATTTCTCTGTCACAAACTGGGCACAAACCTAAATCAACCTACTTTCTGGCAAATAAAAATGATACCAAGAACATTAGACCCCTAGTAGTTAAAGGATAATCACAGTATAGAGTCCTCTGCCTCTTTCTGTAGTTTCTCTGAAGACAAGTTGAAACACAGCAGTTTGTATGGCTTTGCTATTGTCTTTGCAACTACAGCTTTAAGAAAGATGGGAAAGTTTTGGCTGCAACTGTATAATAGTCCCCACTGAAGTCCAACATTAGCCAACTTATTTTTATAGTAAGCCAATCAAAAAGTTTTCTTATAGTGTTGGAACTATTTCTAATTTTAAAATTACTTTTTTTGATGTACTTTTTCATCTTCTTTTCCCCTTTCGTTAAATACAATGTAGCGTAATGTACAATTGCTATTGTTTATTGCTTTTAAAGTCATATTTATTAAACAGATTATGTCTCTAAATGAAGGCCCATGTTTTTGTTGCTCATTTTAGCTCTCTGTTTCTGACTGGGATCACTAACAATATTAAAACAGTAGGAAGTTGATTACTTCAAAAAGAAAGGAGTGTTCAGTAGAAATGGGAGAGGGTGGTGATAAGTGTCCTTCTGAAAATATAGTTCCTAGAAGCAAGGTGCCAATATGAAGGTAACTTTCTCTGTCCTCAAAGTGCTTTATAAAGTGAAGCTTGGTGCTGTTATCTCCATTTTATAGATAAGGAAGCTGTAGGATGCTGAGGTGCAATGCTGCTTTTCTGGTTCCCAAACAACCAATGGTAGAGCTCTGAGCAGTTCCCTGGAACTCCAGCTCCATTCCCTGCCCATGGTTATCCTTCTTCATACACAGTCTCTGTTAAAGGTTCCCTTAAAGTACCTTTTTTTAATACACTTTTACCAGCACTGATGAAGGAAGATCTGAATTAATAGGGATTACTGATTAATTTACTTGTGAATAAAATGGGCTTAGGAAGTTTCTCTCAACTTGTCATATGGCAGTGGATGCATGTTGCTGAGCAAAAAAAAGAAAACAGAGCTTCTCTGCTTTTCAAGCCAGGATGCTACCACCAGATCATTCTACCTCTTGTAACTGGATCCTGGTTCACTTCTACAGCTTTTTTGTACCTCAGAATAAGAATTTATATATGCACATAAATGGCCAACTATCTGGGGCTCAAGTATCATCATCAGCCAAGGCTGTGGTGTGACATATTACAAGTCCAGGAATAATGAGAGTTTGCTCATTGGAGGAGAATGTAGTTTTCACTCTGACCAAAGCCCAGTGTAATTACAATTACTAGCCTTGAATGTTCTAGTGGACACTGCAGCCTTCTCCATTCAGGCTGGAATGGCCATAGTGCAGGTGACTCAGTGATGTGTGTATGGACATAATCTGCTTTAATAGTTAAAGTGCCCACCTACATTAGCAGGCATCTGTTCTGGCCATAAATAGTAAGTCTGGTTTTGGCAAGCATTTCTCTAAAGCATTTTCAGATCATTCTCTTCAGCTTGTTGTGTGTCCTGAGGCAGAGACTGATAGTTATTTGTAGTTGTTGTTTTCTGGTTTGTATAACAACACAGCAATTCACTGCTAATGGGTGAACACCGAGACAATAAACAACGAATATACCAAATACTTATAAAATCCAACATGAATTTTCTCTGAGGATATTATCATACCTTGAGGGAACAAAAATGTTCATCCTCCTTTGACAGAAAGAGCAGAGTTAAAAATATGGTTAAAAATTCAAATAAAGTATTTTTCTAATTTGATGTTGATTCTCTACCATCATCCTAATTGCTGTAAAACAGACATACAGATGAACAGACACTGGCTTCAGAGAGACTTATACTTCTGCGTGTAGCAGTACATTGGAGCTAAGATGCTGGATTGCTTTTTCCTGAAAATCAGTAGTTGTTAGTGTTCAAATACTGGGCATCAAACAATAGCTTGTTCTTAATATGTGGCTGTGTTTAATTGCCTAGACTTTTGATGGAAAGCAAGACTCTTGAAGTACTTGCTGAAATACTTATGCAAATGAAGCAGGAATTCCCAGTGACCCTAAATGAACCCTGTCTTGGTCCTGTCGACTTCTGCTGAGAATTTCTGACAATTGCATTCAGTCTGGTACCTAGAGCTGATAACAAGGGATTAGTATTTTGTCTGTGTGCTGTCACCTCTCATTGAATGCATGAGAAGTTTCCTTGTCACATTGTATCTCTAGGTACATTTAGTGTTTTAAACATTATCCCTGATTGCAGAGCTCCCATGTTCTTGATGTTAAAAGAAGAAAACTTTATTTTCCTTCAGTTAATGAGATGCTGTCCCTGCATTTCTCCATGAAACAGAATCATAAAGCGTGTGAATAAATAATACTTGAGCTAAAACAGATCCTTTTAGTTTAGAGCATTGGTATGACCCTGGCCATAATACCCAGAAGAAAAAACTGAAGTCAAATTGTTTTCTAATTGCTAAGATCAAAGTGTTATCATGTACCAAGTCATTAGGCTAAGATACGTATTTCATCTTCAGTTTTAACTTCAGCTTTTTCTTTTCCCTTTTTTCCTACTGGGGAATATGGCTGTCTCTTACTGTGCTGAAAGAGGGATGTAGAGGAAACCTGTTTTATGTATTTCTCAATGTGAGAATTGCAGGATGTCTTGCTTCTTGCTTCCATTGTGATGCAGCCACCCCAGTGCTAGGTGCTGTATGCACCTCGGCAGTAGAGGTGAAAAAATAAGGGAACAAGTTTTCTCACCACCTCTGTATTGTAAATTGTGTCTCGCATTGTAATCTTGGGCCATTTTGATGAGCAGACCTTAGCAGACCTTCTCTACATGAAAAAAAACCTCAGCACTGGAGAGCTCTGAATGAGATGAACAGCCCAGCATCTAAACAACCCAACTCAATATAGGATTAATGACTTTAACACCAGAGATGCAGAGACACTTAGAGACCAGCAGCCTTCCAGGGCAGTAGCTCCATGCTGTTCTGCCTGTGCCAAGGCTTGCTTTCTGCTGGGATGAGTTAGAGAGATTTGAAGTTTGTGCTAATTTATGTTCTTTTCTCTAGGAATGTTATGAGCTTTTGTTAGCAGGGAGAGAAGCATACATCCAGTCAGATATCTAACCTGGCCTTTGTTTGGGTTTGTATAATAACCGCCAACCAAGCTGTAGTAGCCCAGCCATGTGTTAGCAGAATAGGAGCCTGAAAACTGTTGTATGTCCTAAATTTCTCTGAGGCTGGAGCACATCCAGCCCTGGACAAAAGCACCACTAAAAGTGGCCAGGATATTGCTTATGTTGTGCTTCATATTCAAAATAATTGTATAGAAGGATCCCAAACAGAATCATTAGTCAGACATGTGAAACGCTGTATTTACAAAATTTCAGAGAAAATAAACTGGAATCCCAAAGTTTTGTGGGTTTTATAATCTTTTATGGAGAAGCCCTAAGAGACAGAGGTGCAAGAGAAGGAATGTAGCAAAGCTCTTGAGAGTCACAACTGCCTGCCTTTGGTACAACATAGATGCAAGAAAAAAACTCCCTTTTTGTAAGAAATTCCTCCTCCAGCCTTCCCTAGATAAAGCTGGGTATGGTGATGTTTCTGGGACTGCAGTTACCCTGGCAAATAATTGCTCCCCAGCCCTAAAGCTGTGGGTGACTGGTCCCATGGACCTCATCATTCCTTATTGTGCCCCCCATGAGGAGGCTGCAGGGCAGAGATCTGAAATGCAAATTGGACTGACAGCTGCCTCTTCTTGCTGCTGCTGTTTCGAAGAGATGAATAATACATGCAGCACATTTAAATGTAGTGTTTCAGGGAGAAAACCTTTGACTATTAACCCTGCCTGCATGAGAGGAACATCCTTGTTTGGTTCACTGTATTGTGGGGCTGAACCTGTATCTCTACGCCACGAGGGTCTGGGATGCCTCGTGTCTCCATCATCTCTGCATGTGGGCCACGCTCCTCCTGGGGCTAAGGTAGTTTCAGTGCAGAGTCCTGCTCTTGGTATTTTAGCTAAAGCTGGAAGCTTTTCCTAAAGTCTTAAGCAGACTGCTCGCTTGAAGGGATCCCTGCCTGGTGTCACCTCAGGTGAGTGGATAAGACTCAGCACTGTAGAGAATTGGATACTGTACATCGTGTGGAATATTTACACCAGGTATTTCACAGCAAATAACTTTTTCCCACATTGCACACCTGCCTAGTCCAGGGAGTATGAGGTTCAAACCTCCGTAATCCTTTCATGCTCCCCTGAACCTACAATATGCCTATAGCAGAGACCTGAGGTTTCTTCCATTCCTTCTGTGGCCTTGTGTGCGAGGTGATGCTGTTTGGTCTGATCTGCAATCCCCTAAGCAGCTGCACCCGTGTGTGTCTCTGGAAAGTGCTTGCTCAAGAGATCCAGAAGAAGCACTAATAAACGTGCAGCCAAAATCCTTCTTCAGCCCCCACTGCAGAGTCACAGGATAGGAGAGACTGGCCTCTGAGACACTGATTTCTTAAACAACATCTTGGAGTAGGCTGTTCATGGAGTAGGTTTTCCTCTGCTGCCACATTGGCTTGTGTTTTCCACTACCGATGAATTTGCAGGAGTATCATTTGGTTAATTATTTATGTTCCATTAGTGACTAGAGGCCCTGGCACCACCAACTCTCACAGGATGAAAGACAACTTGATCCCAAAAATAATTTGCAACTCAGGAAGGAAATTTTCAAAGCCACAGAAAACAGCTGATGTTTACACTCTGAAAAAGGTTCACAGATGATGTCTACACTCTGAAAAACACTACTTTAATGGACAAGAGAGAGGCCCCTTGTGAGTCCAGAGGCCTTTCTTCCTCACTTGAAGTCCTAAAATCAGCAGTCAGGTTATGAATGTCACTTGGCATCACATTTAGCTAAGCCTGGTCTGGGGTCAGAGCCCGTCTGAGCTTGGATGTGGCTGTAGAGAAAAGGTCTGTAGTTAGTCTGCCAATGGTGCCCCATCCACATGGACTCATTTTTCATTACTAGGTTGTTTTTTCCACGTGCCTTCGTGCCATGTTGACCTGAAAGCTGACCACATTGCCCGCTGCTGTGGGCCATCCTCTCATCCATGAGGGTACCCAAAGACAGCCCACAGCCTTCAGGTGGCCTTGATGTTTATCTGTAAAACAGAAGCTATTCCTTTACAGCAGTTTTTAAGGTCCCTCAGACCTTTGAGACAATTACAAGAAGAGCTGTTTCTTCTAGGGCACAGTCAGAGTTATTGGAGTTATCTTCAGGGGAAAATAAACAGTAGTTATTTTCA
Source organism: Oxyruncus cristatus (assembly GCA_013399855.1). NCBI lineage: Eukaryota > Metazoa > Chordata > Aves > Passeriformes > Cotingidae > Oxyruncus > Oxyruncus cristatus. Next base: position 706,360 of record VXAY01001362.1, on the reverse strand, counting down.
GCGACACTTTGTTGCTGAAAGTCTCTAAGCATTCAGTGTATGTTATGATATAGGAGGATTACATTTAGCAGCTCTCAACAGAAAAGAAGTTATGATCCATCTATAACAATCTATTTTCCTTTCCTATTAATCTAAACATTTTCATTAATTAAAAGCAATCATTCTTTTCCCCTTAATTACTGCACCTATTTTTTTTTTTTCTAATTTCAAAGAATGTTCTGGTTTCAGGGAGAGAAAATTTACCTTCAGTCCTTAGTTTTACTTGAACTTTTCCATCATTATATAATACTTCTTCTAATTATCCTTTTTAATTAAGTTGATAATGCAGAAGGCAGCTAACATTACTTTTTGACTTGTTTGAACTAGATTCAAAAAATAGATTATTATACTGGCTTCCTTTTGATATTCTGATTTACACATTGTGCATAGCAATACACTAACATGATTTTTCCAAAACCTGGAGAAAAAGAAAACCTCTAGTCTTTAGAAACAAATAGATAAGAAGGACAAGTTGTGAGCATTTCTAGCTCTGGGGCTGAATACCATTTTCAGATCTTACTCTTTTCACTAATATTAATGAAAAATCATGCACAAATTAAATGATGGAGAAGCTAGGACTTGAACACCTGGGGAAATAATAACAATAATAACTACAAAAAATAGCAACAATATTAACAATTTTAAAAACTCCCCTTTTTCTGCTTTTTCTCTTTTTTTACTAGATGATGTCTGAAAAAGCATTAACATCATGTCTACAGAGAACCTCCACCAGCTATCTACAGACACCTGCTGGTTGGATTAGCTGGACACCAGCTAGCCTTTGATTTTGGCATCTTTGAGTATATGAGTGCTTTTCCAATGGTCTGTAAAGTGTACACTTAAAAGGAGACTTTTAGAAGCATACCCAGTGTGTGAATTTTTCAAAAGAACTAATAGGCTTTATTTTTCTTGAAGAACAGAGAAATTTAAAAGATTTGTTATAAGCCCAGCACTGAGAGTCTGTCTGTTATCAAGGCCCATTCTCATACAGAATTTGGCATCAGATCTGAAAGGTAAAATTATTTACTTTGTGAGCACTTCCACTTGCGTGGACCTCATGCTGAATGTTTGAACCCAGGATGGAAAAACTTTAGGAATAAGCTCCAGTACTCAGGTGCTGCATAATACAGGCACCTGCAAAAGGAAGGGGCCTTCAGGGAAAGAGACTGTCATGAGAGCTGCCTTTCCCTCCTGCAATCCACAGGAGTCCCTTTCCTCATCATCTTGCTGAGTCTTGCTCCAATGCAATGGCCTGAGATGTCAGAGAACCTGATGTGGTGGTTCAGGAGGTCACTTCCCATCCTATGCCCTTGGATATCTTCTCCAGCCCCCTTTGTCACAGGCATCATAACTGAACAATTCTCGGCTGGGAGAGGGGCAAAAGGCAGGGAATGGTGAGAGTAGGGTTTGTGACCAAGCTGTGTTTCTGTGTGAAGACTTTTGCATTCCTCCTCCTCATTGTGGGCAGCTGCACCAATAGGGAGCTTTGGGAAGGACTGATGCTATTTTAGGTAGCTACTGGCATGAAGGCAACCCTGGAGGTGCTGCCTGGAGTTTGACATCCTGCTTTCACCTACCAGAAACCCCGTCAGTGGCAATCATGTCACTAATTTCCACACTGCTAGAAAGTCTCCTCCACAAGACTGTTTTCAAAGGCTCCTGCCAAGAAGATTCCTCCTGTGTCTTTCCAAGCTGACCCTCATTTATTAACACCTTTTGCTGATTAATTGCTAAGACAGCAATGCTGAGGAGTGTTATGCAAAACCCTCTCCACTTACATTAGAAACACCACTGTGTTCTACTGAGGTAGAAATTGCTGAGATCTTTTTTTTTTTTGAATGAGTGAAGTGACATTGGAAAAAACTAAACAACCCCCTAAACAATCTCTTACATTATTTTCCTAAAAATATTATTATTTTATTAAGAAATTAGAAACTTTTTATTTTTAGTCAAACAGCTCCTGTTTTCTTTTTTTTCTTTTTTTTCTATGTCAGCATCTTAAAGCCTTTTAGAAGACACTTACAACAGAGGAAAAATAAAAGCCCATTTCCTTTTATCAGAATTTTAATGATAAAGATTTCCAGACTTCCTCCCCTTCTGAATATTGTTCAATACTAAAACACCAGCATATTAGCAGTTTGTAGATTTTGAGATAAGTAATACCATCAGTATAAATAATATTTATAATTGCAGCCAGAAGGTTCCTCCAAGAAAAAATGTTTATGAAGCCTGAGGATGATTATTACCATTTTTTTTGTTTGATTGGAGTTCTCAGTGGTTGCAAACACAGTCCTGATTATCATATTAACCAGCAGGTGCAGTAATTACTGGAACACAAACCTGCAGATTACTACTGTATTGAAGTTAGTAAAGAATCCCTTTCTTAATTAACTTCACTAGCATATTTCCTTAGCCTGAAGACTCATAAGTAGATCTTATTTTTAAAATCCCTTTCAGCCAAATAGTCACTTAACTAATTTAAAATTAAGCATCTTAGTCAGGATATTTCTCAGGGATTGCATTTAAACAGTACTGCGATATCATCTAAGGAAATGTGGTTTTTTTCCCAGCTATGAAAATGTGAAAAAAAGTAAACAAAACATTTTTTCTCAATGGGATTTTTTTTTTTTTTAAATGTGAATTTAGCACTTGGCCACCTTGGAAACCAGCACCCTTCATTTGCCCACTGACTGTAAGCATCACTACATCTACTTAGGTCATAGCTACCAGCTTCTGTATCCTTGCTCTATCAAATGCTCTGTCACTGCTGGGAGAGAAAACAGTATTATCTCTTTCAGTGAATGGTATTTTTTTCAAAGAACTATGTTTTTGGGAGAGGAGAAACCAAAATGTACACTTATTTCAGGAAAATTCTGCCAGCTTTTCCTTCAATATTTTTTTTCCCCAATTTTTAATTTAGTTTTTAAAATGTTGGTTTCACCAGAATGGAACACCTTTTGCCTCCCTGAGCTTTCTTCTTCACGAGGGCAGAACAAGAGTAAAGGAACTGTCTCTGTGGCTGAGGCGTCCATAGCAGCCAGCAGTGTTCCCTGCAGAGGGCCCAGCAGAGCTCACTTGGGTCTTCCCAGATGTTTTCCATGATAACACGTCGTAGGAGGACTCTTCTGGAATCCAGTGCTGAGGCACTAGGGTTGGAAGCCCCTCTGGACAAGCCCATGCAGCCCTGCAGCCGCAGCACTCGGCTGTGGGACGTGGTGGGTGCAGGTCATTGTTGATGTGCTGACACAGGCAGGGCCAGGAGCCGAAGGGAAATGAAGAGAGGCTCCCACAGTTTTGTTTTCCTCTGGTATGGATGCTCTGTTTTCCCCAACTCTTCCATCTCGTATTGGTTACCCATCTCCTGTGGTTATACCGCAATGCAGCATCCAGAAAAGATGGTCCAGGGCTCTGTCAAGAAAGGCTTTTTGCAGAGATGTTTCTGTCGCAAGTGGACTTAGTAGGCAACCCAGGCTCATCCAGACTCAAACATCTCCTCAAGGACAGTCAGGGCATGAGGTAGGAGCTCCTGAAGGTGTGCCTTTCTCAGCCTGCTCCTCATTTCAGCAGAGAGACAGTAAAGATGGAATGATTGCCTTGAGCGCTAAAAAAACACCGCGTGAAAACTTCAGTCTAATAAGTGCTTTGAGATGGGATATTTAATTTAAAAAGATATCTAAATTAAAGCATTCATGTCTTTTTGGCATAAAGATTCACTTTCAGAAGAAAGTAAAAAGAAGAAAGAAAATAAAAAGTACAGGATTCTGTGGAGGTTTCTTATGACAGAAACCCCATTCAGTAACCTGATAAAGCAGCTGTGTAGGAAAGGAGGTGTGAAAGCCACTGGGACTTGTCTGAGTTTGATCACCAATGTTTATGACATAACATTTTTCTCCGATTAATCTAATGACAGCGTAGGGGAAAAAAAAATCAGTGGAAGAGGAACTGGGAAGCTAAACTTTCGATATTCATATCCAGAAAGAATCCATCATTCTGAATTCATCGGTTTTTAGGGGTGGCTGTTGCTTAAGTATCCTGGATTTGTAAAAAATAAAAATAAAAAAATTAAGATATAAGCTATAAAAAAGGTTTTGTTGCTTATGGAGGCCACTTGCCTGCTTTTTGAGCAATGCCATGTAATCTCTTACATGAGCAGGGCGTTGGGAAGGAAAAGGCTATAATAACCACTACAAATTCTGTATCCTCAGGTAGACTGCCTACTGTAAAGTCGTTCCACAAATTAGCCATAGAAATCCTTCCTTCTGGGAGGTACACTAAGTGGTGTGAGAAAAGCACTGCTTAAGTAACAGGATGTGAACACTGATGGTCCTGCTTGTACTTCTGCAGTGGCTTTTCACCCCATTTTCATGCCTGCACGTCATACTCACCCTGGTAATTACCTGCTCCTCAGAACAGCACAGTTCAGCTCCCAGCCCTAAGCACTTTGTTTACCTATCTTCGAACTGCTGTGAGGGTGAAGCACTGCTTTATAGCACTTTTCCTGGTATACACTGTGCTCTTCCAGAGCAGAATTACCATGCTGCTTTTCAGTTTGGGGTTTTTTTGTGTGTTTTTGTTTTTCCTTTTTTTTTTTTTTTTAAAAATCCTTTAATTGAGTCATCAGGAAGAAATTTTAGCAAGACAAAGAGAGAGAGCAAACAAAATGTCTCCATTATGAAATGAGAACAGATGTCACCCAGCCAAATTTTCAGCACAGTAGGGCTCTGCCCTTGTTTTGGGGAAAGCTGAGAGGGCTGTGGTGATACATGCAGGCAAACAAGAAGTCTCTGGGGTGATACTGCTTTGATCACTTCAGTGAGTAGGAAAGTCAGGCTTGGTAAGTTGTCATGTAACGAGCTCATGAATAAAAACCATTGAAGCAAAACCTGCTACATGGAGCGACTCTTACTTTTTAGAAGCTTTTCAAACTTAATGCTGGGGGGTTTAGCTGAGTTTGTATATAATTACAGTATTTAGTCATGACAACATAAAGAAAGATAAAAGAGTCATTGGGCCTAGAATTGGGCACCTATATCCCATAGGAGAGAGATCTTCAGCCATGACCGGATGTATCTTGCCAACTGGGGAAAAAAAAAAAGAATAAAGAAACCCTTATGTAAGGCCTCAGTTCAACAAGGTCTTTTCATTAGGACGTAACAAGCAACTGCTTATCAGATTGATGGGGGTTTCCTAATTGCTTCTGCTCCTACAGACAGCCTCCTCTCTCAGCAAAGTGAGAGGAGCTGCTAATTATACCCTGGGTGTTAACTATAACCTTTGGCATAATGCAGGAGTACTTTTATTAGGTTGCTCTGAGACCTTCTGCATTTGTGCTCGCAGTACCAGTTGCTGATGGTTCTCTGTTGCTGCCTGCAGTGACAGGCTGTGGTGCAGCCACGGGGCCTGGTGAGGTGCGGTTACAAGCAAATATGTTAGTAAGGAAGTGGGACATCAACAGGAATGGGAAAAAGTGAGGAACAGGCGAAAATCCTGCCTCTGTGGCTGTCATTGGGAAATTGTCTGGATTTTGTTCCATTTCATCATCCATATTATCATTTAGAAGGCATGTAATGACTGCTCAGACAGGATATTTTAGCTGTCCACACATTGCAATTGACCTAGAAAAGGTCAATTGATGTCCTACTGAAATCAGCAGGAGCTGATTAAACATGCAGCAATTGTGGCAAACAGTATTGGGTGGGAGAAACCAATGTCAGTACACTGGCAACTTCAATAGAAACCTAACGATTTTCAGCTGAAATCATCCAGACGCTCTTGAAGTGCACCGGAGTTATACCATTAGTTTCAACAAGCTTCTAATCAGAGCACACAACTGGATAAGGCATAAAATTAGCATGCTAGTATTCAAACATTGAAAAAATTAGATTAGAAATGTGTTTTGTTTCATTTAGGCAGATGTGATTCCTCACTACTACCACCCTTCCCTTCATTTGTCCTCACTCCTTTCATTATCAGAATGCTAATGTAATGAAGTTAACTCGCTTTGTTGTGGTACAAAAATTACAACTGAATGCTTGAAAACATAATCTCTACCTTAACAAGGGTAGAGATTAAAATAAAACAAAAACTAAACCCCAGAAAAATAAGACAAATGACTTAGCTTAAGCACCCAAAAAAATATTGTTAGAAGAATTTTATACATTACCTTAATAGTTGCAACTGGCAATTTCAGCAGCAGGATCAGAAAAAAAACCTGAAATGATGTCTTGCTTTGTGTTTGCAAATTCTTGATTTAGATTGAATTAGATGAATACACCCAGAATACTTGGAGTGATGAATATAACCAAGAGATGGCAGCAGTTCATGCACTATTCATTTACTTTACTTCGACACATTATTTTCTTCCTGGAAGGTACAAAGAAATTAACTTGTGTTTAGCTGGTGATGCAAATAATTTCCATCATTAAAGGAAAGGAGGGCAGAGACAAAGGAGAGAGGGAGGAATATTCTGATGAAGGGATTTGGAAATTTGTTTTAGGCACACATCTAAGGTCTCTTTTTGTAAAGAAATTATATCAATTTGTGGTATAAAAGAGCTAAAAGCCAACTCCAGTTGGAAATGTCTTTTGGGTGTACATACTGTACCAGTACACTAATAAGTGGTGAAACATTTCCAGTGATCTGCTATGGTTTTAGGACCATACATTCCCATCCCATTTTCACAGACAAGGATAACTGCTACCATCTGGAGAACTTAGATTTACTTTGAAGGTGGGATGCTCTAAATGATGCTCCAGTGAGCACCTTCAGCTTTGCTTCTTAAAGGAAATAAACTACTTCAAGTTGAGAAATGGTGTGCTAAAGAGAGAGCCACAAGACTCATGTTTGCTTACAAACATTCATTCAAAAAGAACCCCCCTGTACATTGATTTTGTCTCAACTATGGATACTCAAAAGGATCGCTTTCTTCAGGACTACATCTTGTAGGGACTAGACACCTTCAAGTGTCTTCCTTCTTTTTTTATCTATGAAAATGTGACACCTGTAAAATCTAACAACTTTTTTTTTTGACAGGCACTATAACAAGAAAGTGAAAATGACCTTATTTGTGAGGGTAGATTACATCAGAGAGAATGTGGAATGGATGAGGCATTGCTACAAAAGTCAAAGGACAAAAACTGCCATTATAATCACAAAAAGAACTGAACAGAGCAACAAAGACACACTCCAATCCCTTATTATTTCAAGGTGGAAAATTTTGCATTAAGATACTGAGTTAAGACATCTTGAGGGATTCAGTACATGTTTGGTGACTTGGGAAAAGATTATTACATCAATAGAAAACTTGGATCATAGATCAACATTTCAAACAAATACAGATAATCATGGAGTTGTTTATGTGTCAGGTATATTTCTGAGAGTCTTGCAAATGCTGAGACAAACATAAAACCAAGTTCTCTGAATGCTCTTTGCCTTGATGATCAGTGCATGCATGAAGGATGTGGAGGATCTGTCCTCTAGTTCCTTTCTGTTCTGATTTTGTTATAAAGGGATGAAAACATCCAAATTCTCCATGTCTTGTCTGTGTGCATTATGCACTGGCCTTCATAGTCAGGTTTTCCAGTGTACTCCAGGTCATAATTCAGGATCAAGACTTTGAATCTTCATAGGCCAGAGCTCAAATTCCTCGCCTTCTGAGTAGTGACTTTAAAATCATAGGTAATTTGAAAGAAAAGATACAACAAAGGTAGATTTCTTCCTAAAAGTCTTTAGTAGTGCCTCATGATTGTTGTTGGCTGACTCTAATTAGCAGTTCTTACAGCATGGGGAACGTTTTGGAATGTTTTTTAGAAATTACTATTTTTTCCACTCTCTGTCAAGGACACAGTTAAATAATCTCAAGCACTCAATTCATGTGTTCTCATAGTGATGTAATGTGACATGGAACTCACCTCTTCACTTGCAACTAACAAAAGCAGTGAACCATGGAGATTGGAACTATAGCATATTTATATGGAGTACATTTCTCAAACAAGTTCCAATGCCACTAATTTATTTCTTTTTAAATCTGAACGTGTCAAAATTTGTATCATGAATTAATGTGCATTAAAAAATGGTGCAAACTAGGACTTCAAAATTGACTTAGTGATCAAAGCTTTGCAAAATCACTTGAGAAACTTTTGTGTCATCCTGAACTCATAAGTACTGTGGTATCCTTAGATGCTCATTTACAGGCAATAGCTATTGTTAAGCTACAGTTATTTTCAAAATTATCATGGACCATAAATTCTTAACTTATTATAGACATCCTATCGACTTTTCCTCAGTCTTCCACATCTTTGATTTTATGTTAATGTAATGCCATTGATTCTATCAGGGGCACAAGGATGTGAAACAGTAGTACCTGCTAGTTGAAGGGGATTTGAAAAGGAATTGTTTGAACAAGTCAATAAACTACTGAAATAAGAATCCTAAATGGCAGTTTTGCTGTTGTAGTCCAAAGTCCCTCTGGGGATCTAGGCCTGGAGCCATCATCTTGTTAAGCCAAGGATGGCTACATGCTGCATCAGTAGCACCAGGAGCAACGTGGGCCTCTGGTCATACCTGTAGCTTTTTACTGATGTCTCTAGTGCCATGAAATACCTTGAAAAGACTTGGGACCTCAGAACTGACACACTTTCCAGCTACACTGCTGGATTCAGCTCAGGAAGAGCCTGGTAATAACATCTCCATACTTGTATAAAAAGTCCTCACAAAGCTCTTAGTACTCATGGAAAAAGTGCCCCATGGACCTTTATTGCAGCAATGAGCCTTCTTGGGGCAATTTCTAACGTTTCTGAGATCCCTATTGGAGGACTGAGCATTATCACCTTAAAGTCTTCTCAGTCCATCCAGGCAGTGGAAGGATGCTTAGAAATCCTGGACATGAGCAAAGAATTCCTGTGAAGACCTCAAATGAAATTTATGGGAAAAGCGCAAAGCATGACTGTAACAGGTGAAAATTCAGATAACATAGAGGAAAAAGAAGTAGGCTGGGGGAGCTGCAATTTTTGAGTAGGTCTTTTCATATAGTCAAATCTGTCTTAGTGCCAGCAATGTAGGAAGTCAGTGGGTGTCTGATTATCATCTCCTGAAGACAGAAAAATTGCCACTGTAACAATTCTTTTTAAAATCAGATGAATTTTTAAATAATAATTGAGTGTATATATAGCAGCTTTTTTTGCTTTTTGTTTTCTTTTTTTTCTTTCATTTCCCTCCAGCTAGCTTTCTCATTCAAGTTTCCCCTCCTCACACCATTGGCAGCTTGGAATAGGAATAATGTCTTTGTCTTCAGATTAAGTTCAGTATGTGTTTCTGAACTACTTGGCGTGGGGTGAGGGGAATCCCTCTGTAATGGCCTCTAAACAAATTCAGTATCAATTTAAACTATTAGAGGAAATTAAATCAAAATAATTACGATATTAAAATACTTTGTGTATTTCCAATCACTGGTTTATTGCAAGTCTGGGTCTTTTCCAAGGAACAATAATAGAATGAATACATTAGAATGTTCCTTCCACTTAATATGAGACCATTTGCTCATGGAAAGATGATTGATAACTTGCATTAAACACAAAACCAGAATGATTTGCAGACATGCTTGAGGAGGGCCTGGAAGTAAAGGAGAATAAATGTCACATTAACAAAACATTACACAGATGCACATTCACACACACTAAGTGTATTAACCAAATAAAAAAGAAAACAACATAAAAGCTTTCATAGCATCTCTTCTCATTATAAAAATATACTAACCCATGCAATGTAACTGCTAAATGCACCCTGGCATGGGGAAAAAGATATTTGGAGATTCTGATTGATCTGAACCAGTTCAAAAAAAGTAAGAGCAGGGTACAGGGGGAGATAAATGTAAGTTGATTGCAGTGGCAACTGAGATATTTGCTCTGTCTTTTTTCTGATCCCTCTACCATCCTTCTTCACAAAGTGAAGAATGATGTCTTCAAAACCCTGTAGCTGGCTGGGACTAGGGAGCATAAATAAAATGGCACTGTGCAAGTCCTCGGTCTGTGGGAGTTTCCATGCTCTTTTCTCTTCCACTGCCACAGAAAGGGTCTGTCTCTGATAGCTGCCACATTTAGTCTCGGGGCAGACTCAAGTTACCAGCCTTCAGTTCCCTGTTTCAAGCCCTGGTGTGCTCTCCATGGCAGGGTTACACACAGGGTTACCTATGGGCAGGCTCCAGCCAGCTGGAGAGAGCAGGGCTGCAATCGAAGCCCACACTGGTCTTGAGCAAAATACAGGAGGCTGAGCAGTATCACTTGAAGGGATCTGTGTGTATCTCTGTGACTTCTCAATGCCTTTCTCAGTAATGATCCTTTTTTTGTTCCTTCCGGGACGTAAGTGTAATTTACCATATCTTACTCTTAACTTTCCTTTTCTTTCTTTTCCTTTTCCTTGAAGAAGATAAGAATTGCTGTACTGGATCAGATTAGGTCTGTCTATCTCAGATGGTATCCATTTACAGATTTTTCAGGAAAGAATATCAGGAGTGACATCAACATTCAGCCACCTGTGGTACAATCCTTCACCTTTCTGAAGAGAGAACAAATATCACACCTCTTTTCTGTTCAATAGAGTCACTGCTTGGGCGGTCAGGTGTTCACAAGGTTGCAGTGTCATCCAGCACATGCCACATGTAGGCACTACAAAAGAGTCTATTTTCTGCTGCAAAGGTTCTTGCACCTTAACCCTCTAAGGCAACCAGTCTGTATGCAGATAATGTAACCCAGCAAAGACAGAAGGGGAATGAAGACTGCTGGATGTAGCTACAGCCTACATAAATGGGGAAGAGAAGAATTCTGCCGTAGTAAATTTGAAATAAGGATTCTTGAATCAGGGGAACATGATGTTGCCAACAAAAGACTCCGGTGAAAAATGTGTCCTATAAAAGAGGATTCTGAGTAGAGGTCAAGATGCTGGATTTACTTGGCATTTGATAATGCTGTTAATCACGGCAGGAATATTATGTGTAGGCCTGGTGTTTGGAATTCAGGAAGGATATTGCCTAGTGTTCTGAAAAGAGGAATGAGTGAAACAGTGAAAAACATGCCCAAAAGACAAATATTTAAAGAAAAAAAAATCTATTAGTTTATAAAAGAGATAGAGTAGCTTCATTCCGTTTCATACAGATTTCAGTGGGGAGGACAACTTTACAGTTGAAACTCACACTGATAAAGCTACAGTAAACCCAGGGATTAGAATCCAGAGTTGAACAAACAATATATGATAAGATATAAATTTTTAATGGGGAAGATAGTCATCATTACAGTAATGAAACAAGAACATTCACAGTATCACTGGACAATTTTAGATTACCATCAGATGCTTATAAATTTTGCTTGCTTTTTTTTCTTTCCTAAAACATTATTTAAAAATACAGTTAAACAGAATGTAGTTCAAACTAGTTGTAATATCCACATTATACAATAATCCTTTAGAAGTTAAGTTTGGGTCCCTTCTGGATTTTATAATGTATAAGCTGATGACTCCTGAAACACTTAAGGATGTTCAGCTGCAGCTAGTGGAGCACAACTCTACGTCTGCAAACATATTTCAGTGCTAAGGCACAGCAAAACCATACCTGATGCAGTGGGCCATTGATATTTGAAAGTAAATCCCTTGGTTTTTAATTTATATGCCCTAAGATCCCTGTTTAAAAATGTGTTTCTTTTCTCATAATCCACCACATAACTCCCTGCTAATCCTCCTCATTTACATTGAATATTAGCTTTATGGAGAATGGTATTAATTAATCCTGTATAACTACAATTTAGTGGCTGGGCTGCACCACAGCATGAGAATTAGCATGGCACTGGGTGCTGGGTTATCAGATCCATTTTCTGGGTAAGTCCTATTATGTTCTGTAGGACAGGCACGAAACGCAACGAATTCAATTACACTGCCTTTCAATCAGCTTGCTTGTAAGCCTGAAAACTGTCTTTTAGCCCTTTCACTTTACAGAAGGCCATGCTTTCTCTTAAGTTACGCCTGCAGAGTACTTGACTAGCTGCTCATTCCACCTGGGCACTAACTATTGGTAGTAGCTAATGACTAATGATCTTTCCTGCAAGGTCATATCCCTAGATTGACAGCAGGGTTTATAAACATTCTTCTGAATCAGTAATGATTGGTAGTGAAGATCATGATTTACTGCAAACAGCTCACTTTCTTCATAAAATATATATAAACATATCACAATAAAAACAATATTGCACTAATTAATAGCACGGACAAAAAAAGAAGGAATAAAAATAAATAGATAAATGAACAAATATAGTCTCTAGTTCCTTTAACGATGAAGTGTGATGTTGTCATACATCATTCTCCCCAGTGGGATATCATCTTTTAAGCAATGTCCATTAAAAGGCCTGGCTTATACTTCTGAGCCTGGCAGTGACCTACTTTAATGGATCCTTCTGACTTTCTCTGTCTGATCCCTCTAATGCTCTTCTTTACTGGTTTTGTTCAGTATCCTAATACCAACACCCCCAGCAGAAACCCATCCCATGAAGGGGACTCTCAGATTGTGTCAGTACTGTCACTGGATACAAAGAATATTTTTGAAGGGGCACCTCAGATCTACAGTAGCATGAATTGTCCTTTGGAAGTTCTTCTCCAGGATTAACTGTAACTAGACTGCTACTTTTTGATGGTTTGGCTAAGTACTTTAACTTCATTAAAAGATCTGGACTTATGCCTGCTTATTTCCCATCTCTGTCCCCTAAGAAAAAAGGGATGGCATTGTAAGGGAGGCTTTTAGGCCAAAAATATTGGGATTATAGATGTATATATCACTGTATTTCACCAGGAAAGCAAAAAGCAAACCCATCCAAGTGAAAACAGTCAGATGTGAGAACGGCAGCACAGGACTACAAAGGGAATGCTGGAGATTCTCCTTGTTTCATTATTTATATTTCCCCGCAGAGGCAAAAAAACACATTCCTATATTCCATATAAAATATAATGCACTTAATTGATCTAAGTAATTTCAAGGCTGCTGATTAGCAGAAGCCTCCAGAGTGGAATATTCTGACTTAATGATCACATAAAATTGCTCCAAGTGTTTTTAATGTCATTGTAATTTCTGAGTTTATTTAATAGTTGAGGGGGAGAGAGGGTAACATTAAGAGTCATCTGCGTGGCTTGCATGACTGTATATAACAAATGAGACATGCGTATGCCACAAGAACCATTACTTTAAAATGGCTGCAGTAAAAATGCACTTTTACTGAGCATTTGCTTTAGGCCATGACACAGTCTAATGAGAATGATGTAGCATTAGGATTCAGGACACCTCAGATTTGTTTCCAAGAGTTTGACCTTTTAACAAGTCAGATCTCTTCTTGATTCCCCTGATTTCTTCCTCTTTCTTTCTCAAACTCATCCATTCAGTTTATAAAAACTTCATCCAAGAGCTGTATAGTTGCAATCCACTTTACACCTGCAGAGTATGAAGAGACCTGTATATATTTTTATTGAACACAGAATAATAGAATGGTCTTTGTTGGAAGGGAACATCTAGTTCCCAAACCTCTGCCATGGGCAGGGACACCTTCCACTAGACCAGGTTGCTCAGGGCCCAATCCAACTTGGCCTTGAACACTTCCAGGGATGGGGCAACCACAGCTTCTCTGGACAGCCTGTTCCAATGTCTCACCACCCTCACAGTAAAGAATTTCTTCCTAATATCTAATCTAAAGCTACTCTCTGTCAGCTTTAAGCCACTGCCCCTTGTCCTATCACTATATGCCCTTGTAAAAAGTCCCTCCAGCTTTCTTTTAGCCCCTTTAGCTACAGGAAGGTGCTCTAAGGTCTCCCCAGGTCCTTCTCTTCTTCAGGCCTAACAACCCCAGCTCTCTCAGCCTGTCTTCATAGCAGAGGTGTTCTAGCCCTCTCATCACCTTTGTGGCCTCCTCTGGACTCACTCCAGTGGGTCCCTGTCCTTATGTTGGGACACTTTTTTTGGTGCATGTGCCCTCACTGATTTCAAAACAATGGTAAGTGGAGTAGCAGCAAATGTTGCTGGGTACCTTTATTCTCCCCAAGCTTGTGATTGCCTTCTCTTGAAGTCTTTTCCCCAGTTCCTACCAACACTGTTCAGAATTATTTTGCCATATTAAACCAAGAATTAACATTTTAAATCTAACTCCACATTCTTCTGTACTCCTTCTACCCCTCTGCTCTGTTTGAAGTTATTTTAATCTCCTCTCAACCTTGCCATTTTTTTTTCCTGTTGGACTTGTCTAATTTGCCTCATTTCTAAGTCATGATGATATCCTCAAGATACTTATTCATAACTTCATCATGCTGAAATTGTTCATTAAAATCTAATTTTTGCCATCTAATTCTAACTTTTTAGCTAATGAAATCAGAGTAATTATAAATATCCATCTTGCGACATTGCATATTGACATTTGAATATAAAGAATCAGAATGGAAGAAAAGCATCACAGGAGAACTTCTTTCCTATAGCTGCAAAGTAAATCAGCTCAATCATAAATATATAGATTAAAATGTGCTCATCTAAATTCAGCTCAATATTAACTTTATACTGCCATTAAGGTTTGCCTGAACATGAACCATAAGGGCCATATCTAATTTCACATGAAATATGTTTAGTTTGCTCAGATCCATTATTTAACAAAGAGAACTGAAATGCTCAGAAAGGAAGGTACAGCTCATGCTGTGCTGATCCAGAGTTCAACAAGAGCTTTAACATCTTCCAAAAATATTAGAATATATTGAAGTAAAGAATCATTTAGGAGAACTTTCAGTACTTTTTTTCTAGTCTTATTTTACTGGATGATTCTAGACTAGATTAGTAGCTAAATCTTATAGGCTCACACCCTACTAACCCTCCCTGTGACACTTAATAACTACTCCACAATCTCATAAGGTTATAAGAAAATTTTTTTAATATTTTTAAATTTTTTGCAACCCTTGCTAGAAGTTACAGACCCTGATGGTTATTAATATGCTGATGAAACAGTCTGAAAAAGGTAAAGGATCAGGAAGGACAATCAGGCTTGTTATAGGTTAAGTCATTAACACCACAGGATCGAGATCCAATCCCATTTCCAATCTACAGTGACAGATCCTTTCCGCAACGTGTAGTTTGGAGAGATGGATGGTAGTTCTGCAGATACACCATTTTAAAACAGGCTCTGGAAAATCATAGGTGAGGTATTGGGATGATCAAATAGTTACATTGTTATAAAAAAAATAAATTGTTGAAATCAAAATTACTTACATGATGTGATCCATTTGTATAAACTTCCTGTTGTTCCATGCCTTGTTTCTTGCCAAGCTGCTTTGTGAAGTGTGGGGATGATCACTTATTGTTTGCACTCCAGTGAGGCAGCCAAGCCTCAGATTGCTTTGCAAATGGGCCCTGCTGGGCTTCCAGTTCTGTCCACAGAGCCTGGAGTATGAACCAGTTGAAAGCCCCAGCCCAAGGCAAAGTTCATGTCCTGACTGTAATCTGCAATCTCAGAAGCAAGGAGGTTTCAACTCTGCTGCAACTGGGAACTGACTTAAAGATGATGAGTGAAGTTTAACTGCTTTGGTTTTGGATCTAAGAGCTTAGACTCCTAGGTTAATACTTATTCTAATGTTTCAACAGTATACAAAGAAATAATCTGATGTTCTGCATTTTTTTTTTCAAATGAAGCAGTAGATATAGTCACCGAGGAGAGAACTGCTGGGAAGAGCAAAGATGCTAGACAGATATTCTTCACTCAGAGTGCCTCAGCCACAACAGAGATGTTCTCTCGCTCCATATTTTACACAACAGCTCAGAAGATAAGGTTGTCTAGTGAAGGCAGGTAATGTCGTCATTGCCAGTCCCCACAACATACAATTATTTTGATTCATACAATCTGCCTCTGTGATGAGATGCCTCACAATAAGGACATAATAACCACTAATACAACTGTTTAGTTATTATGTCTAGATGATTTTAAATTAATTTTAATCAAAAGCTTCAGTGTTGGTTGGTTTGATATCTGTTGGCCTAAAAAATACTTGTTCTTGGCAACAGACCAATGGATTCACAAAGCAAACACAAGGTAGTCTTGTTTCAGTCCCAGTATCAGTCAAAGGAAAGTATTCTTTGGGGACATTAAGTAGCTGCAGTGAGAATGGAGAATAGTGTGATTCAGTGGCAGAGACGAGAGAGTCCTGCATGTAAGAGTATGTTCAGGCAAGCATTCCCAGAGGATGAAGATAGGCTGATCATCCAGAAATTTGCAGCTGCAATTTTGCAAGCCAGAATTGTGAGCGTTGGTCTGCAGATTTTTTTTAGTAGGTCCTGATGAGATAACTGTTGGGCCACTGGCATTGGTTGGCACCCAGGATTGCAGTGACTCTGGATTTATAATTCATTAGCTCCTGTGAAAATAACACAAGAACTTCATCTTGTGGCAGTCAAAAAAGAAAGAACTTAGCACTTCATACCACACAAATGTCTGTTCTGCTTCAGCTCAGGGAATCATGAGCCCCTATGGCAGGCTGCTGGCTCTGATTTTACTCGGAATAATGCAGAAGGGTTATTCTGGAAGCCAGCTTTCTTTGGGAAATGAAAAGGATCTGGAAATTACTGCAATTGAGTATTAATGTGAACAGAAAAAGGATCAAACGAAGCAGTTACAACAGCTATCACTTACTTCTGCCGCCAGTTTAGTGGCGTTAATCCACTGTATTTCAGAGGTGTCAGCACATGACTTTTCCGGAAGATGTAAACAACAGAATAAATATTTTGAAAGCATTGAACTTGGAGAATAGTACTTACAATATTTTGGGAAAAGCTAGTGAAGAGAGGGTATCTAAAAATAATCTGGACCTTGGAATGTCTGTATTTTCAACCCAGTGCTCAGTCAAGAAGCTTTTGTATCAGGAAGGACCAACTATAAAGATTGCCAGATCAATTAGGCCAAATAGGTCCACACTGCAACCTAGAGCTAAACAAAGAGCAGATATAATTGTTTGATATCTTCCTCTGAGCACTGAGATCCACGATGAAAATGCACAGATGCCAATGCGTTGGCTTGTCTGTCCCACTGCAAAACCTTAAAGAAGGGTTAGTATTATTCTTACAGATCAAAAAGGCAGCAGAACTATGGGCAATTGATTCTCTAGTGCACTCAGACCTATTTTGTAATTTTCCTTTGAATTATTAGAGCCACTGTCTTTTGGTATCATTGGTGCAGAGCCCACATATCCATGCCAGTACCCTGAGTGCTATTGCCAGCAATTTGTGTAACTCATCAAGGAGCCATAATGGGTTTTATTTAATTTATCCTTCTATTCCATGACCTATGATGCAACTCTCTGTATAATACTATAAATAAACCATCTCCTCTTACCAGCCCTTTCCCCAAACTTAGACACCAGATGCATGTGAAGAAAAGATAATGAAGCAGAAGAACATAATTGTGCTTTTTAAAAGGCCTTGGCTGGCATCATCCCACCTGACTGCGCACACCTAAGCAGAAAATCTGATTAGGGTGCCTGGTCACCTTTGGGACCTTAAGTCTTCAGTGAAGAGACATGCATTAATCTAAAGAGATATTTTGATCTCAAGTGCAACCTCTTCTGTCAAGGCCTTTTTGTCCATTTCTTGCAGTGGAAGTACAAGACATCTGAGCACATGACTTGAAAAAACCTCTTTTTTTTTTTATTTTTTTTTCTCCACTGGGTGGGAACTCATAGTCTGTGGGTTTTGCATTTTTTCCATTCTCTATCATATTATCCCTATTTATCTTCCTCTGAACCCTCAAGTTCTTCCTCTACCTGTAACTTTTTATCTCCCATTTTCTCTGTCTACAGTATTCCTTCCCTTTGATTCTTCCTTTTTTGCTCATTCCACCCTCAGTTGTTCAGTTCCTTTCTCTCTCTGTTCATGTGTTATGTATTTAAGTGGACATTGATTTAATAGTCAGTTTTCCCAAAATTGGTCTTAAAGAAATTAAAAACCAGATGGAACTTGGCTACTGATATCAGATTTGGTTAATTCTGTTAACTGAAAAGAAGATACTTTTAAAATATATATGAAAACATCATTATAAATTTTGTCTTTCCAATACCATTTTTTGTCAAAGAATGAAAAAGGGTTTTAAAGCTAAAAAACATTTTGTTGAAAAGAGATTTTTAAATTCTTACATGACAGTAAAAGAACTCAAGTCAAAAAAAAAAAAGAAAAATCTCATAACTATTAATTTCAAGTTTAACAAAATACCTCAATGAGAGTTAAATGAGTATTTTATTGAGTTTATGTTTTGTGTTTGTGTTTTTAAAAGTTTGTTGCCATTAAACTGTGAGCCATTTTTAAAATCTTTTTTGGTCTGCCACAGAAATGAAAGATCTATTACTCACTGAATTTTGTCTTTGGTTCTTCCTTTCCCTTCTATTTTTGAACTGTCAATTTTCTCTTTGTCTGGTTGCCATCGATATTATATTGTCTCTACATGATCTAGTCCAGCCTCTCACACAATAGCACTCACTGGTCTATAAACACTAACAAATTAATGCTATGTTCAATGGAATGAAGCAGTTCTGTTGAAAGAGATTGAGGGCTAGCAATAGAGAAATCATAGATGAATTTACAATGGGATAACAGCAGCAAAAGGAAGGGAATGCAATCTTAGGCTATGGTCAGAGAGACATTACATTACAGATTTAAAAAAAAAAAAGCCAATAATTTTCCCCTGTACAGCTTGACTATGACCGCACCTGGACTATTATATTCATTCCAGAGCACCAGAAGAGGTACTGACAAACGGCTTACAGAGAGAAGTGCTGGAGCAGTGGATTTACTAGAGAAAGTTTAAATGAGACAAATAAGACAGCTGTGCTCCTCTGGGCAGCACAGGACAAAGAGCAGCACAGCTGGGAGCAAAGCATGCGCTGTCTAGGATTGGGATGTGAAGCAAGCTTCCAAGGAAGGTCTGAGCACCACTGATCTGCATCTACAGCTACATCCTCGCTTTTCTTTCACCTGTTCTCTCAGGATAAAACCTTCTTGAACTAAGTTTTCCGATAAGCAAGATGCATAAGCAAATTCCTCCTTGTCTTTGGGCAGAATATTTACCCTCAGAAGAACAATGCTTCAGATCATCTGCCAGAAGTTAGTGATCTCTGTCCAGCTGTATGGGCTGGACCTTTGGGAACAGTTCAGCCCATCCTTTGCCTGTCACAGCTGGGAGATGCTAATGCCAAAAATGGGTGAGGGGAAAAGTCCATCAAGATACTTAAAGAATGGGCTACAACAAACAAGAGTATTAATGCAAGGCCCAGCCAAGATCAAGGTCCAGATATTCTTTGGTTGTTCAAATATGTACTGTGGAAAGCTTTGAAATATCAAGCATTTAAGCAAACATCTTTTGACAGAATTTAATATGTTTGTTTGAGATTATGCAGAACATTTGCTTTTCATGATGCTTTGAGAATGTCTGCACTGCTCCTGTATAAGCTATAAAATTGTATTTCTGCAAACAATCTGCCCCTCCAAAAAAGACACATTGCACTTCACCAAAGAAAAAGTAGGCTACTGTCCTAGCTCCAGAGAGTTTCTCTCCTGGTTTCCTTGGCACATCTGAGGAAAAGCAACATTTTTGCAGTAAGGAACTATGAGTTGAGAGTAGGTACAGGAACTGAAATTTCTGTGTTGATCATAGGAAGAACTTGGTTTTCCAGGGCTGAGTACTTCTGGTGCTGGGAGCACATGTATGAGGGCAATCACCATGCAGACAGGAAACCACATGCCTGTAAACATGTGGGAAAAGGATACTATCAAGCACTTACCAGCACTTGGCTTCTTTAAGGAAGTTTCCACTCTTCAGTGTTTTCAATGCTGCATTTTTTAGCTCTGTTAAGGCTTTATTCTCTGTCTCAATTTCCTTTGTTCTGCATTGTGTCTCTGAAGACATATACTTGAGAAGCCAGTAGATGAATTCTGGTGAATCTACAGAAGTGTGGTACAGTGGAAGACTGTCTCTGGAGGCCAGTGCTGCAACCTCATTGCCACATGTCCAGGGAGAGCCCATCTGAGGGGTCTGAACACGGTCCCGTGATCTGCAAGAGCATAGAAGAAACACAGAGGCATCGAGGAGTTATCAACCAAACTGACTTGAAAATAGCCCACACCCAGCTGAATGTCCTCAGTGGAGGTATGTGGTGACAGCAAGGGATGCTGACTTGAGTGTGCCACAGAAGGAAAATAAAACCATTGTCATTTTACGGGGATGTATGTAGGAGATTTTATTAGGAGAAACGGGAAAAATCAATGTCTAATGTGTATACCCAGGAGGTATTTGAAGCTGAGAGTTAGTTGTGCAGTAAGAAGTAGAACTCGCTAACTGGCTCAAGTATCATTTAGGAATCCACAGTGAAATGGCTAATTTATTATACAAATTAGACCAAGGCAGAATAAGGCATTCTGTTTAATCATAAAGATTTGAGGGGTGTAAGTCTTGTATTTTTGAGCAACACTGAATATTCTATAAAGTCAAATCTCCTCACTTAAATGAAGGTATTAAAATAGAGGCAAGAAAGTAAAAGAGGTCACACTGTTTTATCAGGATTACTTTCAAGTAGTTAGTCACTAACTCTTTGGGCTTTTCATGAGATAAACTGTCTCAAGTTTCTCTTGGAGCTAAGTTAGCTGCTATATGGTACAAGAAGTGGCTAGTTAAATGACTTAAACAAACCAAGAAAGGTCAGAATTTACTGTCAATATTTCTATCTGCGGAATGATTACGTTTTCTTTTTCTCTGCTCCCAGAATGTAATATCTCTATATGCTCTTGGTGACATTAGCAATAACTTGAATAAGTGCTTGATTTGCCAATTGGTTCACAAGTGGAGATAATTCTTATCTTCACAGTTAGAAAAAGTGTCTACTTTGAGGAATCTGCAGTATATTTTAAGTGTTAATCACAAGGAGCCTGAAGCGTGTGGAATACTATTCCCTTGAAGGAATTTTATGTGTTAATTATGGTTAATGGCCAAATTTGTGAGGATTATGTTAAAACTGTAGTCCTTTAGTCAGTAAGATACCTAAATCTCTCTACATCTTAACCATTTTCTTGTTTTACCTGGCCTGTGATTGCTTTCTCAACTCAATTGTGTTGTGGAAAGGATGCAAAAATGATTCCTTGAACTTCTCAGGTCCTCCTGACCTGTACTGCTTCACTAGAAACAGGTGGAGGGAAAGAAATGTCAGCTACCTGAGTCTTCTTCTCTCTCTGTTTCAAGCAGTTTGAGAGGAAAAGTTATAGAGCAGATGAACACAGCTTTGTCACTGGTAAGGCAGCCGGTGGCTTCAGACCTTTTTTTCCCCTTTTGTTGTCAGTGAAGTTCAGTGTGTGACATACTGCACAAGACCTGGGCGTGCTTTGGCTTTTGAAGGCCTCGTCGAAACTTTTAGCAAGTGAAGGGAAACTATCCACTGAGTTCACAGGATTTGGATTTGGCTTTAACACTGCTGGCTTATAGCCATTATTTTAAGATCCAGACTCTCATCCAAAAGTTCCTGAATTTTAGAGATGCTCCTGTGAAGAGTTCCTTGGGGAAGCGTCATTATTTCTAATCAATTTTTAGGATTCACCAAGTAAGCTGCTGTTGATTACATGATTTATACATACTCTCCAAAGACTTGGAGGGGTTTCATGCATTATTTTACAGTGGTTTTTGCTTATTAAGGAAACTGCATGATAATAGTGGTTTCAATTACAAACCTATTAGGCAGGTAATTGACAACACAAGTATACTATAAAGTTACACTCTGCTTGCTTCAATACAAGTGCTGCACCATTTTTTATAGCAGGCAGTGCTGATAATCAGACCATAAATTATTTCTTAATTAGCTACTTCCATCAGAATCCCAATTTCACTCAACAAATAAGTTCGCCTAAAGTTCATTTGCCTCTTTGCTTTCCCCCCTCCTCTTTATCATCTCCCATGATGAGAAGCTGTTCATCTGGATGGGAGTCTTGCCCAGACCATTGCAGCAGATGCATACTGTCAGTTGTAATGTCAGCAATTAGATCCCTTTAAAGCTCAAAGATGCAGCAGGTCACTGAAAACAAGAGTGACTAGGCTTGAAAGTGGATTCCAAGTCTGACCCTTGAGAGATGCTTCTGAGAGAGTCATGGGTGTTCAGTTCAGTCTAAAGACCCTCAGAGACTTCTTGGGACAGTTACAAATGATATTTCAAATGCCTTACAAGTTTTAACTAGCATTCCTAATGAATCTGAGAAGTCAATAGCGATCAAATCCTGTGTGAAAGGATACACACCATTTTTTTTTTTTTTAAAGTGAGGAAAATACCAGGTCAGAATCCAGTTGCCACTGATCTTGTTGCTTTCATTACCATAGACCACGGCAAATCTCCAACATGTAGTGTGTTCTATGTCATTTCACTCTATTTTACTCATTTAGGTGTGCCCTCCAGCTTTTCCGGGAGAGGAGACACATGAAAAGTCTCCACAGTAACTAGTTTTCTTTAATCTCTGAGTATAAGCTGATCTATAATTAACAGTTTGATCCATTCTGTTGAGAGAGATTCTGGTAAGACAAATAAGGAAATGAAATTTGTTTCATCTTTGCCTTCAAAATGTTGCTTCTCTTGTAGCAGCTCAAAAGGAGACCGGAAAAAGAAACAAGTACCATTACAATATTGCTAGGGTCCAGAGAATATGAGCACTGGCGTTTGTTGGATAACAGGCACAGTAAAGAAGACAAAAGACCCCGTGGTCCTTGTTCAACTGTGGAAAAAAAAGTGGCATCACTGAAAGCAAACTTCTTCCCTGACTCTATGCAAGTGAATTGCATTGTCTGTTTTCCTCCCTCCCAACACCGTTCTCCTTGGACTGGAGAACAGATAAGACCTTCTCACCCAGCATCTGCTGCTCAGTGAGGGTCTCACAAAAGGGTGGAAGGGTCAGAGGAGAGGATTAACTTGTTAGCAGCTAATTAAGAGATCTGCTTTTAGTGGCCAAGAAAACAGGCCTGACTCACAGGAGATATTTGTGATGGACAGGTGATTTTTTTGCATTAACCATATAATAATGATGCCTGTTTTCACTATTCAAAGTTTCTGGGTGAAACCATCATTACTAACAAAGTAATGTGGCACTATAAAATGCAAGTTGACCTGCAATCCCAGTCATCCTGCTGATCCTAATGCCTCCAATCTTGTAATGGCTTCTGATTGACAACCAGAAGTTAGCAGAATATTGAATTTCCTGCAGTTCACTACACTACCAAGAACCTGGTTTCAACATTTTCCTGATAAAAAAAATAATTCCAATTATTAAACCCTCCTCAAGATTTCAGTCTTTCAGGGGATGTGTTTGCAACTGTCTGTCTGTAAGCATTTCTGATTGAAAAAGACCTTGAACTAGGGATTCTTTTTCTCAGCTATTTTGAACATTCCTAGAACACTGGAGACCTGACTGTAAATAATTCTATTTTTTTAATAATTTGATTTATTAAATGTATTATTTAATATATTTTATTCACTATTTATGTAAAATTTTAATTATTTTATTTAATTCTATTTATTATTTATTTGCTTTCCCTGAGTTGTTTATTTAAGCTTAACTTTCAAACTCCAAGTTTCAAGTTTATTTTTCAGTTTAATATCTAATTCTTAGATGCTTTCTTTTTCTTACTTTAGTTCACAAGATTAGACCCACAGTCCATTTTAGATATTTCTGTCTCGGACAAAAAAACCCCATCACCAGTGAATAAGAGGAGCTGATATTCAGTATTAAACTGATAAATATTTATCACAAAACAGGAGGTTCAGGAACGCTTAGGAAAAGAAACTCGGTCATTTCATGTCACCTACTTAGAATGGCAGTGTTACAGTTTGTATGAGAACTGAAATTAAGATTTCAATTGCTTCTAAATTACAAAGCACACATGCACACGCACATGCACAGAAATTAATAAAACCCAGAAATAGAAAGGGCAACAACAATGGAATGCACGGGGGTTTTGATTATTTCAGCATGTGGCCTAAAACGCGGCAGATTCAGCAAGATGCAGATTTGCATAATGTAATGAGACTGGAACCAAAGTATCAGGAAGACAGACAGAGTGCTAATTAACTAGACACTGCAGTAAAAACACCAGGATGGTAGGACAGTACAATGCAGGAAAACATTCCAGGGACAAATGGATAGCAGTGTTAATTGCATTAGAAAAATCCCCAAACCTTACTGTCTAAAATACTCTGGAGCTATTGCTGCAAACTTTAGCAGAGCATTCAAAAAGTTTAATGTTAGACAGAAGTTGTTTAGAGCTGTAAAGCTGGACTGGCAAAGAACCTGATAGGTCATTTTCTGAATGGAGCCAGCCCCAACCTACAGTTTAGTGCAACAGCACTGCAGTGGACAGCGAGAATTAAATCCTTCATCCCCTCTGGAAACGTCTGCTGTTTGTAGCTTGCCTTATTTTTAATCTGTGTGTGCAGAACACTGAAGACACTCTGTAAAGGACTCCATGCCCTCTTTGTTTGGTGTTCTGGCACTGTGCCATGGCTGCTAAGGAATAGTTTGTCCCTCTTCCCTTATTCTGAGAATGGAAATTTGAGACTGGGATTATTGTCTCTTGTGTATTAAGCATCCCAAATCACCCAGAAAATCCTAATGGTTTCATATGCCTTTTTCTTGCCTTCAGGATTCTATAACCAGAGCTAAATTGATAAAAAACTTTTTTAATAAAAGAATCATTAATATTTAACCTCTGGCATAAAACTTGGACATGTATATGTGTCTATTTTACACAAATATCTACAATCACCTATCAATAATTTAGTCACATGAGTTTCTTTAGACACCTCCAGCAGTTATATTAACCCAGTCCTTTCTTTCTAAGGAATGAGTAGCTGTGGGTGTGTGGATAATTGTACAAGGGGAGAATCAATTCTGCAGGACTGTTATGCTTCCCATGTACCATGCTCATGGAAAGGAAGAGAAGCAGAAGAACATGCTTCCCAAGATCAAGGCCAGCTGCAGAAGGATCTTGTAAACTCAAGCAGCAACAGTTTATGATTTTAACTCTGTCATGCTCCTCTACAGCCTGACAGCTAAAGTGTAACCCTCATAGTAGTGCAATTTCCTTTTCTCAAGGGAGAACCTAATCCTCCCCTTAACAGCCTGTTCAGAGGGAACAAAGCTCATTTAGAAGGCATAAGGTGAGGCCATTTTCTGGGACGAGCTCCAGGAAAACTTTAAGACACTTACATTTTGCTTTCGTTAAATACGCGGTTCTCCAATGAGTGTGTTAGGTGAGCAGGAAAGATTTCCAAATCCTGCTTAGCAGCTGGAAATAATGATGCATCATTAGATGTGGTACACTGTTGTTCAGGCTACTGCCACCTGACCCCAGAACTGTTTGAGCAGTGAAGAAATGTTCTTTACAAATGAAATTCTGAAATCTGAAAATGAGAGATCATAGGTAATTGATGTGATAAAAACCTTTTGACAATCTTATTTGATAAAAGGGAAAAATTAGTCCCAAATAATTTATGCAGTAGGTGATAGACATATTAGTTGAGCAGGCTAGCCAGAATCTTTTTTTAACTGTTGTAAATGGTCACACTCCACATACCTAACTTCACGTGAGGATATTCCTTTTTCATAATTTTTAGTGGATTGCAACTAGCTCTTATATTTGGAGCTTAGATAGCCTTTGAAGCTCACTTAGAGGAGAACTGGAACAAATGTTTCTCAATCAGATAAGAGAAGAAATGAATCCCAGTCTGAAAGTTTTAGTCAAATGGGAAAGTGAAAAGTTCTGTTTGAATGTTAAAAGGCCCCAAAACTTGGCCCAAATCCTTACATTTCAGGAGTTTCTGAGATGTGAAAACTGAAATAGTCTTTTCTGTTCATTGGCTGTGGACTGGTGAGGCAATCAGCACCATGGGACATAAAAAATGTTATGTCATCAACTCCCTCCTGGAATAGTTTAGTTCAATACAGACTCAGGTTCATCTGAAGGGAGACAAATAGGGATGCTGAGATGAAAAAAGCCATAAAAGGAAATCATGTTGAGATGGGAAGAGGTAGGGGAAGGGGAACTCTTTTTCTCTCCTCTTCTTTCCCTTCTTTTAAGCTCATTAATGTTAATATATATCAAGCCATTCGGACAGAATTAAAGCTGCTTACTTTGTATAATGTGATCCACCATATCCCTGGTGACTGCCCCCAGGAAAATCAGGAAGGTCACAGGTTTCTCTATACCTGATAAAAAAATCAAATCTGAGAAATCCATCAGCTCCATTTGCATTTGATATCAGTGAGAGTTTGGATCTGACGTTTCTTATTCTTCTAATTTCACATCAGTATTTTCAATCAGGAGACACTTATCCTTCCCTGTTCCCATTTTTCCGTAGTCCTGCCACATTCCAGGTACATCTTCCTTCTGAGAACTGCCAATGACTTTTCCAGAGGTGAAAGATGCTGTGTAGGGACTTTCTACTCATAAACAGTATCCAGCTTCTTTGAGATGGGTTCACCTAGTTAGCCAGAATGAACTGTGTCCCTGAACTGCATGGGGGAGAAATAAATGTCTTCTGACAACATGGATGAATGCACATAATGTTCTTAAATTATTTTGGCAGTTTCCTCTGGGTTTCTACTTCAACTTACCATTTTACCAAATTTCACTAGCTGGTATATATTCTTCAGGCAGTAAAGTATTGCCCATGGCCATACATTACCTGCAGTATTTATCATATATACTTGAAATCATCCCTGCAAATCTCAGGACTAGTGCAGTACTCAATCATGCAGGCAGCACATACAGAAAATAGAAAACAGCATGGGGCGGCCTATTTGGGAAAAATCTCAATATATCAGTGCGTAGCTATTAACTGCATTTGTTAAGGAATATGTCATGTGTCATCACAGCCACACTGTAGGGCTTGCAGCACTCTTTGGTCTCCCAAGGATATTCAACAAATAATTGATTTGAAATATCAGATACCAAAACCCTTCAAACTATTATATATTTGGATTTGATCCCCAATTATTATTATTATAAATTATATATTATCATAAATTGAATTGGGGATCAATACTAATATGGGATAATAATTAATAATGGGATCCAATATCCCCAATTATTATTAATGTTATGCATTGAGAAAAAAAGAACTTGGAAAAATGTCAAATAACTGTTATAATCACTTAAGAGAAACAGATTTTTGTCCTTCGTTTTGCAGGGGCGTATCTTTAATCCATTTCTTACTCCTCCTTTGAATTACATTCCTGGCAGTTTTCAGAGGATATAATCTAAACATTTTTGGAAAATGTATTTATTTGTTTGAAAATGTTTGACTAAATTGTTTTGATTTTTCAGTTAGGTTTTTTTTTTTCTTTACTCTTATTATCTGAAAGAGTCTTGCTCATTATCACTTGGTGCCACCAATTCAAGCAGCCTAAACATGTAATTTAAAAAGAAATATTTTCTGGAAAAACAATAACTAAAATTTCCACCTCAACACCACACTCTCTCTCAGTCAAGAAAAATATAGAGTGTCACTTAGTTTGATTTCACATTTCTACAAAAAATATTAGAAATCTTTCTCTCCCACTGTCCAAGTAAATTCTACATTCACATGGAAAAAAAATCATTAGTTTATGCAGTAGATTAGATTAGATTAACACCCCCCAAAAAAGTACAAGTCCCTTTCTGCTAGAAGATCATTCCAGTTTGCTTCCAGGCACTTTTTATCCAGCAAGAAAGTCAAGCAAATTGTCAGTAAAGTTTGATATTTTGAGATGTAGCTGACAGGACAATTCTGACCTGTTGTGTTATGGTGGGTTTTTTCTATATTGCAATTCATTGTTTTTTTTAAAAAAAAAAAAAAATTAAATGCCATCAGTCAAAGTTTTAATATGATAAGAATAATTATGTTCCCAGTCCATTAAACTTGTGACACGTACACTCCAAATGCTTCAGGAAATAAGATGCAATATTGTGATGGTAAAACCTGTGCATGCTGAAGGGAAGAGTGTCACTACAATAAAAAGAAACATTGTAAAGAAATGGAGTTTTTATGAGGTCAGGTATATCAGGTAAGCATGATGAAATGTTAATTTATATCCTTCACAGTGCAGACCTTGCTGCTACAGCAGGAACTAATCATTATATGTCAGTGGAGAAGAGCCAGTGTTGGAGACAGTCAGCACTGGGTGCCACATTAGAGACCTCTTTTGGAAGTGATCTGATCAGCCCAGTGGCTCTGAATCAGGAAGTTCTTAGCTGCTCTCTCCTAAAGGACTTGATACAGAGCAAGGATTTCCACAGAGCTGAAGTTTATTCCTAGTTCCCTGCAAGATCAGACTTGCAGTGAGAGAAAAAAAAAGGTGGGTTAGCATGGAGGAGCAGATTCCCCCTTTAGAGCTGTTAGGAAATGGACACAAGGAGATTTGAGAAGTCTCAGGACACCCTGAGACAGGCCAGGCAAGCTGGACAGGACAAGGACAGATTTCCCGTAGGGTGTTGGGGACTGCACAGTCCCTTTCTTCAACTCTCTTCTCCATCAGGATCATGTTTGCACCAAGCCTGCTGGAGCTGAATGATGATCTTACTTTTAATTTTCAAGCATGACTTTGGGTTGAAGACCAGCCTATATATTTTATCTATTTTCACACCCAGGCATTTAGATTTCGTAAAGCTAGATCCTCTCATGCCACTGCTTTCTAAATGAAGCATTCCGACTCTTTCTGTCAAAACTGCATGTTTAATTCCAGAAAATGTCTCTTTTGAGAAAGGAGACTTTTCCTCCATAGCAGCAGTTTTGCAGTCTGGCAATGAACAAACTCCCTTCATTCTTCACTAAAATCCAGCCTTTTGCAAACATAGTAAAATCACACAGAATAGGATCTAGGACATACTTTTTCTACCCGCACAGGTATGGTTTCTGGACATTTTCTATCTCTTTGGTTGCTTGTTCAGACTAGAGAGAACTTTTCTACTTTTATACTGTTCACACCAGAGCAAAGTGAGAGGGCAGTTGCTTCCAGTGTGCAGTTAACAAGAGGAAAATAATGGGAGCTTGGCTGCATTATGCAATAACAAGATTCTATCTTTCCTCACATCCTTCTTTTTATTAATTCTGTTGTTGGCTTAATATCCATGAGATACAAAACTTGGACAGTCTGGAACAAGATAAGAATGGCAAGATTAAAAATAGAGCCTTAAATACCATTCAGTAGTTTGGGAGCATGCTTCATTATAACCTATGGAGGAATTCAAACAGAAAAACACAGCTGCTTTGGATTCCTGTCCAGAGAAACCACACAAGCACAGCTTGCATAAAAATAAATGCTTTGCATATTAAGGAAATGGCCTGTAATTTTCCACAGCAACATTCTAATCTTATTGTTCGGTTTTTTTTTTTTAAAAAAAACACATCTATTATAGAACCTCAGAGTAGTTAATTCAAATTCTTCTTGGAATAATTTTCATGCCTTTGGCCAATGAACGATTGTATCCTTGCAAGGACACAGATATGAGAACCCCAGGCTAATCATCCGCACAGGTCAATGCTTCTGGTCATTACTAACTAATCCCACAAGTTACAAGTAAAAGAAGTGTCAAAAAGTCTCTTGAAAAAGTCTCTATTCCCTTAATCATTATTAAGTGTTCCTCTACCAATTTCACTATCTGGTACATCACACTAAAACTCTACTGGATATCAACCAGTGTCAATCTGGAGTGTTTAACATTCTTCTTTCCATGGTGCTTAACAGTACATGATGTATTTTTAAGGATGTTGCACAAAGCATAACATTTTCAAAGTGAAATGAGTCATCTAAGAAGATGCTCAGTATTGTCACTTTTGGTCAAAAACTGCATATTGGGGAAAATATTATGATTCTCCAGCAATTCATATCTTTTCATCAAAATGATACATTCTTGACATGTATTGTTCTAGGCCAACTGTAAAGTTTGATGCAGGGATTATGAGGTGATGTTCTGTGGGTTGTGCCACTTAAGAGGCCAGCAAGAACAAACTTAAAATCTGTGCTTCTACAGGTCACAGACTGAACTAGTAGTCTAGTTTTAGTTATAGAGAATGAACAGTTCTTGGGTTGTGATGAAAGAAAATTGCTTGAAACTTGAGAAACACTTGACAAGGTTAAAAAAGTGGGCAGTATAATGTCAGTGCAAATAAACACTAATGACTATGAAACCCAGTGGTGATATATTATGAATTCTGTCTCCACAATATTGAGCCCCAGAGCCCCTTAGCTGTTCCTTTCTGTGTACACCACATTCCTCAGCACAAACCTTAGCATCTCCATTTCAATCTCCTGTGTGAGCCAAAAAGGCAAACAACACATCTGGCAAGTGCAAGGAGTTCCTTCTATGCTTTGCTGAGTTTATTAAATAAACTGCAAATAAAGGCAAAATGAAACAATGATTTAGCACTACACGGACACAGAATATTCCTGACTGTATTCCTAAAATTCTGGGATCCAGATATAGGCTGGATTAACTTATGTAGATGAGTATGATCTTCATGTTGAAAGTTTACATGTTGTGAACTGAGCAAGTGAGATTCAAGTTACCCAGCAAGATGAAGGATTGAGACAGATGTCCTGGGAAGGTGACAAGGGAAAAGTCTTTTAGGGCAGACTGGACAGCTCTGCATTAACATTAACACAGCAGAGATGGATGAATTAGATGACCACTTGAAATTCTTTCCAACCACATGAATTTATGAAATAAAATGTATTTGTGGGAAATAAGCATTTCACTTTGGCATGAGCCTGACTAGTAGTGGTTATAAGATGAATTAAGGCTGATGTTCTGATGAAGGAAAGAGAGAGGCATTTAATTCTTATCTTCCTGAAAAACTATCTATTCACCCTTCAAACCTGTGTAGTTTACGCAGACACAAGATGTATGATACAATGCTTTGTAATAGGTAAATGGCAGAGGAGCTTTAAAACATTTATTTCTAAGTCATGCATTCAGCTCTTCTGAAGGAACAGAGTGTTTGTAGATCAATCTTCAGGAAGTCATTGACATGAGCAACATTTTCTTACCTTCACAACACTGAAACTGAGAGTAACTCAATTGAAGACAAATATTTTTCTCTGTATCTACCCACAAGATCTCTTAGTAACACACATCTCTGTCACACTAATGAATGTATTGGTGACTCAAAAGGCACCTCTCTAATGGGGCACGACACAATATGGCTGATGTAGCAGGACTGAAGCTGCTCCAAGGGAGGTTTTAGCTTTGGGGACCAGTGGAAGACTGAGCCTCCCCTGTGTGCATGGTATCCTTTCTTACCTCTCCGCTTGAATGATAATGTTAACTGAGACAATAAAAAATAATAATGATAATTATTTACCCAAGAGAACTTTCACCATTTCCTCACATCTTTCACACAGTCACACTTCAGAAGCAGGACCTAGCACTCCCGTACTTTGTTGGCCTTACTCCAGAGGGTCAAACAGATCATTATGGTAGCAGGGGCCACTGAAGACCTCATGGACATGTGAAATGGTATGTGATGTGTGAATGTAAGAGCTAGAAACAACCCACACCATACAACTGCCTAACACTATTCAGGGATACAGACTTCATCCTGTAGTACAGGGACACTTACATGATGCTGCCTCTGAAATACTGTATTATGTTTCTGCAGAAGGCTAATTACTCCCACTTTCCTCACCAGGCTGTATGATCTCCTGTGCCACTGCTACCCCTAGATCATGTCTCGTTGCCTGGAGCATACATGGCCTAATTCAGGTAAGATAAAACTATCTCAAAGGAGAAAGGGCTAATGCAAAACCTTTTAATGTCTGTTCAC
Organism: Oxyruncus cristatus; assembly: GCA_013399855.1. Lineage (NCBI taxonomy): Eukaryota > Metazoa > Chordata > Aves > Passeriformes > Cotingidae > Oxyruncus > Oxyruncus cristatus. The sequence goes on along the minus strand of VXAY01001362.1, from coordinate 674,458 downwards.
TTCAATGAACCTTGTGTCCTGGTAACAGTAACAGATATCCTGCTGAGAGGGATCTGAAAAAGAAGAGGAATGATCCAAACAGAAAAGAATACACTTCTTTTAAGAGTCATTTAGAATGTATATATAAGTGCATATTACTCTAAGCCTTTAGGAGAAAGACATGTACCATGTATGTGAAAGCAGAATATCTCTGAAAATACCTCCAGGAGAGTAGCAGAGGAGGGGATTCATTAGATGGAATTTCATTGTAGTAAAATAATGAAAACCCTGAAAACAGTTCAACAGCAAGTCTGGTGGCATAACTGTAACTTCTTGCAACTCAGCTTCAAGCTGGTCATGGAGCACCTTAATTTATGGGAAAGATTTTTCAAAGTAGAAATTACTACTGCATAATTTGGGACAGCAAGTTTGAACAGTGTGTCAGACACCATTGTGCAAATCTGACAGCAGGCTTGTCTCAGCTTAAATGCAGTCTTCATCAGCTTTTTAAGAATACTGTAGCACTTTAAGGGGTCCTGTATCTACCCAGTAAAATGTGTGAAAAGCTCACAATCATTTGTTAAACACTTCTGTGTTATTAAATCCTGTGAACTACCATAACCACCCTGCATTGCAGGCAAAAGCTGAGGGAAGCAATTGATCAAGAGCATTAAAAACCTGTTGATGTCTGTAGTTACCAATTTATCATACCTACCCCTTGCTCTTTTTAGTAGTGAAATGAATGATGAACCCATTCCAAATCATCAATTCCCATAAAATTTATACCTCCAAATAGGAACATGCTAAAGGATTTATAGAGACACAGTGGGCCTGGATACATTATCTTGTTTGACATTGCTTATACAAGAAACTTTAAATACACAAATTGATTGTATTGTATATTTCATCAAAGCTTGATTTAATTTATCAAGGGGAGAATGCCAATTTGCATTCATCAAAACATAAAGTCAGGTTGGAGTCAAGCTGCTGGCTCAAACTCTTTTCATATGGCCTTTATTATACTCCCTGTTCTCTTTGTTTAGTTTTAAAGACACAGGTCTGAGACCTTTCTTTTTTATTTTTTAATGTTTTCTGAAATGTTCATGTGAACGAGACAGTAATGCCACTTACTCTGTGTCTGAGCACGACCTGCTCAGTTGGGGAAGTTGCAGGTTGACCAGTTTTTCTCCCTCAGTGCTGCAGTACTGACCTTTCCACAACCCTGCAGAAGTCTGCCTAATATCTCTGCAAGCTGAATTAAGGTGGAGGTTGAGGGGTTTTGTAGCAGATATGAGACCTAATGCCTGTGCTATCTCCCAGTTGTGCATATTGCCTGAGATATGCAGCCCACAACAAAAATAGGATTTGTGCATCTAAATTCTTTACTAAGCTTTAAACGTTTGTGTCATTTTTATTCCTGTCCCTTCTTTCAGCTGTTCCTCTCCTTCATTTGTCCTCCAAATCCCTCTGTTCTTTAGGGCAGTAACTCCTTCCACTGGCAGCCATGAAATCCTTCCTAATTCTGTCCTTACTCCCCTGCATTTAGCCTGAACCTTTTTCAGCTCAGGCACAGTTCAGGAAATCCAGGCTAGGGGAAGGGACCCAGTCCTTACTCATCTCCTTGACTGTCAGATAAGGGTGATATTTCTACTGACATCCCTCAGATGAAAGCCTCATGAAGCTCATGAGGTTTATTCTCTGATCTGGTTTCCCCTCAGTGCACAAGGACAGGTCAGCAGTCCTGTTCGCCTGCAGAATAAGATGTCCAAATTCAAAGACAGGGCTCCAAGTCAGCCTAGTTTTCAACACCTGTGTGTTCCACTGATTTTAATGAAATTTCTTAAGAGCTATGCTCTTATGAATTTCATTCCACTTTCCATGAAGTGTCTCCATAAGTAAGAAGTTGCATAATTCTGAGCCTAATTTCAAGTTGATTTAAAAATGCGGTTCTGCCCTTTTGGCAGCTTTATTGGCAAAATACTTTTTTGAGCTGTGTTTTCTTGCCTTTTTATATGTAATTAATTACAACAGAGGCTTACTATTTAGAGAATAAGACACTCCAGTGTAAAGATGTCACATCTGTTAGATAAGAGGACAGCGGAATCGGAAGCATTACCTGTGGTTGAGCTGAATGCCAATATTCAGTAGCTCTAATGTAATTAAGCAGTACATTGCTCAATCTAGTCAGGAACATAGGAATAGAGAAACACTATTTAGAAGAGACTGTAATGTTATTACAGAGCCTGATTCAACAAAGCACTTGAGCATGAGCTTCAGATTAAGCACACGTTTATTTCTTCCTTCTACAGCAAAACAAGTTAAAATAAGCATATGCACAGTTACCTTGCAGAATATATTAATTATACTCAGAGAAGAAACTTGCAGGGACTACTGCAATGAGACCATCTCATAATCTGTAATGTATCTATCTATACTCACAATCCTTCTGTTACCATAAAATCTGCCATTATATTAATTAAAAAAAGAAAAATCCGTGCAGGGAGTTGAAAAACTGGAGAAAAAAAGACTAAGTGATTTGGCCTTTTGGTACCAAACTGATTTTGGTAATGTGAAAGCACCTAATACGCTTGCACATTTTTTTAAGTAGTTAAAAGCAAACTGAACTAAACTATTTTAGCAAATACAGGCCATAGTCATAATCCTGAGAAGTGCTATGTGACGCTCTAGGATCGCAGTGATCCCAACAGTTAATGCATGGCAAAGAAGCTGAGCTTTCCTCTTCAAACAAATCTCAAGTGAAACTTAAATTCATGTTTCCTGATGCAGAGCAGGACACTGTAGCCATGAACCTTACAGCCATGTTTACCAAGGTTCTGGTAAACAAAACACTTTTAACATCTGAGCGTTCAGTTTTGACTATCACCAAGGTGTCCTTCATAGACTGTGAGGTGCTTAGATGTCAGTCTGACTTGGTCCAGAAAAAATACACCAAGCAAAATTACACACAGATTAAGTCACCACATTGCCAAAGTACCTCAAAGTCCACTTCAACTGGTATCATAAGATACACTTGTCTTGTTTCATTAAAAGAGAAATTAAAAATCTAGAAGCTTTGGGGAGGAAAACTTGTACCATTTGTTTAAAAATGCAGTTTTACAACGCAAGTCCCAATATTTTTTCTCTAGAGCTGAAGAAATTTAACAAGATAAAAGTAAGTCAGGGAGAGTTTCAAAAGCACTTTGATATCAGAGTGGAAATGGATAGGAAAAAAATGGAGGGAAAACTTTGAGTTGATTAATATGCTAAACTCCTAAATGAGCTGAGTTCTGCTAATGAATTGATTCCAAAATTCCACTTGCCTAAATCTTGGTAAAAAATCACTTATATAAGTCACTCTTCTACGATAGTTGAAATCAATCAAAGCTTCAGAGATGAAAGTTTCAGTCCTTTGGCTGAAAATTCTTAGGGATTTACTTTAAATGCCTAGCATCATCACAACACAGTGCACTTTCCAATTTTGTTCTTGGTTCCAAGAAACCTGCCAGAGGGCAGGAAAATTCTTCTGACTTCCATTAGCCTTTTCAGCAGGACTGTCATAAATTTCTTCCCTATCCTCAGGATACATCAACAGGAAGACAGAACACTGTATGCACAAAGTAAAACTATCTGTTACACAGAAGAAAGGTGATTTGGTACCGGTTCATTGTCTGTGTATAATTCATTATATTACAGACCAATGAGTTTTATGTGGAAGAAAAAAGAGATGCCTAAAACCAATACAAACTGTGCTATAAAAGCTAAAAGTTTTAATTTCCTAATGAGCTCATTTAACCCAGGTAGATGACTGTGCTCTTTGATAAACCAGATGAAAAAAATAAATTGCATTTGCAGAAGCTGGCTTGCACAAAAATCCAGGTAGAAGAGGATTATATTCCAATGAAGATATTTGAAGCATATAACTGCAGAGACAAGAACACAATAAACCAGAACAATAATGGGAGTAAATACAAAAGGTTTTGTGATGAAACACTGAAAAATAACCTCAGTGGCTATCTCTAGGTTACTTTCATTACATGAAGTTGATTTTAGGGCTGGGAAATACTTAGTTGCAGATGATGCCTTCTAGCATTGTTAAGAACTGAGACAGCAGCAAAAGGATTAAAACATAACACAAGAATTGTATGGCTGAACAAGCAGAGACATTCGATGCAGTCCTTTTAGTTATTATTATTATGACAATACTTGTAGATCCTGTCAATCTAAGTGCTATGATTAGATTGGTTCTGCTCAAGAAAAGCATAGATGAAATAAAGTAGGAATTGCAAAATGTAGTTTTGTGGGAATAGAATTCCAATCTGCACAGAATTACCTTGTGCCCTGTTCAGCTGAGATTTCACTGGGGAAGCTTTGGTAATATGTAATGGAAATGTGTGACAAAGCTTCTTTGATTTTTCATTTTAAACCAAATTCTAGGCATATATTCTGCAGATTTGAAATGTAACATTGAATGCTGAAATAGCTTGTGGGTTTTTTCTTTGCATTTTTAAGTCCATCCAAGCATAACATCATTTGCCCCCTTTTTCCCCAGGGTTTTCCGGTTTTAGTCTGGATCAGAAGAAAAGTAAATGTCATTACCTCAAAACCCTTCCTCCTGACACATTTTTAGCAGTGCTGCTCAGTCATTTCCTCTGGGAAGATTAGACAGAGATAGGATGTGGATGAGGCTGGTTTACACATGCACACTGAGGGTCAACAGCAGAAATAGGACTAGATCTCAAAAAACCCAGTCATGTCCAGTGTCACAATACTGCAGATGTGAATAGGGAAATAACTTATTCTCATCAGGGGATAGCTGGAAGATTAAAATTCCTGTTGTGTTTGGGAATATTATTGCTGTGAGACTTAGTGCTGAAGCTCCATGTCTATCTGCTAATCCCTCTCCTGTTCTTCAGCTACAACCTGTTTGGAAAGGGACCCCTCTTCCAAACCTTCTCTTGGAGGAGTCTCACACTGACCTCCATCGAACATTTCCAAGGAAGTTCATTGCATTGAGTTGAGACTCATTTTGTTTCCAAACATAAAGGGACACACTCTTAATCTAAACACATAGTGAAAACAATGCCTTGCACTGCATCTAAACAGAAGAAAGCATCCATCTCCTATGGAACTACATCGATATACACGATGCAAAGTAGAGCAATACCTATTTTTTAGTGTCAACCCAAGTGTCAGTCTTGGCTACTTAAAGAACCTAAACCCCCATAAAAAATATTATGTGTATTCCCCATTTAAAAAAAAATAAAAAGAGCATCCAAAAATTCATTATTCAATACAGCCTCACGTTATTTATTGCAGTTGCTTAATAGTCTTCCAATAAAAAGAAAAACAAAAGAGCAAACAAAACAATTAAACCCCCTTCAAAGTAAAAATAATGTCAAACTTACTAGAGTAGTTCAAAAAAAGTAAATTCTCTGAGCTAAGAGGTGGTCAATGAGGTAGAATAGAACATCATTTCAAGGACAGGCTCAAAATTGCTGCCTGTTCTCCTGGACACCTTAGCACCAAGAAACACTGGTATGACTGTACTCCTACCTGAACCCATGCCAAAAAGATCATCAGCCTCAGTAAGACAGAATGCAGCTGGGAATAGCTAATAAGTGAGAAGCTCTTTACCTCAGACAGAAGCTCTCCCCGTGTGCACTTTGAACTTGGATGCTGAATGGTTGCTATATGCTCAAGGTAATAAGCCTTCATGAAAGTTGTGGTGTCTTACTTCAGGCTCACCTGTGTGACATTTCCCTACAGTTGATGCTGATTTGCACTGCTTTTCAAGGTATTTAGGGCATTGACAAAGAACAGAGCATCTCTCTGGAAAAAAAAAAAAAAAAAACAAAAAAAAAAAAAAAAACCAAAAAAAAAAAAAAAAAAAAAAAAAAAAAAAAAAAAAAAAAAAAAAAAAAAAAAAAAAAAAAAACCAAAAAAAGAAAAAAAAAAANCAACCCAAACAGGTAGAAGCAGCAACCATGACCTCAGCTGCTTGACTAGGAACCACTAGAAAGGCAAAAAAATCCTATTCTTGCACTGTACCATGGATCAGTAAATGATTGGGGTTTGCATTCTCTGTAGTTTAAAGAGAAAGAATCTCACTGGAAATTAAAGCAGAGTCAGGTGAAAACCTGACTAATATCAGCAGGGGAAGCTAAACAAAGGCAAGGCAACAGTTATGTTTGTTTAAAGGCTGCAGAGATGCAAAAGGAAATCCATTGTTCCCAAGGCAGGACAAGAACTTTAAAACAGTATTTGCACTCTTCCTTTGTGGGGGGGGTTTGGCATGACTTGGTGAGATTACTGCAGCAAGTAGAAGAAACAAAATTTCAAAGAACTCTTTGTAGCCAAACTTTTTGAACTGGTTCAAAGCTAGTATTTATTATAAAGATACACATCAGCTACATTTCCCAAAGCTTAGTGGGCTGGGCAGCAGAGACAGTTGCTGTCTTTCTGTGCCAGTTTGGGCAGTAGTGATGGTTTTGGAGTACAGAGCTATCCAGCCTTATGCTGGAGCTGCAAGTTGTGTGTTCAACCCAGCAATTTGGCTGTCACACTGTGCAACTTGGGGTGAGGCAGAAAGTCCATCTTCTCAGGCATGTTTCTGGGATCTGTGCAAATATAAGTAGTTTGTTAATGTTTTGTGACCTAAATAATTTCAAGTAAATGTGACTGTACTGATATTACCTGTCTATACAGGGATGCCCCACTCCTGGAAGTGTTCAAGGATGGGGCTTTGAGCAACCTGAGCATTCTGGAAGATGTCCCTGCCCATGGCAGGGAGTTGGAACTTGATGATTTTTAAGGTTGATTCCAAAACAAAACATTCTGTGATACTATACTGCTGGCACTAAACCCAGCGCTATTGGTTCTAATAAATTATGAAGGTATGATGGGTGTTTGTTATGATCTTTTTACCTTCCACACCTTTCATGGAAAAAAGTGGAGTAGGGCTCTTACCACAACAGTTTTGAGAGCAGTTTCTGCGTTGGAAAGTGCCACCACAAGTGAAGATTGGACAGTGAGACCAAGGACTGAACTGCCTGTTAAACCTTCACTTGCTGCTTTTAGCAGGAAGTTGAGCACATCCATGGCCAGATGGAGCATCCACAACCATCTAGAACTTAACATTAATTGTCTGCCTCAAACCACACTTATGCAGTGCAACTCACATCTGATTACTGCCTTCTCTGTTTCAGACTTTCCTTGCTTCCCTGAGGTTGCCTGATGCCTGTGACAGAGAATAGCACCTTTTAGTTTGCCATGGGGTGGTCTTTCCTGTCAGAAAAGAATTTGTCTAAGAACAAGGCAAAATCAGCAGGTTGACCTGGCACACAGAAGCTGCTGAATGTCTCCAAGATGAGACAGATCATTGGGATATCAGATCATGAGGAAAATCCTTCTCCTGAAAAGAAACCTCCAAGTTACATTTCCAAAGTTGGGAATAGAAAAATCTAGAGTGTTCTTTGACCCAGAAGTTTAGTACAAATATGAGTTACTTAGGTACACTTCTTAATTCTGTTCTTTCATAAAGTCATGCTGTACTTACAAGATTTTGTTAAAATATTCAGAGCCTTCCACTGTAGAGATGGCTGCATTTCACAGGTGAGTGACACCATTGCTGTATGCAGTATCTGTAGAGCACTTGCTGAATTTCTGCAAGCTTTATTATTACTATTCAATCTGTGTAAGAGGAAAAAGGGCATCCAAATGGCACTTAAGATGGAATAAGGAGCCCTTCATAAAGCTATTAAGAAATTAATAATTACAGGAAGACAGATGTAATTACATCCAGAAGATCAATGCAGCTTTTAATGATGAAGAATTTCAAGACCCTAAATACAAACTGAGATAAGAAACTTCTGAGGCTCTCCCACATACCCCTGCTAGATAAATGTAACCAGGGAACAAAGGAATTACAATGCTGTTACACAAAACAAAATGATTCTGGTTTGAGCTGCAAAACCTTGTCTTCTTTGATATATATTTAAGCTTGATGTGTACAAATGTTCCTAGCAAAAAAATATTTAGTGTGATCACTGGAAATGAGGCAGATGATATGAAAAGCTGCTTCTTGTTCAAAAGTTTGTGTTTTGAATGGAGATGAAAAATCTTAAAGACTCCTCAAGAATTAAGTAGTTATAAAGAAATTCTTCTCTCCCACCCTGAAGAAATCTGTAAACAATGAGGGTAAGGTAGAGAAGACAAATCATCATGCTCGTGGTTGATTCTGGGAGAGTTAACAGGACACTTGCACATTAAGTGTCTGTGTCAGGGTTGTAGTTTGGCCAAGGAAGAGGAGGAATATTTTTGCTCTCCGTCATTTGAATCCTTTAGGTTTGGCGAGGGCAAACAATACATGATTGAAAGAGCAATTTCACTGAGCAGGAACTTTTCTCTACCTCCTGTCTGCTATGAAGAAAGTATACAAAGGAGAACAATAATAACTGACTCCTGTATATAGTGAGGAATGACTTGGGACCATAAGCACAGGGGAAAACAGACCTAATTAGTAAGGGCACACATCATTTAAAATAGCCAACAAAACCCAACCACTCCACCTATGTCCAGCAATGAAGCAGATGATCTTCACACAGACAAATACACACGATAGCAAATGGAGTGTTTTTTCAAAATACCACGGAAGAAAAAAAAGGTCCCCAAACAAACCCCAAGCATCATAAAAACAGAGCAAGGGGGAAAAAGCTATTTCTAAAATTCTAGGGCTGAAAGGGCTGAAAATGGTGATACATGCAAATAATGTGTCAGCTTACAGAAAAAGGTAAACACAAAAAGAAAATGTTTTTTTTTGTCAGTCAGCTTTGGTAAGGACTTCCTTTTTTGATCTCCTTTTCTCTTCAGTGCATCTCTGTGCTGACTGTTTTTAAATCCCATACATTTGCACCTCACCAGGAGAAATAAGAAATAATGCTACACTTGCAACATCTCTCTAGTAAATACAAAACTTAACTAAAAGAAACACTTTGTCTGATCAATGGGAGAGTTGGAGGAAAAAAAAAATCTACCTGGTCTTAGCACAAAAGAGACATTGAAGAATAGCTGCAGCAGAAACATTGCAGAACACACTGTGGAGAACAATTCTTCATTCACTAGGATAGGTGGGAGCTAGTTCTGCGCCAGATTTGCAGTTGTTACAGCTCTGCAAGCTTTGCAGGAAGCATGCCAGTTTGTACCAGCCAAGGATCCAGCCCACGGTGAAGCACGTTTGAAAGAATTTCCAGCACTTACCAGAAAAGTTCATTTGTTATGAAGGCAAAAAATAAAACACTCCTCTGAAGAAAAAGAAAACCCTCAATTATCAAACTGCTGGCTTCAGCAGTATTTTTTGAGAGAGAAGGTAAAAAGGACAACCTCTCAAGAGATTTTGAGGATTAGTGAGGATTTAATGGGAAATGCATTGCAGACAGCAACTTACGTCAGTAATTTGAAGACCTGGAGTCTTCAAGTTTCATTGGAGACTGTATTTTCAAATTTGACACTGAAAAAAACGTTTACCAAGAACAGAATAGCAACATTATGAAACAGCAAGCCCAAACTCCTTTTCATAAAGTCAGTATATATTATATTACTCGATCTGCTTCAAATCACAGTTACAATATTATTTCTGGGTGTACATTTGTCAATTGGTAAACATTACAGATAATATGCTGACTTAGTTAAAATACGATGAATATCTGGCTATGGGGTTCAGCTTGGAAAAACTCCCTGCTCTTAAAGTGGAATATACCTGAAAATAAAATATTTTTACTGGAAAGGAAGAGAAGCATTACTGAACACCATACCACATGCAGCCACAAGATAAGGGGAAAGAAGTGGGAATGCCTAGCTGGAAAAAAAGGACGTCTGGTCCTACAAATGGTCTTACAAAGTACAGGTCTAGCCCTCAAAAGCTAAAATATACAGGATTATATTATATATAGGATGACTTTTAATAACAATTTGAAATGTAGAGTTGCAAAGACATAAGAAATGTAGAACACATAACAATTTAACGGCACGATTTTCAATCCACCTATATAAGTTTCCTCTTAACAGAGAGTTCTTCACTTTTTTTTTTTTTTTTGGAGAGGACTTTGCTTGGCTATGGGTTTTCAAATAGGACTCAGAAACAGCTTGTCCATAAATAAATGGTTATCATAATAAATTTATGATAATATATAAATAAATAAAAAGCTATCAGATTTGATAACTCCTGTCTGTAGTATTCCCAGGTGGGGATGAGGAGAGATTAAACCCAGGAATAGAGCTTACAAGGTGACTGTACTAACCACTGGGTTACAAGGTCAGAGAATTTCAATGGATTATTAATGTACTCTGTAATTTCTTTGTCTTTCTTTACAAGCACAGGATAAGAAAGAGATATGTCATATATAATGTTCTGTTCAATCTGAAACAGAAATGCTTTTCTGTTTGTTTCTGTTAATAACCCTCCCCAATTAAATGTTATCAGAGTTGATTTTTCCTTTGATTTGTTGATGTGTGTATTAGATGAAAAATCAATTATTCATTTCAGCACACAAATAAGTATCCTCAGCACTTTTTGTAGGATAATGAATGTACTTAGAAAGATATGAACTTCAATGACAAGATCTTTGTGGGGGTTTTGGGGTTTTTTTAGTGGATTTTTTTTTCCATTATTTATTTAAACATGTATGATGTATGAACCTTAGGAGAAATGTGAACATCTCAGCCTGCTGCAACACTTTGCTATCAGAAACCTGCCTAATGTATTTCTGGGAAGCAGATGGAAAAACCCCCTCTGAATTGCTTTGATTTCAATTGTTCCATTCCTCTTTTAGACCCTTATCCTCAAAAAAAAGAACTAGTGCTGTCTGGGCAGCACTTAAGCAAAACTTGGAAGAAGATTGTTCACCAACAGTGAAATGTACTGCATTTGAGCAGCCTTACCCACACAAACTTCTGAGAAAGGGATAGGAAAAAGCTGGCCATGCATCCCTAGCGCTCTGTCTTCTGAGTTACTGGGCAAAAATAATAAAAGAAGCAGGCAAGTCCAATTCAACTTTGGAACTCCTACATGTTGATAGTTTTTTTTATGATGGAAGCCGAAGAAGCCTGTCTATTCTGTGTGTATTCAGGAGCATTACATTTACAATCCTCTTTGTCCTTTTAGTTCTCACATTATTTTACCACATAAGGATAGCAAAAATGAGACAAATGTTTTTAAATTCACACCAATACTTTGCCGTACAGAATTGCAATGAGCGTTGGGGCCCCATAACATAGCACATCTCCAACAAAATCTGATACAATCACTACAGATAGGGTCCTGCAGGGCATCCAGATTTTCTTTGTGTATGGTCTGTCAGCCTTCCTGCTGTGCCAGACTTCACAAGAGCTCTAGGCTCTTGGCTAGGACAGACTTTGGGAGCTTACCATATTCCTCATGAGGGGTTGGCGTTGGTTGGTCTGTCGGCATTAAAGCAGCTGAAGCTGCAAGTCCATCTGTGTGGGATTACCCACAACTTGGGAAAATTGGGAAAGGAATTTCAGGCAAGTCCACTCTGTTCTATTTAACCTTAAAAAGCATTGGCCTGTAGTGGCTGAAATCATTTTGAGAAGCATTTGAGCCTGTTAGAGACAGTGTCCTGGGAGCTCAGTTTATGCTATTGAAAATGGACTTAAACGTGTGAATCATGACTGACAGTGGACTGAAGAGGCAATTGTGCTCTTCACTTTTACTGTTATAAAGATTACTCTTCACAGCTCATAAAATCTTCATGTACTGGAGAAGACATCCTATTGACAAGTATTATTAGCCATGCACAGGCCTAGAAAAGTTGTCTAGGTTAAGCAGCTGGAGTTTTTTTAACTATGAAGATTTTTTTTCCATTCCTATCAGAAATTAGTATGCTAATGTCTACTTTTTTTTCTCCACCAGACTGTTTAGGACCTCTTAAGATTTCTCCTACATTATTTCTAAAGCAGTAATATATTAGTCCCCAAAAGATAGCTAAAATGTGCACTTCATATGGGTGACAATTTTGATTCCTCATAAACCAAAACACTGTTTTGCCCCCACTTGCTTTCTCTCTCTTACTCCAATGTCCCTCTGTCACTCCCTGCTGTACATCGGAAGTAGCACTTTGACAACAACTGAATTAATTAGTCAAGCCAGGTAGTCTGGCTTCATAACTCATTCCCCTTGTTATTCACTGTTGAGTCATGGAACAGAAGGTGGGTGTCTTGCTCTTGAAGGTAGGACAAAGATACAATATATTTCCATCAGGTGCTGGAAGAAAGGTTACAACCTGCTTCATACAGAATTCAATTAGGAACCACAGAGAGGGGAAGCAAGCTTGTATTAACTCTTATAGATGCCAGAATGCTTTCAATTTGTTTCCGTTTCCTCTCTTTCCTCTAAAAGATTTTTAACTAATCACAGCATTAGATTAGTTCTTTTAAAACAGTAGGCGAACAATTTCATTTCAATGCCTGGGGAAAGAAATTTAAATATTCCCAGATGTTTCATGGAAATCACAAAAAAAAAAAAAAAAATTAAATTGAGAAGCAATTACATTATCTACCCAAGTATTTCTTTTGCACTGCTCTCTGGGTATTTTTGTATCGTGGGGCATTTTCTACATGTTCAGTAGGAACTGTGGATAGACTCAAGCAGGCAGGGCTTCACCTGTCTGTGTCTTCAAAGTCAGGGCCATAACGAATTAATGTTTGATATACTCCATGTGGCTTTTAGTTTTAAATGTGTGAAGGAAAGATCTTGCCAAAAATTAATTTGATACCTCTGGTTTTTATGTCAGTGAATGCTACAAGGAAAATGAGGTTATCATGTGTTGGAAATTATCATCCACCTCCATAGAGGAGGGCCACATGATGATTGGATCCTGCATTGAAGCAGAAAGTCAAATTTTTGTTCCTGGGAACATTATGGACTATCACCATTTTATTTCCTCTGGTATTTAAAACATGTAGAAATAAACTTTCCTTTCTTTTCTGATTTGTGTGTATGCATATGTGTGTGAGTATAAAAACTGAAGTATCTGTACAAAGTTGATAAATGCATATTTAGAAAAGATATGTCAGGATATGACAACACAATTCTACCAAAAAAAAACCCAAAAAACTTTCTTATATTCCCAAAACTAGAGAAGTCATTTAAATTTGCTATTCCAACAAAATAACCTTTGAGGCAGTTTGACATTTAACTGCCTGTCTCTTTTGCAAAGCTTTATCAGCTTGGAGTGGTAGCCTCATTTTCTGATGCTACCATTTTTTCTGTGAGTCAGGAACCATCTGGAAGAAAAATCCATATTTTGATGCTTGAAGATAATTTCTTGTGCATGGAGTTATGTCACGTGTTTATGTTAATACTACCACATCCATCAGTTGTTTTCCATAAAGTTCAGGTTCCAAAACTTCATAGGGGGCATTGCTGAGTAGTTGAACCCATGGCCTACTTGTGTCAGTCAACAAAATTTTTGCTCTAGCTTCAGATTCATTGTGGCTGTGTGGAGAGTTAATGAGAAAATAAAGTTGAAGCTGCATCCTCTGTGCAGATGGCACATATTTGATGGCTCAGATTCTCTTCCATGAGATGCTTATTGTTTTACTCATCTCATCTACTATCTGATTCATTACTTTAATCTAAAGTGAAAGATCTTCACTTTAGGAACTATTTAAACTGCTTGGAAAAGGTTGGCCTTATGGTAAATGCACTGAAAATAGCAGATATTTACTTCCCACCCACCGTTTCACAGATTATTGACCGAATGAATTGAAACACCCTGGTTAGGGGGGTCTCTGAGAATTGTGTTGTAGATTGCAGATTGAGAAGAGGCTTCTCAGCCAGCAGATTTGCTTAAGAGTTTTCAGGCTGCCTCCCAAGGACCAGTTCATAAACCTGAGGTCAGGACCTGGAGAGCATGAGATTAAGAAAGCAGTGATAGAAATTCCATGCGATGACTTGACTCAAAATCTTGTATAAGTATCTGAAACACAGTTGAATTCAGAATTACAGCTTCTAGCAGCTGGCACCAAAATGATGCATGAGACAAGTGCTGGCTGCTGCCCATTCTGCCTTTTCATCAGACTCCATCACCCTTTTAGCTGAGACAGCAGAACAAATGGTTTGTCCAGCTCTGAGACCCTGCAATTCAAAGCTTGATGTATTCACTTCAGAGTCCACCTGGAGAGGTGCACAAATCTGTGGAGGATACATCCATCCCTCCAATGGACAGTACAGGGTTCACAAAGCCAGCTCAAATTTTCTCAGCAGTGGAAGCAAAAGCAAACGTCACCCTGCTGGGCTAAAAACTGCTGGTGGCCCCTACTGTCCTGGGAAGCAGAGAGGAAGGAGAAGGAAGAAGGGCTAAGTCTGGAGTTAGAAATAGAGAGAGCTGTGTTGCCTGTTGTAGCAACTTTCCTGAGAGTGGGATGAGAGAGATGGTGAGAATCCACACTCAGCAGAAACACAGGTCTACATGTCCCAGTCCTGCTCAGCAGGCAGTGGGCATCTCTGGAGCTGTGCTGCAGTGGTGGATCCACAGCCTCCTCAACAGCTCACTCTGCTGATGCCTCTGAAGCCTCTGCCTGCTGTGCCACCACCTGGTTTCTCAAGCTGTGTTTTTAGGGGATACTACACCAGAGCTAGCTTTAAAGCAGCTAACAAAAACTGCAAAAATGATAACTGAGACAGCAGGAACCCAGCAGAGAGTAACTAGCAAAATCCTCATCTTCCTCCTCAGTTCCTCTAAGCTGTGTGGGGCTGCATTTGACCGGGGCACAGCAGCACTCTCCTGCTGGTGAGACTGCAGAGCAGGCAGAGGAAGAGAAGAAAATTAGCCCCTTTGGTTACAAGATGTAAATTAATATAATCCTTTTCATTGTTCAAGGTAAGGTATGTTTCTAGGCAACCATGGGTTTTGGGGGAATTTTGAAACTCTCTTGATTCTCTCCTCTAAGGCATAGGCTGAGACATGACCATTTCAGTTTTCTACTGAATATTTATTACTATTTTCTGTATGGTGAGGTCCAGAGCTCGGTACAACTGATTCTGAGTTGAGTGAGGAGCTTTGTGCATGACCACTAATGCAAGCTATGCCTTAGCAATACTAATGATGAATGCACAGTGATAGAGAGTAGATATTTCCAGCTAAATCATAAGAAATTAATTAAACCTAGACCTGGATAATCTACCGGGGATTCAATTACAATGCTTGCCTGCCATGAAAAGCAAATATGAAAACCTGCTTATTAAAAACATCCACCTACCCCCAAAAAAGAAACCAAGCTGTCCTTCCAAGGGGGTTGCTCCACCTTTCTGCCTCCCCCACCGTCACTGTTAGCCTAACAGCAGAGAGAATACATAAGAATTCCTTGGAGGGATGCAAAGGACAATCCAATGAATAATGCTGTGGGAGTGATTTGTAGTTTTCCCCAAAGCGTGAGATGATTTGTTATGAATAGAACTCAGCCTGCTGCTCTGCTGAAAACCAAATCTATGTGACTGATTTTCTTTTAATGCATTTATGGTAAAGAATGATCCTTCATTTGATTGTGTGACCAATCACCCCTACACATATTCTACCTTGCAATCATAATTCTACACATACTGACAAAAGGAAAAGCAAGGAAAAAAAAGAGCCGTGTTTTAGCTGCCTGCCTTACTTTCTCATTTCACTATTGCAAAGGCCATCTGATTTAAATTCTTTGAAGACACATCAGTTGAAAAGAAACATTTAAGGTTATAATCTTAAGATTTTATTTGCAGTGTGGCTTAAGAGGAGAGCACATGTGGATTTTGACTGGCGAGACCATTTATTGGAAGAGTAAAACCTGGTAAAAATGTGTGGGATTATATAATTGATTTCTGGATGTTCTTGTTAATTAATGAAGTTTTAAAAAGCTTGTAATTTATCTTGAGTAACCAAATACAAAAAGATCAAGTTTTACATTTAAAGGAAGAAATTGACTGTCCCTGTAGCACTGGGGGAATTAAATCTTGGTATAAGAAGTCATCTTTATTCAGAATACTTAAACTCTGTCATATGTCAGGATCTGAATGGAAATTATTTGGCAAAATATACTGAAAATGAGCCTTATAGTGTCCCTATCTCTTCTGGCCTGCTTCTGTAGAAGACTGTTATATAACAGAAGCAACCCACAATGAAGGAACGTTGGCAAGTTCCCATTTTGCAAGGGGTATCAAAGTTATTCCATAACGGTGTATCCTCTGCAGAATGGAAGAAAACCCACTGGAAACTGCTTGGGCTTTTAGGCACCTGAGAGGAAAGACTTTGGATAACTTTCCCGGAGGCTGACCCGTGACTGGAAGAGGGAGGTCTTTAAACAGATGAAATGGCAATGGATAGGGAATGCAGTATAATACTTTGCCTCGTATTTCCTATTCATTAAACAGAGATATCCTCTTGTGGGTGGTTTTTTTTGGTTGGTTGGTTGGTTGGTTTGGTTTGGGTTTTTTTGGTTTTGTTTTGGGTTTTTGTTTGTTTTGGTTTTTTTATGTGGAGTATCATTCACTTGGTTCCATGCTATCACTTTCCCAAACCAGAGATAAAACTGGGAAAAGTGTAACCTCTAAAATTGGCCAGATGAAACCAGTGACCAATTCTTAGCAACGCTGGGTCCACGTTGGGTTCATATGCTCAGAGAAATGTCAAAGTCAGACACCATTTGAAGTACTTCCTTGCACATCTCTTTTCGTCCCATTTCCTGCATTACTACTGCCTGAACAAACTACCCACCACATTCAAAAGACACTACACTCCCCACTCATCATCATTTGTAGGAAGTACTCTGGTATCAGTCATTCGAGTGATACAGTCTCTTCTAACAGTGTCATTTTAACTACGTTGTTTTCTGATTTTTAGGGAGGGGTGATAACATTGCTGTCATGAGCAACACAGTAGCATCACATGAAAACAAACAGTGGTGGCTTTAACTGTGGTTCTGCAGCAAATCCAGACAGAAGAAGTTATACTGATCTGTGAACTAAGACTCTAATTGTAATTTTCCAGGATTATGCTTATGACACAAAGGTGTGAGCAAAGCATTAAGTTACATCTAAGTTAGATAATGGCAAATTATCACTGCTACAACTACTGTTAACAACATCATTGGGAGTGGATTTTACACAGGATATCACATTGCTTCTGCACGCAGACTGTTCACACACACCCAAGTCTGCTATCAAATTCATACTTTAGGCAAATATCTCCTATTAATTTTAAAGGTACTTACACATTCAAATAATTTTTGAGGTTGATAGATGATTTTGCAGGAAATGAGGCTAGAATTGCATGAGACTGTTTGTCTCAGGCAGCCATTTCTCTGCTGAGTGAAATGGTTAAATGGTGATAAGTGGATCAGGTGTAACAAGAGAGATGCAATCAACATCTGCTAATTTTTTTAAAGGGGAAAAATCCTTTGGCATTAGTCTCCATGTTTCATGAGAAATAGAGGCAGGCTGGCAAAGTTTAAATGATTGAAAATGATGCCCATGGCCTTCTGCAAAATCTGATTACACCTCCAATGATCGATGGGTTGCCATTAGCAGAAGAAAAAAAAAGTTCAGAAATTGAGCCAAGTAAATCAAGAAAGACCTTTGGAGTTTACAATGAGCACTTCAACATGATTCAAAAAATGTTTTAACCAAGATTTCATTCTCTATAAATGTATGTTGCCTTCAGAATATGAACTATTCATTTCCACGAGTCCCTTTTGAGCCAGGCTTTCATTTGGCCTGAAAAGATGCCCAACGTTCCCTGCCAGCTTTTCAAGGCTTTCTTTGATTTACTTCAATGACATTGGGGGACTTCAGCTTCTGCATTTGAGATCTGGCAGAAACTCTCCTCTTTTTAGCTATAGGTAGTTCAGATACATGGAACTTTGAAGTTCTCACTACACATTTGTTGAATTCTTTTTCTTTTCTTGGTAGCTGAAGTTTTTTTTTTTGTTTTTGTTTTTGTTTTTGTTTTTTTGACTCTACTGCCAAAGCCTAGACAATATTGTTGCCATTTTTACTCTGGAATATGCTGGCCATACATGAAAAAGGTCTTGAAAGTACGTGTATCACTAAGGTAGAATTTGAGAATTTGTAAATTAAAACAAATCATGTAAAGCAAACAGAAGATCAACAGAAAACCTCTTCATTTACTAGGCCTCCTAGAGAGCACTGTGACATAAATAGATGAGTTATGGGTAAGATGATTTCAGTTTGGCTTTACTCATACAGTGTAATGTAGTTTTTTGTTAATTAAGAAGCAGAGCATAACTTGACACTATTTGAGGAATTGGATTATAAAGATGTGATTTTATGTTAGACTGCTGTGTAAATAGGCTCATTCCCAGATTGTCAGAGCAGTGAGCATTTTGATAAGATACTTGACTATAGCAACAGTATAACCTTGATAATTATGTTATTGTTAAGAGATGGCCACGTAAATTCATACGTGATATATCAAAAGGAGTGACACGTAAGCATAAAGGTTTAAGACTGATGAAAAAAGTAAATAATTAAAACTGAGTATTTAAGTAGCATCCTTTGGAACTTCATATGCAATCCCTTGTGATATTTTTGCCCAGAAAAAACAATATGGGTTTACTGGAAGAAAAGGAACAGCCCATCTCAGAGACATTAAGGGTTGTGGTGAGCTCCCTTCACACTGCACGTTCACGCCACATTGTAAGTCCCTTACTCTCTTCCAAAGTACTGATGCTTTTAAACAACTCCTCCTCATGATGATGATGACCCAAGGCATCAAAACACAAATTCCACGAAGACCCTTTTTCCCCTCTTCCTCCCTGTGCTTCATGGCTAGACCATCTTTTGCTGCATTTCTGTCGAGCATCCAAAGGACTGCAGGCTCAGAAGCAGTTCGTTCACCTACTTCTGCAGAAGGGCCTCTGGGAACGGGGACTATCACCAACGAGATATGAGCTGGCTCCTCCTGCAAGGAAGCCACCAGAGGGAGCAATACCATCAGAGCTGCCCTTTAAGAAACCTATTTAGGATTGCTGGAGTAGCTTGGTGTCACCTCACTGGAAGATAAGCACTGCTTGTTGAGTGTTATTTTTAATTAAGCAAAGATAACACTCCAGCAATCATGGGACTGATGATGCATCTACTTGCCAGCTTCATTATAACTGAAAACATATTCCTAGGTCTGTCCTGGATTGCTCTTCAAGCACCTGTGCAACAGCATCATTCCCCACCATTTCCAAGGAGTCTGGGATTCAGTTTACTTTTGACCCACAAAAGCACTTGGGCAAGAACTTGTAGCAGAGTCCAGACTTTAGCTAAATGTGCAGGACTGATGTTGTCTGGATTGTCACCATAGTCATCATGGTGACAATTTATAGTGCATAATAGAGTGCTCCACAGTGGCACTCCTCAAGAGAGGCTTCCCTATTCCTACTGGACTACTCTAGTATGGCACACAGAGCTTGGATGTAGATAGCTAACTAGTAGTTGTCTATGAGATTCCTTAGTCAAGATGACACCACCAGCAGCTCATCCCTTCCCTGCCTCTGAAGCATTTGGCTGGAAAAGGCCACAGCCTTGAAATGCTGGAGCAGTGCAATTCCTTTCAGATTTGTGCACTCTGGCTCACAAGGACAGCCTCAGATATGCACTCTGGAAGAGCCCCATAGGCAACAGCTATTCTAAAAATCCAGCCTCCAGAGCACATCCTGGGAGCATGAACTGGGTCCCACATGCCCAAACCCCACAAGGGGAGTTAATATCTTAGGAACTCCTCTCCTCATGAGTTATCTTTGCTGGGGAACCATGGGTATAGAAATGAAGCATGTCACCCTCATTGATACTCTGGATCAATCTTCAGCATCATCTATGTGTTGGTTGCAATTTTTCATTTTAAGTTCAGAGAAAAGATCACCTCATGGAACACCTAGCCTAGTTCCTCTAGTTATAGAAATAAATAAAAAAAAAAAATATCTGTGAACCAACTCTATAAACTCAAGATATGTTTTCCCTGTTACGGGGTATATACTCCAGAACAGCCCTGGTCCTATGGCTAGAGAGAAAAAAAAAAAAAAATAAATCTTTTATTACAGTTAGTTTTGACATGCTTGTTCTTGGGCCAATATCCTCTTTTCAAAATGTTTCTATTCTGTACCAAACCTGTCTGGTGTTGGACATCATCCTTTGAAGTAGCCAAGAAAAATATGATTAAAAAAACGCTTTAGATTTTGTCTCTTATTAAGACTGTGTGTCCTTTATTGCTCACGTGATTACTTGATTTTAGTTCTTTGGACCAGGCATGGGATTGCAACTGTACTTGCTGTGTGATGACATCCCCCCCACCTCCCTGGCACGCAGCAGTGTCACAAAGCAGGGTGTGCAGCAGGCAACTGAACTGGCATTTTATAGCAGTAAAAGCCAGGTACTGTTTCTGATGCTGCTGCTAATCTCCAACACAAGCTTGGCAGATCCCTGAATCTCCCCTTTTCCCTCAGTTAAACAGCTGTAGCAGCTACACTTGCCTCCTTTATGGACTATTTTGAAAGATTCTGAAGAAATTGTACTGCAGCCAAGTAGGATATTTTTCCACACCATCTCTGCTCAAACTTGCCTTCTGTATACTACTGTAAATACAACTGCAGTTGTATTTAATGCAAATGTTTTCCCCTCTCCTGGCATAAGGGATTCCATCAACTGAAGGAAAAATCAGGACATTTGGAATTAGGGCTTTAAAGAACCTCCACTCTTGAGATAACCCATCCCCCATCTGTTTTAATTTAAAACCTGCTTAAAGCCCATTTTCAAGTTTCCAAAGCAGCTATAAGGTCCTTTAATGCACACGAAGCAAATGAAATTACTTTGTAATGAAAGTCTTGTCATACATCATTAGGATCTTCCTCCTACCTATAGGGCCATTTAGGAAGCTGAATAAATCTATCCAGTTTTATAGCTGTAAGAGATGGTACATTAAGCTTGCTGGCCCCAGAGTGCCTAAAGAAATCCAAACACCAGTATTCTTCAAGTCCAGGAGATTTTATATCCCTGCTTCCAAATGTTGTTCAGCAGAGGTCTTCAAGAGCAAATCCTCAGTTGGAAACTGTGAACAGAGGTCTACAAGCTTTAAAGAGAAATATTTATCACAAAGAACACCAAAAGATGTGTCTATTACCTCCTCACATCCGTGTTGTTGGTCTTTTCAAGACACAGAAACCTGATGTACTGGACCCTTATTTAGTCACAATCTCCTGCAGTACTGGAGCTTGCTTTGAACTGCAGCAGCTGTAGTCAGCTCTCACAGCCTGGGATATTGGATCTCCCATCTCACCCAGGAGGGTGACACTCCTGCAATTTTTGCCCTCCAGCTGTGAGAGCACCACCCCTTCTGGGGCTGCAGCAACAGTTGGGCCACTGAACTGCTCTAAATTAGGAAGCTGGTGATGGTATCCATGAAGATCATATAAAGAAATATGAGAGCTTTTGGATACTTATGTTAAATGAAAAATCATAGAAAACAGACACTTAATAAAATATGCATTATAAAAATTCTTTTTTTTTTCTTTAGGCACATCTATTGGAATTACTTTCCAGCGTCCCCAGCTATATCTCAATTTGAACCAGACCTAAGTTATTTTCATTCACATTACGCTAGTATCATTTTCTATTATCCCAGTGAAAAGGATGTAATCAAACTAAAGCATTTATCCATTTTGATGCAGATTTTGTGACATTTTGCTTTTTGCTCTGCTGGAAAACTGACTATTGCTTGGTTTCCATTTGTGTTCCTCCTATAGCTGGATGAATAATACATTTTTCAAAGTGATCTGACTCCCTGTGTAAGAAAGGGGGGGCAAAAAAGGCAGATTTCAAATGGGTAAGTTCTGTTTCCTTTTTTTAGCTGAGAGAAAAAAGACCCAAACAAGTGACCCCCTCTTTGCACTCAATTGAAATTGATGATTTGCCTGCCCTGGTATGTGGGGTCTGTGTGGGGGCCAAAAATACAAGCTGGCTAAATTTTAAAGTACATGTTGATATTTATCAAAGACCACCAATTTTGGGGAGGTGATAACAGGAGAAATATTAAATAGGTTTTCATTTATGAATTCCATTTAGAATTCATTGCATATTTCTCTCTCATATTTAGTGTCTGCTGACTTGTGTGAACGCAGGCTGTCTAATAAACACTGGAGCAAAAAAAGAAAAGAGGAATTTCAAATGCATTGACAAGGCATTCCAATGAAAGCTGGTTTTTTTTGGCATTCTAAATCTTTCCATACCTAAAGGAGATTGAAGAACCCGCTCATTATCCCCACAGAGATTGCACCACTAACACTTAATGCATAATCACCTTATAACACCCTCCACCGTAACCTTTTGACTGTGACAATTAACCTAGCTGCCTTTTCACCTCAACTCTAGAGATGAAGATTGAAACAGCATTGATAAGCAGCTACAGAGATATGGTCATTAAACTCTGAGCAATCTCTGTTCCTAGGCCTATTTGGATGGCTGAAGGTCTGGATATTACCGTAAGAAGAGACTCCCTTTTCCAAAGTCATCTTCAGACAGCGCCACGGGGAAGCTGATCAGGAGCCACTTGACAAAAGGGGGTATAGAAGCTTTCCAAGGGAAATATCCTTAATTTGTAACTATGACATCTCCCTTTGCTGTATTTTTAGTTTGTTTTCAAATAACAAACACTGTGTTAGCAAACCTCCCCTAAGATCACATAGTACAGAAATAACTGCAATGCTCTCACATGAGAGAGCAATAAAAAAAGCCAAATTTGCCTTTAAAATACAAAACTAGTACTGTTTTCCTGTTCCCCACTTGTTAACTATCTATTAAATTGGCCAGCAGCTACTTCAGAAGTGGCTGCTAGACATTTATTGCATGTTCCCCACTGTTGCTCAATTTTATGTGCCCTAGTAGGGAGAATACACACACTCGAAATGCACTTACTGTGTAAAGGGGGAAGAGTGAAAGTCCCAGGGCTGCAGTTACCTAATGAAGTGTTGTATGTTCTAGTGGAATAGAGAAATGAAAATGTTCTCTCTGACCATCCTTGAAAATTTTTCTGGACAATCCTGGCAGCTTGGCTCCTGATTTTAAAATCTTCAATTTTAAAGCATCAGGTAACACTCCCCCTAAACAAACTATAGAAACCCCTACAAATTAAAGCAATCTGCATAACAACCACAAGAGGATAAATATCCAGGGAAAACACAAGTTTTGAAAATGTAGTGGAACAGAAGGTACTAGCTGTTGTAATTATGTCCACTGTTTTGCTGCCCTGAGCATCATTGACTCCACTGTGATAAGCAGTTTGTAAGACAAGTGCCAGCAGACAACACCTGCCCCAAACACAAACCAACATAAATAAACAATACAAGGACTACAGGGCAAGAATTAAGAAATATTTTATCATAATCGATACCTGAATTTGTACAAGACCGAAAGAAATGCGAGTGCACACAATGTTTGTTTTTCGTTTTTTTTTTTTTCCCAAATATACCAGGTATTCTAAAAAGACAATTCCTTCTACTGAAGGACTTTGTTTGCCTGCACCATCACATGATCTTGGCTACAATAACACTACTGTTAAGGCTCCTAGAATATTTATATTTACCTAAACTTAATGCTAAGTTAGCAAATCTTGAGAGGGAAAACACACAAAACAGAGAGTCTCACAAAACAGAGTCTCAGTGCCAGGAATCATTACAGTATAGCCTGGAAAACTGGTCAAAGCAAGGACAAAGAATAGGTCAAAGCTTATTTAAAAATAACATTGAAAATTTATATAGGTGCTTCAGAGTCTTTGTGTTTTAATAGTTGAATGAAAGGCAATTATCGTCACCCTGCTCTCCAGAGAGGTAATGCATTTACTTTGCTTGAGTGTTGCTTTTGAAGTCTAGTCATTTACTGTTTTAATAAAAGCATAGCATTTTAGACACTAAATCTTCAAAGAATCCAGTTCACGGATTTAGAACAAGGGTACAAGCTGAGAGGCATCTTTTCCAGTAGGAAAACCATAAAGAGATACAAGAAAGGCAAGATGAGAACATACCTTTCTTGTCACACCCAAATGTCATGTCTGGGTAAAGCAACTGAAGTTCTCACCTGAAAAAAACGAAACAAAACCAAACCAAACCAAAAAAAAAAGAAAAGGATCCCCCCACACACACCAAATCACACCACCCCTCATTACTACAGGAGGAACAGAGGGAAGGTTCAGTCTCACAGGGTATGAGAGGGGCTCAGTCAGAGAGCACCACAACAAATCAAGAAAAACAGTCCCCCTTTTCCTAGGTTTTGTAGAGCCCTCCCACAACAGGTGTTTGTAGCCAAGCTATTAAAAGGAGAAAGACAGAAGAAGCAGGTAGATATGAGTAGATGCTGTCATCATTGTACAAATATTTTTAGGGCAGCTCTGGCAACAAACACTAGATGTAAACCAAGAGTTGTGATTAACTAAAACAGGCTTCTTATGAAAACCTGGGAACTAAATCTTTTATATTCTTGTTGTTTAAAAACCAAGAGGAAAGGATTAGGAAAGAGCCTGAGGAAGGTTAAAAGCACAGCTTTCCAAATATTTATCAGGAGCTCCTCGTGAGCAAGAAGAAAGAAGGGCTGTATCTGTTTGATTATCAAACAAATTACAGCCAGCCTGCAGCTGCAGCATATTAGGCTTTTATCCAGGCTAGTCCATAGAAACAGATGAGAAACCTTCCAAAATGAGGATGCATAATAGCTTATTGCTTACCTGGTGGTCTAAAGCGCCCTTTTGTAAAGCACTTGCTACATTTTACTCTTAATGTCTATCTTACCAACCCTTGGGAGTGGCCGAGGCTCCCCTTTACATATCAGTCTGGAATGCAAGTCCATTGTGTCAGTAAAAGATGACTTCTCCTAACACACACCTATGGAACTGGTGAATGTAGCTGCAAACAGTCAATGTCTGGGTGAGATTGTAGCCCAGCTCTCACAATGTTGGTTTACAATGGTCAGCATTCCAAGTGAAGAGTTGATGCAATAAATTCACTGAAATGAACCTTAATTAAAGTGTATTTCCCATAGTACCATAGAAATGGTTCAGAAAAACATGCCATGAGGTTATGGGGAATTCTGAGCATTAAATAAAGGCGTCTAGCAATTGTATCAGCAATGGAAAGCTGGAAATGAATGAACTGTCACTCAACTCCCTCCACTCTTATTGGACCCTGTGTGAAGGTTGCTTCCTCTGAGCTATCTAAAGGATACAAGATGACATAAAAGGGTTCTGTTGCTGAGCAGAGCTCCCTGCAGTTGGGAGGAGGAATAGTTATAAAGACAAACCAGCTGTAACCACGTTTTCTCTTAAGAAGTTGGCAGAGTTACTTTATATCCATCATCAAAGAAAAGGTAAGAGTCTCAGCCTTCTCTGGGTCACTGGTATCCTCTGTCCTTTCTGCTGGGCTGCAGAGAATGACACGGTTCTGAAGCCCAGATGTAACCTTGCCAAGGAATGCCAGGAAGCCTAGAGCCACTGGCAGGTGCATGAAAGACAAATGAACCTAATAAACTACTAAGAGAATTAGTGCTAGACTATTAAGCCCGAGTCCCTGGTGCTTTCGAGGTATTTAAAAATCAGAGGGAATTAGGAGTTTAAATATATGTGCAGCTTTGGTCCTGCAGATCAGATTGTTGTACTGCAAGTTTCAAAGCCATCAGGCGGGCTCTGATTTCCCTTGGAACATCAAGTGAGAAACTAAAAACTGAAACTTCTTAGAGCTTTTCTTGCTGCAGAAACCTCCCTTTATCTTAGCAATAAAGCTTTCATAACAATTGTCTTTCATCTCTGAGATTCCAGTCATCCCAAATACTCTCCCCAGAAATTCCAGGCTGCATGATTTTCTAAAACTGTACCAGTTTTTCTGACCTGACACTTTCCTTTCAAGCCAGATTTTGGCTATTCAGAAGAACAGTAAGAAAAAATACTAGAATGAAGAATTTTGAATTTCATCTATGCAGATCAACAAATATTCCAGAAAATGTGTGTGGATATTTCTGTGGTCCTATCAGAGGAATGGTTGCAGAAAAGATTATGTAAATACCAAAAAATAATAATAAAAAAACAAGTTAGGTGACCCAGGTCAAGTCTGTTTCCTTATTTATTTCCCTGCATTGTGCTACTGTTTATTCCAGGAGAGAGAAAAATTAAAGGAGAGGGGGAGGGATAGAATAAACAGAGGTAGTCTATAAAAATGTTGTAAGAATAATGCTATTTCCATTATCACAGGGCACATCTGTCAATTCTATCCATTTCTTCTAGATGAGGTGGAGAGACCTCTGACATTTCAAATGCATCACCCTAATCAAATCCCTATCCCCTGAAATGCTTTCTGAGACTGCATTATAGGTCTGTAGAAAGCCACGAATGAATAATACTTTGGAGAACAATAAGTTAAGTAGCAGAAACAGAGCTGAAATAACTGGGTTCACCAGCAGTAAAAAGTAAGGGAACCATCAATCTCTCAAGATGAAGCATTTTCAGCCCTGCACCACTGAGATCTGTAGGGCTCTGAGGAGAAGCTGCTCAGTGTGTTCCTGTTTACCATGGAGCAGGGACATTGCCAATACTTCTCACTCTGCTGCACTGCCTGGCTGGGAAGTCAGACATGGAGTTCCATGAAGGGCTGAGAGGCCTTTAAAGGCAGTTGTCAGGCTCAGTTTTTTAGCCACAGGATTTATCTGACTTTCATTTCTCTCAGGCCTCAGTAGTCACTTTTCAACCTCTCTCTCGAAGAGTCCCTTGTCCTTACAGTCAGCATTGCTGAAAAAAAGTTTTGAGATGATGCAAATCCCGTGATGTGTCATATGGTACTAAAACCATCTAAAAGTTATGTTTGTTGGTTCAGTTACAAGCACTGTAATTGGCTTGTTGTGCTGTTTTGTTTGTTTTTTTCTCTTCAGTCCCCAAAACAGGGAGTATCTTGTCTGAACTAGAGACCTCGGCATCTACAACCAATGAGAAGAGATATTCACATGCAAAAAACCAATTTTTCCTGTTCTAGGACTCACTTAAGACTAAGTCATTTGATTTATATTCTCTTTCTTTGTCCCCACCATTAAACTACAGAGAAAGAGCAGAGGATCAATTTAGGTGAGGATTTGTTTCATCCAACTATAGGTGTCCAGAAGTTAAACACCTATTCTACCTGAAGACTAAGAGCAGTAGATACCCCTACACGGTAATTTGTTCCTTCTTTCTTAAAGAAGGACCTTAGGGTGGGACAAGACACACTGTGGAAGTCTTTGTTCTTTCTGTTAACCTTTGAGGGAGTTTAAGAATGGGTTTCACAACCCTTTTTGCTTGTTTACCACATAGGAATAGCACTCAAATATTTAAATTTCTGTTATAGTTAATGTAATTTACATAGAATAACATCAAGAAATGAAAGAAGCAAAGTAGAAAAAAAAAAAAGAAGAAATATGAAGTCAAAAGGAAGCAGTAAGTAGTCTAGAATCACAAAAAAAACCCACTCACAGGGCTCTGAAAGGTCATTTAGTCCATCCCCATGATCAAGTGTTGATCAAAAAGAAACAGTCATGTGGCAATGAAGAGAATGCTTTGGCTGAGCACAAGCAGTGCAGTGCTATTAACCCAGCTGCTTGGATACTTGGCATCTGGGACAAGAATACTCCAGACTTCAAATGCAAGCAACAACAGATAAGAGGGAGGATCCCAACAAATGCCTTCATGCTCTGTGGACACATTGGTTTCATTTGCAGTACTGTCAGGAGACCAAAGATTTAGGATAAATGCACTGAAATGTTCTGGTCAAGCCGCTTTGTTGATGCCATTGTTTCTGCAAAAGAGAAACAAGTGAAAACAAGTTTCTGTGAAGAATTTAAAGCAAAAAGTATCATGTATGACAGCAGGACCAAGCTCAAGTTGTGCAGCTGAATTTATTAGCAGGATCCCAGCTGGAGTTACATTGATTTGTGCCACTTAGGATTGGTTCAAAATACCTTTTTCCCTAATAAAATAGTGTCAAAGCAAAAGTGGTACGGGGACCTTCTCCAAGAGGAACTTGCAGGTAATTTACAACCTTACAGCTGCTAAGCAAGGCTTAGTTAAAGGTCTAAATCATGAACTTGAGCAATAGAACTTGTTGGAAAATTTGAGGCAAAAGAGATTTTGATGGAACAAATTATGTAAATAAACATTTTCCTGCAGAAAATTGTGGTTTTTTTTTTTTTTGTTTTTTGTTTTTTGTTTTTTTTAACTCAATATATTACAAAAATCAGTGCATTTTCAGACTACTCAGAGGGCAATATTTACATTAGCTGAACTGTACTAACACACTAAGTACAGTTTCCAATCAAGAAATGGCAATCCAGAATATCTCAAAGCCCCACTAGAGTCATAGTGGAGATGCCTCATGTCAAGTTCTTTCCAAGTGGGAGATTTCATCATCTGGACTATACCTACCATGATATAATGCAACTTCTCCTCTGACTCTTTTGTTGTATGAGAGTCACATGATCCCAGGTCCCTGTTAAGAGTTTCCAGCATTTTCCCATGGAATCCAACCCTGTAGCCTGCCCTCCCCACTCCAACCACCAAAACCTTGCCATGCAAACCCTATGCAATACTGGATCCCTCAGTCAAAAAGTTAGGGGGGCAGGGAAGGGCTATGCTCTTTATTTTAGGATGCTTTTCAAATACTAATAAAAAGTAAGCTTATAGATCTACAGCTGCCTCAATAGGAAAAGGAAATCTGGTTTTCTTTCCTCTTGTAATCTAATCTGTTCTCAGCCATTCTATATTCATTATGGCAAATGTATTTTTCAAAGACTAGAGTGGTGAAAGAAGCCTGATCGAACTCTCAATGTGACTCCCCAGCTGTGACATTTCTTTTGCTAATTCTCTGGGAGAACAACCCTGCAGCTCCTGACAATAATTAAACAGAACCTTGAACAAATTCCTGCTGTGAAAACAGGATAAGACTCTACTCTTCACACTGCTAAGAACAGTATTACAAGCTCTTGTCTTCATTTTTTAGGTGCGTTTGTTTAAAGGTTGCCAGTAAGCTGTGATGTGAATGTTGCCTCCCCGGAATTTTCACTGAGCACTGAGAAAAACAGTGTCTGTCCTAATTATAAAATATTACTTTGCACATGGAAAATTAATAGTTTTAGCAGTGGCTTAATCTCTCAACTTTCTCTTCTTGATGGCAAAAATTGCTCTTGGCTTTTCTCTTCTCTTTGGACCTTAGGTGAGGCAGCCAGTTCATGAAGGCTTAGTCTGTGGGTGTTGTACTCTTCAAAAGCACTTGGTCTTTGGTTTCCAGGGATCCTGCTCCAGCTGTCCAGGACATGGAAAGCTTATGTTAGAAAGAGTAGGTGATTAGAGGGATTCCTGAGCCATGAAGACCCACTTCTGAGCCCCACTCTCTCCCAAACTTAGACTCTCCCACCCTCAGTTCTGTGAGAAAGCACAAGAGGAACTCCATCCCCTGGAATCCCTGTTTTGTTCCAGATCCAGCTGTTGAATGTTACATCTTGCACAGCCTGCTGGCACTCCTGCTATGTAATATCCTCATCTGAAAATTCTTCACAGGGATGTGTAGTTTTGCTTTCGTTACACCTTTTAGTCAGTGCCACTAAAAGGGAATGAAGATGCCATCAGAATGTAAATTTATTTTTTCATGTCTCAGATGTTTGTGACTCTGAAAGAAAAAATCAAACCAAAAATCCACCAATCGTTAAACTTCAAAAATCAGAAAAAAGGACAAGAAACATCATGAAGAGAAATGTCCCAGCAACATGGTTGAGCTGGAAGATGCAGTGTTCTTGGGTTCCTTGTCTCTGTCATAATATGTCAGATTTCCTCCCAATTAAAATTCGGGTTTCTCAGATGGAGCTGGTTTGCTGCTATCAGAAAGAGCCTGCAAGCTACTGTGTGACCTGATGAGGTGTAATGAGAGAGGAATATTGTCTTTGCCATTCCTTTCTGGCATATCTGAAAGGAGATTTCAGCATTAACATCATCTCTTATGATGCTATTTTTACTACAGGAGCCTGGTGTTCATTTGACATCTTATGCTCCACTGCTTCTAGGCAAGAGGAAAACAAAAGGGTTTCCACAGCAATTTAAAGATTTTCAAGCGAAGCAGTGAGGTGATCATTTGTTGCAGGATAAGTCAGAGTCACTCTCAGTAATAACTTACCCAACAGCTGTAGTTCGGGTTCGCACAAAAGCTGAAACTCTTTTAGGCATAATGAAAAGTCAGTTTATTTTACTGTGGAGAGCCAGATTATTTCGGTTGTTTAGTGTTTGCTGATTTCTTTACTGGGCAGTTGAACTGAGACCATGGCCTTCCCTCATGGCCTTTTCTCATAGCCTTTCCTAGTCCTGGTGAGGCTAAAATCCAAGAGATTGGAAGAGAATCCGGTTTCTCAAGACCTAGAGCCTAATTTGAAGATGAAGAGAAAATGGGCAGCTTCCAGGAATTTTTACGGAAGTACCGAGTGAGTCTTTCCAATCCCAGTTTAAAGGCCTTCACTTGCATACAATTGACAACCACCCTCCTAGTCCTTGAATAGGTCCCATGAGTCGGCTGCCAAAGGACTATTGCACTGGCAACATGCATCCTCATGGGAGGCATGTCATATCCTTGAATATCAGCAAGGATGTCTCCCATGCCCTGTAATTACAACCAGCCCTAAATATATCCTGTAACCGTAGCCTATTTTGGGTTTCTCCTACAAACATAGAGCAGTAAACCTACTTCTCCCACTACTCTGATAAGATCTACCCATAGCTAGTAAATAGTGCACCCTTTATAGGAAAGACTTAGAAATTACATCTAAAGTCAACTCTAGTTTTGCCATTTGTACATTAGAAGACACCACATTTCACCCAGTTACTCTGTGTATTTGGTTAATTTTAAGTCTGACCTCAAGAGAATCTTTACTCTTGTCAACTTCTGAAAATCGATTTATAAAACCTGAAGAGGATTGACTGTGTGAACACTTTTTAGTGTGATGGTGTTTAAAATCAAGCAGCATAGCATAAATATCCTTCAGACCTGGCTACACTAAATTATTTCACTTGCCTAATAAAAGCTGAGGGTGATTGACTGAAAGACAGTACCTCATTGCTGAAGATGAGGTATGATTAGTGTTTGTTAACAATACAAGAAATCAAATGCAAATGTTAGATTTTCATTGCACTTGACTTAGCCTATTTGTTTGAATGTGTCTTTAGTATTTTGTGGTTACCCTTAGATTTTTTTCCAGCCTAGGACACCACAGCAGATTTGTTCAGATCCTGAGATGCAGGAGGGAAGTGTGAGGCTGATGGGGTAGCTCAAGTTAAAACCTCTTTGCAGCAGTTATTCAAGTAGCCTTGTCCATCTAAAACCAGAGTGGATATCTGCAGAACTAAGGGTGGTAGTGAGGGAAGGGCAGATACACACAAGTGTTTTGAAGAAGGAGAATCAAGCAGAAGAATCTGCCCTTTCAACTGATTTTTAAAATCTCTAAGATCTATGGAAAATATGGAAGTGCTTTTCGAAGGCAATGAAACTTAAGTACATGGTACAAGCTTACAGCTGCTTCACAAGAGTGAGTCCTGTTTGGATACAGTGGTTGAAGGGCTTTGAAGTCCCTTCTTGAGGTTAACTGGTGGTGGGAAACAAGATTTGAACCACATATATGCCTATAAAGAAGGCAGAAATAATTCCCAAGAGGTAAGATCATAAACATGGCACCAGAACATTCACCATTTCACCAGGTGAAATAACCCTGCAGTGTAGTGGCACCTTTTGAATGGAATCGCATAGAACTACCTGCCCTTGTAATGTTTGTTTTACAATTATATTTTTTCAGATAAATATATATATGAGTATAAACATTTTATTGCATGCAAAAATGTACTTTTGCCTCATGTGAATGGCCTTTCATCAAGCAGTGCCAGACAGCAAGAAAAATTGTTCTGCAATAAAGAGGTTAGTCAGTGGAATTAATGGCTATGAAATTTAGAAGAGATTAACAGGAGAGTTTTGCTGGGCTGTGTGTCATTGGCTTGTGTAATAATTTGCTGTTTTCTCGCAGGAGGTCAGCTAGTCAAACACTAGCTCAAACCTGGGAAGGGACTAATAACATATGACCCTTACCATAGCTTACAGTCATGCAGGCTTTGAGCATGAGCAACCAATTTTCATGCAAAAAAAGCTACCGTTGTAAAGAGAAGACATTTGAAATTGCTCCCTCCATGATACTGATGCTTAGGGCTGGACGGAGCCACCCTTCAGTTTGTTCAGCAGTACCACAGCCATGACCCAGTCCTTCTTGAAACCACCAAAGGTTTTTGTTTGATTTTCTACAAGCAGAAAGTCCTCTCACACATACACATATTTCTTTCAGGCTCTCGAAGGGTGAGGGTGATGCCAAACAGGATCTCAGAGAGAGAGAAGAAAAGGGCAATCTTTACTGTTTTGCCACCTTAGGCAAAGGCATCTGTAAGTGGCAAGAAATCACATGTGATAAGCAGCTCTTGCTTGTCCAATTTCCAGAATTTCCATGGAAACCTAACCAATGGCCAGACTGTACATGCCAGTGTACATGAAAATGGTGTGTATGAGAAAGGAATATTGAAGCAATTCAATTTTTTAAGCTCCTCAGGGGCTTGCTAGCCCCCTTACCAACCACTAACACCTTCATCCTAATTACACTCTCATCCAGTCGACCAACCCTATGGTAACGAGAGGTGGACTGAAGTAAAGACTGTACAAAAATCATAGGGTATAGAAATATGTATGAGCCCAGTTCATTATTTTTAAGGAGTGTTGCACATATTAAATGCATCTGGGACTCAGCCAGCGCTGTATGCCATACACATACATTTACGTGAGGTATGGAGGTACCTCCTTTTCCTCAAGTGACAGAACAGTAGAAGAAAGGTCAGATTTATGAATTTCTAAGCTTGAAGGCTGCTTGCTGATGGTTTAACAATACTTTCAGAATTACAAACATTTGTACAGAAGTTTTGGACATTGAAACAGGTAAAATACAAATATAACCTGCACAGGGATTTTTTATTATTATTATTATTATTATTATTATTATTATTATTATTATTATTATTATTATTATTATTATTATTATTAATAATAATAATAATAATAATAATAATAATCATTAAATGTGGAATCTCCTTGTAAATGTACTACTGTTACTATTACTACTACTACTAAATTTGCAAGGACATTCCACATTTTGGGTCACTTGTTGGACAAAAAAAAAAAAAAGGCACAATAAGATGAAGAACAACAGTTATCGGAACAGAACAGCTCAAACCTGATGAGGAAATTCAGCCAGTTTGCAAGGCTGGCAGCTACTCAGCCAGTGAATGGGCTCTCATGGCAACGAATCCCAAGCAGTGATTGAATTCAGAACAGGATTCCTTTCTCACGTTTGAGTCCTAGTTTATAGATCTCAGGACAAGGTTTGTTAAATTAGGCTATAATTCCTCCATTATAAAATGACATCTTAATGGTTCTGATCTTTTGGAAGACTTTTAGCAGATTAGGAGGTGATGGGATAGGGGAAAAGATTTATTGCATGCTCAAAGCCATGTGGTAATCCAAAGGGATTTATAGACAGTACTCTTCACTACTTGTGCTGAACAAGGATGTGAATTATTTGATTCTGATAACATGACAATCCTCTTACAATACAGTATGAGCTTGAGAAACTGTGAATACTGTTAAAAAATATTCAAAAATAGATTTTTCTCCTTTACTGAATGTGTAGCCTATAGTTACACCATTTTCATCAGAATTATCTAGACTATGAACAAACTACAGTTTAAAGAGAGTTTGTACATAATGCAGTGTATACAGTGATAGCTACTTATTCATTTGAATCTGAAATATTCATGCATCTCTGATTAGATACTCTTACAAGCCTCATTAATATATAGCTCTGTATTAATTACAGAAACATTTTCATTCCAGCTTCAAGAGGTAGTGACAAATTATTGTCTTCACACATGAGAGGAGAAAAAGGGATTATATGATCAATCCAAGGTTATAGATAATATCTGTGGAAGGCCCAGAAAGAGAAGATCTAAATCCTAATTCTTCATCCTTGCTTTACTCTCCACACTTTGGAAATTTTCTTTCAAGAATTTAAAAAAATTGACAAAAGAATTGATATTCTTAGCCAGTACAATTGATATTCTTAGCTGTAACAATCAATATTCTCAGCTGCAACAGTAGGGAAATCCTAGAGCAGAAATGTGAGCATGAGAAAGGGTTCAATCGGGAAACAAACAGTTGTTAGTTCAAGAATAATTTCATTGGAAATAAACAAAAGCCAGTTTTTAAAAAAAAAAAACTTGACGTACTTTTTTTTCCCCTTAATAAAATCACAAGTTTAGTTCCAAAGGGGTCTACTCTTCAGACTGATCTGAACCGATAGATAAGCTAGACTCCCTTAAATGGTTTTTTTTTTTTTGGTCTTAGTACATCTGAGTGCTTGGTCACATAATAAGCAACCAAGAAATTGGGCTTCATACAGAGATGGTATTTCTCGTACCTGAGAGAGTTCCAAGATATCCTGAAAAAGGCAGAATAAAACTCAGAAATCAGCAGTGAAAGCCGGACAAATTCACTCTCATAACAAAGCTTGATTTTTTTCAACAAGCATGATAACTAATCATTTGCACAATTTACCACGGAACAAAGTAGATACTCCATCACTTAAAAATTTTAAAACAAGTTGATTGCTTTTTCAATGAGATGTATTTATTAAGCTGGCAGCACCATGCTTCAGTGGGGCAGGAGAGGGGAGAAATCACCTGATGGAATTTGTTACTCTGCATCGGGAAGGAAAATCACACAGGAGATTCCTTCTACCTATCAGACCCAGCATCTTTCTTTAGGGGTGTGCAGTGACAGGATTTCACTGTTCTTAATATCAGATTTAACCCACTATGTGTTTCTGCAGAAAAGCAGGAAAGGACCCCAAAGAACTAAAAATGGAAAGTTTAATATAATTGCTCAGGTTAGCATTTTGCAAACCACACACAGAAGAGTGCTTGTGCATGCTTCTTTCTGCTTTTTCTCAGAGCTAAATCTTTGCAAATATTTACATGTGTCCACTACAACTGACAGCTGCTACATCTTTTGTGATTTAACACACTTCTATACTAAAGGACTCCCTTAGATTTCTTTATTTTATTTTATTTTGCCCCTCTGTGTTCTTCCTGTTGGAATCCAATTTGTGGTGCTAATTAAAAACCAGTGCCATTTCGACTAGGGAAGATTCTTGCCCTGCTAAAATATGTGTATTTATTTCCTTCAGATGTACAATTACTGTTCTCACACAATAGTTGCCACAGAGCATAAAATTACTTCAATGCCAAGTTTAGCAATTGGAATTACACCCTGGCTGTAATGCTTTTAATTAGCCATTACTCATTGGAATGGAAACTTGTTTAATAGTTCTTTCACTTGATGAGAGTGATTTTCACTGGAAGAAAAAGCAGCTGTCCTCAACCATGCTAAATTTGAGATTATGACAAGCCTTCGGGTTGTATCTAGGACATAGAGAATGCTTTACCTCACTGTGCTTGGCAATAGCCAGTGCTAGAGACTGCACTGCAAGGATTGATCTTTATGTGTCCATGGAGAACCTCATAGCATGCAGTGAGTCATAACAAGAGGCTCCTTCATGTGATCGTTTTAAGATCAAGTCTAGGAATTTCGAGAGGGTTAATAAATAAGAGGGAGACATTCGCCTCCATGCAGTAAGAGTGTCAGTCTATTTAGACCTCCATCTTATGGACTGGATTGAACTGTTATGAAGGGGTGAAGTGTAGCACATTGTCACTCTTGAGTGAGTATCTGAGTTCTGCGTAGCAGCTGAGCAAGTTGCTGGGTGTTACTTGACTGGCTCGGGGCAAATGCCTGCCAGGTGGCACACCTGGGAATGGTAGGAGCTCTCCCGTGCTTTCAGTCCCTGTATTTGGGCTCATGGTAATGAGCTTTACAGACCCCAAGCGGGAATGATGGAACGGGGCAACTACATCAGTCTCCAGACTGAAGGGATTGCTGTGTAGCAATGTCATACAAAGCAGTCCCTCCTGGTCACAGTTCTGCCTGGCTCCTCTCTCACCTTGTAAGAGATGAAGCAATGGAGGCTCCCTGTTTAGTGTCAGACATCATGGTGGGCTACTTGTTCCTGGTTTAGATTCTAATCCCTGCTTCCCTTGCTCCCAGACCCCCCTTCCTGCTGAGGCACCTGTCTCCGCTGACTACACCTCTAAGTGGGTGTTTTCCCAGTCTGGGTCAGTGCAGGAAGTTTAAGCAGATGGATTAGGGTTCTTGGCACTAAGCCACAAACAGCTATGTCCCCTCTCACTCAAGACCTGACAGCAGCCCCTCGCACTGCTTCTCCACTCTGAGAGTAATTTACTCTTCTGTTTTTCTTCTTCTGCAGAGATCCAGAAGAAACACCTTCATGCCAATTTAAGTCCACCATACTTCATAAAGGGGAATAAGACACTGGAAGTGGGAGGGAATCTGAAGAATTCATTCATGTCGTGGTGACTGTCCACACTCAAATATATAAGACTGGACTGTAAAATCAAAATGTGCTTCCATCACTTTATTTCTTCTCTCACATTAATGTTCACACATCACTGGGCTATTGTTGGTTCCCTGAAATGTGACGTTTGTACCTCGTGATGCGCAATAAACTTCTGCACACCTATAGAATAAGAGTGGTCCTTGTCTCATTCCTACTCCAAGCACCTTACAGAAGCAATGCATTAAGCAATAGTAGCTCAACAACTGTCTAGTTAAATAAATAAAATGACCATCAGTCTTTCTGCAATTGGAGCTCATGCAGTTTCCAGCCCATTTTGCTGAGAAAGGAACCCTGTCTATGACAATATTTGTTTTCAGCATTATTTTGATTTACAGTGCTGCTTTTCACTTTGGTATTTCCTGGTGAGTAATGTGTACATTCTGCAACTCCGTGGATAACAGTGGATAATCCTGTCTTGTTGGATTGGGTATTTTTCACCAAAATCTGTTTTTAACTTCTGTTCGCCAAACCCGATAAGGGTTATGGGATTAGTAGGAGTATATGACAGACCATCTGTTTCTGCTGTTCCTACCTCAGTTTTGATCAGCTGGCCAACATCAAATTAATTTGATGAGACACAGGGCTCCTACACTCAGCCCTCCTACAGGCTGCAGGTCAAGAATGCCCTCCAGGGACAGCTGTGTGGGCCCTGAACATCCCTACAAATCGATTTTGTACAGGTAGATTTTTCATATCAAGTAGGGAAGCCAAGGGCATTTGAGTAGTCTTAAAGGAAATAAAGCTATTGGCTGGGGGAGGATGTGGGGTTGTAAAAGATGTAGGAGGAAATCCAATGTAATTCAATCAAATAGAAAGCTCCTAGAAAAACAGACTTTGTTAGGCCTATGGATTATAGTAACAACTAGCTAATTACAAATGCTGACTTTTACAAAACTGATATTTAATTTTGGACAATGTCATTAGTTACAACTATTTTCAATTTTCCCTTAGGCAGGAAGGGAAGTAAAATGAAAGTAAAACTTTTTTTTTTTTTTTTGGGGTAAATTTTTCTAAGCTAATGGAAACTGTATTATACATAAATGCTTCTCACATTTTCCTTCATGGAACTGATTTTGCTGCTGCGCTACCCATCTCATGAACAGTCACTGCCACTGAGATTTCCCCACATACTGCACTTTTATAGCTAGGACAACTTAATTTTGGACCCACTTTAAACCAAAATTAAACATCTCTAAATGGAATTATGTTCAAGATTTTTTTCCAGAAAGAAGTTTTGTGCTTTTTCATTTCTACACAATTAGAATCAAAAAATGAATCAAAATATTAGAATTTTTTATGAGAGGAGAAATCCAATTTCTGAATTAGACTAGCCGTAATTCCACAGTTACTTAAAATCACATCTTTGCTTATTTACAATTTCATAACCTACATTATCTTCTTCAAATAAATCTATTGATAACAATTAATGAGTCATGCTATCTTCCAAGTGAGTTAATATCATGAAATATGTTTTTGATGCAAACTCAATGAAATATTTGGAAATTCTCTTTGACTTCAGTGGCCTTTGGATCAGGTCCCTGGTGTGTTTATCTAGCTTGAAATGTTCCAAAGGTTGTGCTGTTCTGCATGAGGAATAAAGTAATTCAATTCCAGATATTATGTAGCTTAGCAGAAGGAGGAAAAAATGAGGTCATGATGTTGTTAGGAATTTTTTGTTCTTTTTTTGCTGTGTTCTTTCAGTGTGGAAGTAGGTAAAGCTTTCATCTCTTCTGGGCAGCAGTTATGAGGATTAGGTAATAGGAAGAATTTCATTTAATCAGTTCAATGAATTTTGCCTCATTAGAAATTCATGCAAATTGTCAAGTTCTAAGTCCTCCCGAGATTGCCCTGGTGTGTTTTTGGGGTTTTTTTTGAGAAGTGCATAGAAGGGTTTTATCCATAGACTATTGGGTTCAGCTAATTACATTAAGAGCTAATACGATTTCCTTGTTTATGCTGTTTGTACAGGAAGATGATTGTCTAATCCTTTAAGCAGTACATTTAATTTTGGTTTCTATTTCAAGCTTTAAATTGTGTTAACTACTTCTAGTTCTCAAGGTAAACAGCCTAAATCTTACATGTTTTCTTCTGAGAAGCTTCAAGGATGAAGCTGCTCTGGTTTCATTTCAGATGAGGAACATCATTTCATGCCCATTGGTTCTAAGCTGGAGGACAATGGTGGAAGCAGGGGAGAGGGAACAAGAAAACTACTTTTCTAAAGCAAGTTCAGGACTTCATCTGCAAAACTGTCACACAATGCCTAGCTAAAATGTTCATTGCTACACTACAGTCATTATTACTAATCATCTATCTGTCTGTCATATATGTCTAATCTGGCCATCCATCTCTGAGTATTTTAAATCTACATTTGAAAGTACATAATGAAATTATGCTTAGACTAACAAATCTGCGTGCATTAATTGCATTTCCTCTCTTTGGAAGTTACATTTCTGTTGTATTTCTCAAATAATACTGAAGGAAAAAAAGAGTTGAAAAAGTCTTGAGAAACAAATAAATGTCACTACCTAAAACTGCATGCAGATATTATTGTCAGGCTAGTCTTCCTTCTGTTTTTTAGTTCTTATTAAAAAAAAAAAATAAATTGAGGATTCTGACAATTTTCACTATTGAAGCCTTGGAGCTTTGATGGGAGTTAGAAACCTCTTGCTGTATTTCACCGTTGACCCTTATTTAGATTCTAGGAATACATTATTAAAATTTGTGCTGCAATACAGTTATATTTGATGTCCCAAGATATCATCACCCAAGAAACAGTTTTACTCCGCTCTCTTTGACATTTCCTGTAGGTCTTCTCTAGAAGAACTTGCAGCTCATGATCCATTATTTCTAGGCAATTAATTAAAGGTGACATGAAAAACAAGTTCTTACAATTTCTCCAGAAGTTTACCTAGAAAAAGGTATCCAGAAGTCTGAGTCTCCACTGGAAAATTTGTAGGAAGTCTGTAAAAAATCCCACCCTGAAATCCACTGGTTTCTACTATTGCCTAAGCACGAATCTCAAGTGCAGGTATACCCGGCGCACACTAGATAAAGCACTCCCTCCAGATATTGATAATGGAGACATCTACACCTGAACTAGCTGAGGATGTACTTTTAGGACTTGCTCTAAGGAGAGAGAGAGAGATCTAAATAAAGAAAGTAGACTTGAGCTATCAATTGCGTCTTAGATGAATTCATCTAAATCACTCCCTTTATTTCCACTCCTACGAAAGAGAACTGGAGATGCCTCTTCCCTTCCTTTATTTTGAATGTCTGTTTAGGTGGTGGACTCTTAATATCAAAGACATTCTTGGTTGGACATTAATCCTTTATCTTAGTTACACCTCGAATCACAGAATATATCAAGTTAGAAAGGGCCCGTAAAGATTATCAAGTTCACGATCCATTGAGTCCACCACATATACTCATATATACACAGTATATAGTCTTTCTTCATTATGGCTACAGGAAACACACTGAAAGTCATATCCCCAGTTGCTTAAATTAAGCTCTTCAATCCTCTACAAATTATTAAATTCTCTTATATTAATTATGAGAAGATTCAGTTGAATAAATGTTATGTTAATTTTTGAAGGAGAGTGCAGAAGTTACTGTGGGATTCTCATGAGAATATATCAGAATATACTATACTGATACTTTCACTGTTTAACAATTTCATAAGTGATCTGGAAAACTGAGGGAATAATGCTGGGGTAAAGTTTGTCAGCAATGCAAAATTTGGACTGACAAAACTAAGGCAGCTAAAACTGGAGTAGAACAGGAGGAACTATAGAGTATCTTATGGTACCAAGTGAGGCGATGGTAAAACAACCAGTGAAATCAAAAAGAAAATATTGCAACTGGGGTCACTAATTCTAGTATTATTTAGTGATCAGTCCAGCAGGAAGCTTCTGTCAAATTGTCTTGGCTATGGCAAATCTGAGTTCTTTAAGCCTGTCTCCAGCTCATCATATCCATCTCTTATTTTCTGTGAGTCCAAAAAAAAAAAAAAAAGGCCCCTATGCTTTCTTGTTTTTTGGTAGAGGGTTTGTGACTTTCTTTTGACTTCCAAGTACTTCATAGACCTGGGTCAGAGTACAGAAAGAATAATATTTAAGGTGGCAAAACCAACAAGGGGTAACTCCTAGTAGGGTTGAATCAAAGCATGGAAAAGGGTCATGAAGGGAGAAACAAGGCAGATTTGATGAAATGCATATTGTTCATAACTCATCAAAAAAGTTGTGGAGCATGTGTGAACATTTCCCTAAACTAAACAGAAAAGCCTGTTAAGCATGCATCTATGGTGCATCATCATCCTGACTCTTGAGACGAGCTCTTCTCATTCTCTGCCAGAAAGGGGCACATGCAGAAGGGCACAAAACAGAATGACAACTTCATCAGGAAAATTATAATGACAGCCATGCAAGGAGACAGTAGAGAGCTTGGAAATTTTTGGCTTCCAAGACAGATAACAGGGATCATAAGTATACAGCCAATTCTGAAGAATCACATACTGTGTAAAGACAGTGAAAAAGAGACGATGAGTTGCTGCTTTCCATAGTCTGAGAGTGGAGGATACACAGGATTATTATGGGGTGTCAGAGCTTATAAAACTTGGAAGGGACAAACATTTACCAATAACACCAAACTAAATCGTGGAGCTTGTTGACACAATATTTTGTGGATATATATAGGTATTGATGAATTAAAATAGAACTTAAATAAGATATAGACCTCATGGTACCTATTAAGTTCTTTAATTGAGATATAACCTGTAGTTCAATGCTGTCAGAAAATAGAGGGACGTATCACAAATACTTTCAAAAACATCCAGCATCCTCTGGATCAATAAACGCCCTCATTTCTGTCAGTCTAAGAACCCCCTACATTTTCTTGTGCAATAATGGAGGCTTTGTCCCTTTTTTTAACTTCCATGTTAGCCTGATAATTTCCATTACAGTGATGGAAAGCAGAAAACAGAGTAACCAGAAATGTGCTCATCTTCACAGAGGGTCAGGCTGCCAGAGGTCAGGCCCAAGTTCTCCTACTAGACTATAGAGGAGATAAAGGAGGCCTTTGGCTCATTCTTGCTAATGATGCCTCACCAGCAGGGTAGAGATAACTTTCAAACTCCTGCCTCTGCCCCTGCTAATCATATTGTAAAATAAGAATTTTGATGAGCCTTTATAGACTTTACTAGATTACCTTGTTGCAAAAGGTAATATAGACAATTCACATCTTTGTAAACTCATAAAGACACAGTGTGACACGGCTGAAATGTACCAGCCAATATTAAAAAAGCAGAATAACTGATACAGGAGGTTACCTGGGTGTATTACTGGTGTAATATCTCTTATCAAGGACAGTACACATTTACCTTTATTCCCAATCTATTTTGGACATGCAGTTGAAAAATAATACCTTAGTCTGGTCTTGAAACTCAGGCCAAATAGTTGGGTTGGATTTTATCAACACATATTTTATTTCACATTCTTTTTTAAATGGGAAAATCATTCCCCTCATTTGCACTCGAGTATTGTCTTGTAACCTACAGATAAGAATTTTCACTTTGGTATTCAAATTACCAAAAATTGCATTTCATTTGTATGTAGATCATAAATTTTTAGCCGAAAA
This sequence comes from Oxyruncus cristatus, assembly GCA_013399855.1. Lineage (NCBI taxonomy): Eukaryota > Metazoa > Chordata > Aves > Passeriformes > Cotingidae > Oxyruncus > Oxyruncus cristatus. The sequence continues at coordinate 632,199 of VXAY01001362.1, read as the reverse complement.
GTGTGGTGCCTATTTTGCAAATTTAGCTTAATAACTGTTTAAATTCAGATTGTACTTTAAGCTGATAGCTTTCTCTTTACTACCTACATCATTAGTTTGAATATTGATGAAGAAAGGAAATTCTTTAGAACTGTTTGAGCAGTTTCAGGGATTTTTCCAATATTAACATCATCTACAAAGAAGTTTTCATTATCAACAATCTCTGAAGACGTTTTCTTTTACATGAAGATTAGATGTGGGATGAAGGGAAGGAGGGAAATTGTTGTGATGGTTTTTGATAGAAAAAAGAAAATTTTTAGCTAAAAAGTTAATTCACTAGAAAAACAATAATCTGTTTTGTTAAAAAGACATTTTTCTTCAAAATCAACATGTTTTAATTGATCTGCTTCTGTGGTTAAATACCATATTTCAATCCAGAGAAATGGACTCTACAACACAACATTACTTCAGGCATATGATATCTCTTTTGAACACAGGAACAGATTGATAAGGTTAGCTTCTCACATTCCCGTGATTAACAAAGATTTTGGTAACCATTCCTCCATATCTGAAGGGGAAAATAAATAAATAAAATCAGAATTAAGAGGCAGGCAGAATTCCTCTCTGGATTAAAGACTGCTGATGAAAAAAGACTTGCACTTTACTTGAACACATTTTCCTTGCAAACTTGTCCCTCACTGACAATGCTGTCTTAGTGTAAAGTTAGAAGGTTATAATTTTCAAGGTAAATTAGACTTCATATGTATGCTAAACTTTAGAATTTTGCACATGTGCTTAGGTAAATTATATTATGTGTGTCACCTTGAAAAAGCTGTAAAACTGTAAGAGTCAAGAAGCTAACTATCCAGCTGAACTCCTAAAAAAATAAGATTTGTCTGTTCACAGAAAAATTTTTGGTTCTTGACAGATTTCACCAACAATATAAGTAGTGTTACCTTTATTTGCAAAAACATTCCTGTGATTTCAAAAGGACTCATTGCCTCAGCTGGTAAGTACTACATATATGTTCTGATTATGGCCTCATGTTCAGGGTAAAATGTTGCCCAGAACTAGATATACCAACGCTCTTAAGGCTAAAAGAGTTCTACAATCTACATAATAACAGCCCCCGTGCCAGAATCAAGCCCAAGGGACTAAATTGTGATTTAGCTGTCCACAGACAGCAGCTTTTTTCCAGGAAGAATTACTTTTCTGCAGAAGTCGACTGAAAAGGGTAAATTTACCCTTGACAGAGTTGATGTCTTTCTGAAAGCCCAGTTATTTTCAAATGCCAGTATTTGCTGGGGAATGATGCTCAGGCAGAGATGGCCCTGGAGATGTGAACTCCACAGCTGTGGCAAGCATCAGATCTCTGGCCTTGGTACTCAGGAATCAGAAAACCTACATTGTCCCACTGAGTAAGGACACAGGAATGCACTTTTATCCTGAGAGGTGGCAAGGTTTTCTCTCAAAGAAGTGAATGACCTGCTAAAGGCAATGTCAACCTTAAAAGAAGTTTTACTTGCCCTCTCAGGGCTCTGGTCTCTGTAACCTTTCATTCCCAGGAAGACCCATGACTGAACTCAGCAGATTAGTGCTTCTCTGACTACAGAGGTCATGGCACTGCCATGACTCTTCCTAAGGGAAAAACTACTGTATAAAATAGGGATCAGCCAGCACATATTCTGACTCAGTCCTGAGCTGGGCACAAAGGACTGATGTACCTTTTCCATAAAACTATTCAGGCAGCATGCGGCCGCAGTCCCGGGGCTGAGTGACTGCCTGGTTCATACTCGTAAAACCGTGGATGAAGACAGTCCCAGACAAAGCTAAGATTCAGGTAATCAGGAGATCCAAATTCTCACAGTTGCAATCAAAGTTACCCATTAAACAGTGCTGGAGGCTTAGTTCCCCTTTCTGTCCACTGAGCATGCCACGTCCGAACACCATTGCTACTAGCCTCTACTTGACACAGTTTTACTGAAGCCATCTCAAAACATTCTTTTGTGTTTCAGAAGAGCATTAAAAGCCACACAGACTTTCAAAGGACCTTGTAGAAAACACTGGATGGAAAATACTTTTGGTATATTTGTAGTAGGCAACAGTCTCTATCCTAGAAGTGTAAATAAAGATGGGAATACACAGACATATATAGATATATATACACACATAAATGTATACATAGGCACCATGCATGGATGTACATGCATGACCTTTGCTTGATACCTGAGAAATTGGCAAGCTGAGGAACCATGAAGTTTAAACTAATCCAAATCAGCAGACAGGTAAAGAACCTTTCTCCTGGGTCCTGAGTCAATGAACCATGAAATGATTCAGAGAGATCTCTCCCCCAGGTAGTCTGTCTCCCCGGGGGGCTGATGCTAGATGGGCTGCAATTCCAACTGAGACCTTGCCATGTAATTGTCCAGCCTGCCTCCCTACCTCTGTTGGGAATAGCCATCCCACACAGTGGCTGAACAACCTTCCCTGGCTTTTCCCTGGCGTTTTGTGCATCCCGGCCTTTCTTTTCTTTTTCTGGTCATCCTGGAAAGTATTCCCTTAAATCACCACCAGCTGTAGAGTTTCATATTCTGGTGCATCCTGGTGTGCCAATAGTTGCAATCTGAGACCCCTGAATTAGTATGTCTTTCAGTAAGACTAAATCATTCTTGACAAACAGATGCCTGCAGTAGCTGATGAAAAGTGGATGGGCTTGTTTGACATAAGCAGGCTTTTGGAGAAGTAAATTATTGAGAATTTCTATGCTGGTTGAGGATTCTGGGTTTCGGTCATTAGTGCTGAGTGGTTCACTCATTACCTTACTAGTTTTCTTATGGAACTTTATTCATTTCACCCTCACTCTCCTTTATCCTTTGCCTTCCTTCTATCTCTATTGTCTGGTATCAGACTGTATGAGAGGTAAAATTCAGTTTTTCCTTCCATCTTTCAAGTATTCAGGAGGCTGAGACCTGCTCAGCTAGAATATTTTCAAAATACCCTTATTCCGGGAAGTCTTAACCGAATGTATTCCTCCTTGGATATGCTGCAGGTAACTTCCCCTCTCCCTGTTTTGTGTGTGTTTTATGAAAGTCATCAGCAGGAGCTGTTTGAGAAGGTCATTTTCCACCCAGAATGAGGTAAAAATGAGGTTACAGGAGAGAAGCAAAGTTGTGCTTCAGGAATGCAAACGAAAATGACACCACCACCCACAAATAAACATACTATAATCTTCACCATTTCCCTCCTCTTGTGAAGGCATCATGATGTTTGTTGATTTGCTCTGACTGACAGACAAATAAAACATCTTGAATTCTGCTTATCTCAAAAAAAAAAAAAAAAAAAGAAATGGGAAAACAAAACAAACCAAATCCACCAGCAAAGTCTGACACGAAGGGAGCTTAAATTCTTCGTTCTATAGATGCTCTGACTTTATGGTTTCCACAGGAAACATAATTATCATACACTGCCCTTTGACAAATATGGTGGTAGCTGAATCCATAAGGAAAAATGTCCCTTTTAGGAAGGGTACTGCCCAGTTTCATTATTTTCACACCTGCAGAGAACAGTTGCAATTTTCTCTGTAGTGCCTTTTTTATGATATAGATGACAAAAAGAGCACTGATTTTGAGTGGTGCTTGCAGGCAGTCAATACTAGTGATGAAGCCTTTGAAAATCAAGTTCACTGCTAGTACCACTGAGCTACAGACTTTGGGAAAATTATTAGCCTTTCTACACTCTTAAATCTGAGAAATACAGGGGGTCCACTTCTGCACACTGCAAAAGGAAAAAGAGCGAAAAATAAAACCCAGCCTACAAAAACATGATTTTTGTATAAAAGCAGACTCATAAGAGGATGAACAGTCCTGTGGTTTGAGCAGTAGCCTGGTTTTGTGAGACAAGCCCTAGCTCTCCAAACAGGTTCTATGATCTTAGGTGACTCAGAATATCCTGGCCATGATGCTTCAGGTACATTCACATTGTCAAATTACAGTATTCTTGATTTAGCTCCATGCGCTCTTTCCAGAAGTGCTCACCATGCACAGGGATTGGATCATCCCTCTCACAGATGGTACCCAAAGTACCACGTGCTTCTCAGTCTACTTGCTGCTGACAAAAGAAAGGCAGCAATGTGTTTTGGTCAGGAAGGAAAAATGAAGTGCTTTCAACACATAAAAGTGGGAACAGCTGGTGGTGTCTGTGCAGAGGGTATGGTGCTCTCAATTCCACTGAGGCAGTTTTCCTCAGGAAATGTCAGCATGGCTGTACAGAATGATAGAGAAAGGCAGAAACATGTCAGATTGTCAAAATGGGAAAGGTCTTTGACCACAGTAGCCCCGTGACTTAGCAAGCGCCCAAGGCTTCATAAGCAATGTCTTAGATGTTACTTCTGCCTGCCTGTCTCAAAAGGGTTCTATGAAAATGGGTGTAATTTAAGGGTGCCAAGGTACACTGCCAGAAGACACACACACACACATGTGTATATATATATATATATACACAGTTTGTGTCCTTATTTGAAAGGAGTGTGTAATTCTCCGCAGTGGTGCATTTTTATCAAGAGCTCTTTCTAAGCGTTCAGGTAGAAGAGGCTATTACTGCATGATAAGGAAGTTTCTGAGTGATAATTTAAAGATAATCTTTTAAGATTTGGAGAAACCTCATTATGCACACTTCTAAGAGACTTAGATACAAGTTTTAATTACTCCTATCTGTGTCTTGCAGTTTCGCCAAGAAGCCTCTCAAAAAAACCATACAGCTCATAGCTGAACTGGGGCCCTGCAATTCATAAACTGCACCTCAGCTTTGGTTGACTGGAAATAGGTCTAATCCAATTGCTTTCCAGCCTTCAATGGAATAATAATACTGAACAAATAACCCCACAGGCAGTCTGACATTGCTTTTCCTGCCAATCTCAATTTTAACTTGATTGTTTCTTAATGCCATAGGCAATGTCAGGGAGACTCAGGACAATATGTTGTTGAAGAAGAATAGTCTGAAATATTACTCTTAATCCTATTTTATAGGTACCTGTAAATATTAGTGGTAAACCACAGCCAGATATCTGTAGGGAGATTTAATAACAGGGTACTATAGCCTGAGGACAAAAAATGGCAGCTGAGACCTTCTTTTTTGTCCTCCCCTGAGGATTTCTCACTTATAGTAGTGAAATATATTGTACAAGGTGGAAAATTTAGTTTAACACCAAAAACTTCACATGATCCCTTTCCTTCACAGGATCAGCAATTGTGAATTCAGCTGTGGAGGAGTCTCAGTGAGACAGCTCATTTCACTTGTTGAGTCACAGAAAGAAAGAAGGAAAAAAAGTCTCACAGTCTATTTTTATATTACATGGGCAAAAAGAGGAAAACTTTATCAACTACTCTGATTTCCTGGACTGCACAGCAACCTCTATAAGAGGATTGATACGTAGCTTGATACTTATAGGCTTGTGTTTGAGTTTTTAATGTGCAGCACCCCTTTGGTGAACAGCCATACTTGAGTCCTGAGTGTATTCATGTCATCCTTGTGTTGTTTCCAGCTGACAAACTCAATATTTTTTAATAATTTTTAGTTTCTAAATATATACATTTTGAATATATATATGTATATATTTAATACATCATTCTTTAATTCATCCTAACATTAGGACTCTAGCCCTTGAATTCTTTCTGTAGGATAACCTGACCATTTGTCCTAACAATACTTTCCATCTTCATTTCATCATCCTACTGGCCTAAGAAGTGGGAGTATGTTAATACAAGGTTATTATGGAAAAAAATTATGTACAATCAGCTCCAACTCTGATCCTCCAATTTTCTTTTCCTTCTCAATTTTTTCAAGTTTGGAACCTATAAAATGCTTTTGTAGAAGCAAGAACTCTTGTCTTCCCTATAAGGGAAATTGCCTTATCAAACACAGTTATTGAGTTAGTCTTGTTTGATCTACCTTTTGAAAATCCATTTTTTACTTGATCCCATTTTTCAGCTACTTTGACATCTTGAATTACTCTTTCTACCAAAGTGTTTTAAATATTTGAAGGCCACAAAGAACTGAAAAATAGCCCTGCATCATAGTTTTCAATTTCTTGAATAAATATGTGCTATTTGTTCTTCAGTCTTACACTACCACCTCCTAACAACAACATTCTAATGAAAATAACTTTCTATAAATTAAAATTTGTTCGAAAAACTATTCTCATTCATGGCCACTGCCATGAGGAATGATACAATGATATTTCCCCCTTTTGAAACCAATTAAATGGGACTTATCCAAAGAAAGAATGATCAGACCTACTAACACAAGAAACTACACAACAAAATGCCTGAATTTTCATATCTTGTTTTTAACTGATGGATTAGACAGCTGAAATGAATCCTCTTAAACATATTAGGGAGCTTGCGGGTTTATTAGATTAATCTGAGAGAAGGAACAAATATGATGTGCACTATGCAATGTCTTTCAACCTCATTGCCTGCCCATTAGGCTGCAAGAAAAGAATATTTAAGTGTCTGTTTATTAACTGATTGTCAAAGCAGCCCGATTATTTCAAGGATATAGCTTTGCAGAAGAAAGAGTAAGATGAATGGAAGAGTAACAAAATGATTGATTCATTTCCTTTGGGGGAGGGGAGGGAATAAAATAAAATAATGAAACATAAATGTGTCAGATCCATTTACTCAGGATTGATATTTAATGTAGCTCCCTTTGAAGTTGAAATTAAATTTCTTAAGAGGCATTATTAAAAGGGAGATGGAATGTAACCCTCTATCAAGCTACCATTATTTTAATACATCTTTAAAAAAATGAACTTTTTTCCTGAAGTGTGCTAGTAAATTGATTTATGCAGATCTAAGCAGTAATTATGAAATGTGCTTATCTAGACGCCTTCTGTTGCTATTGATCCTACAGGTTATTCTAATGAAAAGCTCATAATTCATAATATTCTTGATGTTTAGAATTGTTGGAATTATTTATAACTTGCAGTCCAAGGGTGCTGCTAACGAAATGGAGTTTGGAACTGATTTGTAATGCACCAAATTGTCTGTTTTCAGGCCCTGAGCACAGATAGTTACAGTATTCTGCTTTGCAACCCACAAATGGAGAATGCAGCACCACAGTAGAAAAAACAAGACCAGCGTGGGGAAGGAAGGTGACAGTCTTTCCAAGACTTTCAGATCAGGAAAATGATTAAAACCAGGAGGTAAGAAACTTCTAGAAATGTTGCAATAGGCAAAACATGTGATTTGATGGGTGCTAACAAAAGAAACTGTATTAAATCTGTCCTAGAATTCGTCTACTAGTAGCAGTTACCTCCTTGAACAACCTGTGATGTTTTAATTTCCCGTGAAATTTTCTATGAGCCAAAACATCTGTTGAAATTATAACTGTTAATATGAACAGAAACTGTTGGGGGAAAAAAAAAATAATAGCCACTCCTTCTCTGAGCAGTGAGGACTGAGCCAAAGGCTCCCAGTCCTTACCACAATACTTGCTCCAAAAATACCTCCTCATGGGATCACTGCGGGGGAAGATGTCTTGTGTCAGTCCTGACAGCTCTTTCTTACTGCTCTGCTGTGACCTGAGACCCACACAGGAGCCTATGTGGAGGTGACAGCTTCTCCTGTGCGGGTCTGCTGGGAGAGAGGAGTGTGAGGACATCTGAAGGAAAACAGAAAAATAGTGGGAGGGCAGGTAGTTGAGGGAATTAATGAGCTGATATCACTCCAGCCATAGCCTGTCTGGGGGTATGTAAAACAGGGATGAAGCGTTTTGCTGTTCCTCATAGTGCTTCTGAGATTTGACTGTCCCTACCTGTGCTTTTCATGGGGATAAACGCCAGTACTTACCTGTGGCCCTGCGCTGCCAGGATTGACTTCAGGAGCTACCTGACATGTCTTTATCCTCTCGACCCCACCAGAGACAAATCTTACCACAGGATAAGACTCTTTGGGCACCTTCTGTATCTGCAGGAAGTTCATGTGCCCTGTCAATTGGAAGAGAGAGTGGCATGTATGCTAAGCATATTGCTCCCTTACCAGATAGCAGGGACAGCAGATTTAGTCCATGGGAGGAACACTGAGAGACACAGCTATGGCAACACAACCTGACAGCCAACAGAGTCATTGTCATTTATCATTATGGTACCAGCTCATAGCTACCCTTTAATGGCAGATTTTTAGTCCCACAGCAGAAAGAAAGCTGATCCAAATTACCATGGAGATTATACTCGGGAATTTCTGGTCCACATCTAAACACACTGATGCAAAAAACACGATTTTTATTTTCCTGTCATTATTACCCCTTTCAACTTTACTTTGGATTAAAATGAGGACATTTTTCCTCATCTGGACAGGCCTCTCAAATGTCTTTGGTAGACCTTCCATTAATATGCATCTTGGTGTTATCCAGAATAAAATTGTCTGCCACAGGCTCGGTGAGACAAAATTGCAAGCCAGGGGTGACCCAGAGGCTGTAAATTACTCTGTTAAGTAGAACAAAACAGGGCATACACATGGAGCTGTCAGAAACACATGATGTCACAATGAGCTACAGCACTCTGTGCAAAACCAAGCACAGCACGAGGATATTCTGAAAAAAATTCCATAAAGAACTGCACAATCAGGGGCAAAATTAATTATAAATACTGAACAGACTCATAGCATTTCTTTTAAAATCCAACAGAACTTCTTAAACTGAAACCAAATTACATCCCTATTGGCACTGATGTTCACATTTGAAGATTACACCAGACCTCAATAGAACTAGGAAATTGCAGCTGCTCAGCAAAAAGCAAAAGAAGTTAAGCCCACCAATAGGCATGAATCCCAAGAGTCATTGGCATTTCTGTTCAGTGTGTTTTCACACACTCCATCCAAACACGTGTTGGGTATGGCTTTTACAACAGGAATTTAGTTTCTAACATTGTCAAAATTGTCTTCATTTAAATTCAGTTTGGGCGTTGTTTTGTTGGTCGGTTTGCTTGTTTTTTAAAGAACTGACCATCAACTTGTGACTTTTAGATGTGATTACGTAACTGAAATTTTATTTAGAAAAAAATTCAGAACAAAAGAGATTATATTGTTCTTTGTCTCATAATGACTTCTTATTTCTAACTCTCTTTTCAGAAAACAGACACTCAAATAAAGACAACAAAGAAACAAAATATGTGTGAACAATTCTAAAAACTTAAGCTGAGATTACCTTTCACTATCAATCTCCTGGGGCTTTCAGGTTCATTTTAGAGAATTATTCATGACTATACTGACTTTATCCCTGAAATTGTTTTGTGGAGCTCCTGTTTCTTACAGTGACCAGTTATTTCTAATCCTGTGTTTGATCTGCCTGTTTTGCAAGCCTCAAGGTACAAACCTACTCTCACCTGATGCTAATCCCAAAATAAGACACTCAGCTACTCAAATTAATACACCCAGAGCTGACTAGCTCAAGGCCAGCACTAGAGGAGTTACCCAGAGATTGACATTGAACATGGCTTGAACCAAGAGGGGATGGAAGAAGGTGGTCTAGGGCTGTGAAAAGTTTATATTTTACTGTTTATAAATTTTTTTGCTTCTGTCTCTGTCCCTTATTTCTAATCAGATGTCAAAACAGAGTGTTTTTCTCCTGAATTTTAGTGCAGTCTGCATTTGTCACATCTTTAGCCAAACAGGACTTTGCCTGTAATTCACAAGGAAGTTGGAAGTGGAAATATGAATAACGGGCATCAGGCCCTGACCTCAGTGACCAAGAGACCCAGGGTATTGGGTATGCAAGAAACATTGACAGTGTTTGTAAAGTCAATGCTCTTCATAAGTTATTGCATTAGGATTAATTTACTTTTCCAAAATCACTATTTTTTTTTCCCTCACTATCCTTCTCTCCTTTACAAAGACACCATAATAAGAGGTTTTGGAAATTCTTGATCAACTTAAAGGAACTCAGGTTCCCACAACAACTTAACCAGAAACGTGCTCTCAACTTCAAATAAAACTTTTTTTTCATCTTTTTACAGAGCTTATGACTTGTTTCATCTCCAGAGACAACCTTTCTCTAGTGCTTCCATTCCTGGTCACAGTGTTTGCAAATTCCTGGAAAATTAAATGGATAATGAGCTCTTCTCTGAGACCAATCCAGCCAGCTGTGCTACCAGCTGTCCTTGCTCTCTAGGGCTTCTGGATGAGGGGAAGGAGGGGATATTTTTGAGCAAAATGATTCTTCAGAAGCTCACCCGGGAACATGGTAATGAGAAGAATCACTCTGATAGCAAGGAAGCAAATTAAAGGGTGAGCACCATAGACTGAGCTAGAGACTGGGAAAGTTGATGTTAACTGCTCTTCCATTACCTACTGCCTCCTGAATTTTGTATAAGCTCATTAATGATCTTCAGTTGGTGTTGGTTGACTGATAAAATAAAATATCCACTGAGCTTTAGAGCCAAACTGCAAGGAACGAATTATTGTAATGTATTTTGTACCTGATGTGTGGCAATCAGCAAAGAAAGAAAGGAAATCCCTAACTTAGTGATAGAAAAAATCCAACTCAGTGAAGTGCAGGAAACCTTTCTCATAAGAACAGTTGTAAACAGGCTTGAAGTTGCAGATCTATGGCCAGTGTGGCCCTAGAAGGTTTGCCATAACACTCCATGAAATGTTTTCTAAGATGTCATCTAAGGAGAGGGAAAATTCTTATCGAGCTTTGAAAGTTTTCTTTAGAGCTCAGCCCTTAAGACAATTAGGTTTCAGAACAACCCAGGGGCCTGCTGCCAACAGAGGCTTGATTTGCTGTCCATCATCAGCTTGCTGTATTTTCTTAGAAACTGTTCCTTTAGGTTATCTCATTATTTTACGATATACCCCGAGGTGACAAATATCTACTGGGGAGCAACTAGGAAAGGATTTTGTGACTGAAGAGATCTGGTATAGAGTTTTGGTAAAGTATCAGAAACTGAGTTTTGGGGTAAATCACTTGCATTTCCGGTGCAGAATCAGATTGGGCTTAGACCATCCTTACTGGGGAAGAGGTTAGATTCAGAACAAAGTTGTTGGACAATGTCATTGGCTGAATAGAATGACTAAATTTATAGTACCTGTTTGACTCATTTGTCAGGCCATGAGATTTTCCAGTAAACCAGAAAGAAAGGGGGGTTACAAATTATTCATTCCAAGTTTTCTGTTCGGTTGTGTAGTAGCCTGGCACATAGTGTTATCTTGAACCTCAACACAGTGCCCTTACTGGCAAGGTAATTTAGTACTAAATCCAGCCCCACAGCAAGTTTCTTCACCTCCAAAAAAATTACTGGGAGAAGGTCAATGAAACAAGAACTTTCCAGAACCACTCAGAGTTTTCTCCCCTTACCTGAAACCAGTGCACATTCCTGCAGATACCGTGTCACCAAATGCCAGCTGGTACATGCTAAGGCAGCGCACTGTTTTCCCTATTAGTCTCTTGCTGCAGCACTTCATTATGAAGTCACTTAAAAAACTGCCGCTTATCAGACTCCTGATGGTGTGAATTCACTGCAGATGAGCAGAATTGATTAATTTAGGCCCAGAGATATTTCTTAAAGCCTTCTAGCTGTCTTCTAGAAATTGTGTCTGCGTGCAGCCTGCTGCAGAGCTTCTCCTAAATACTTTTTTTTTTCCTTTTTGTAATTTACATTAAAAATTTGGCATTGATAACTGTATTATAATTAATTTAAACTAGGTAGACTACTTAAAATTGGTTCATTCTAGGACATGAATCCAAATCTGGAGGGAAGCAAGGAAACACTGAAATTGGAAAAAAACACATATGTAAATGCAGACATGGGAAATTTCCAGGAAACTGGTCTGTTTTCTGACTGGCACTTAAATCATGAAGGAGAAAGCCTGTTTATACAGACAAAGCTAACAGAGCACCTTGATTTCTGTGGCCACACGGGGGCAATATTAGAAGAGAACAATACAGAAGACAATGTGTAAATTGTGCCTGTGGTTCCTGTTCCACTGAAGGATTTCACTTCAAGACTATTCTGTGTCTTTCTCCATAGATCCAATTCCCTCTTAAGAGCAAGGCCAATTTGCATCATGTGGGTATTTCCCCTTTCTGTTCAGTTCAGGATTTTCCTTCCTCAAACAACCCATGCCTGAATATGCTGAATTGTAAAGAAATCATTAGTTCCAGCTTATTCCTGTTTTACAGGTAGTAAAATTACCTAAGCTTTCTTTATGATGCAAGTTCAGCCATACCTTGGCTTTAGATACTTTATTGCTGTATATGATTTCTCCAGGTCGGCAGTACGTTCTGCATACCTATCCCTGAAACTCCATGGTTTTTCTGCCGGTCTTTTCTCTCAGAAATGTTTCTTTTTCTGTTGTCTCTCTATCTCTGCATCTCTCTGAGGCACAGGGCTCCCCAGATTGTGCTCTCTCTCCCATTCTGGTTGTCTCATATGAGATGATTGGTAGCTTTACTAATTCAGCTAAGATGCTCCTTCAGTAAAATCTGTCCAATATATTCTATGTTTAACATTAAGTTTTATATGAGTAGAAGGGAGAGACATCACCAGACCCCCAGCGACAGTGCTCACCAGCAGGACAGTTTTATCTTGTAACTGCCACGAGGAAAAAAAGTCTTTTGTGTTTTATAATGGTAAATAAGACTATTTGAAAGCACCATAATAAAAGAAAGGGGGAAATAAAGCAAAGAGTAACGAAAGGAGGAACAGCTTTACAGGAAAGCTAAGAAAAAGGAAGAAAAAAGAGAAAGAAGAGTTGATGAAGCAGAGATGGATGCAAGGCTGCTCCAGGGGCTAGGTATGCTGCAAGAGAAGAGGGCTGCAGTAACATGCAGACTGCTTGAAAGGGCAAAATGTTTTTCTCAAGCTAAAGTACGTCAGCTAGAGGAAAGAGAATGAAGGTATTAATCAACTCTCAGTATCAGAGACTAGCTTAGAAGGTAGTTTGCACATCATATATTTACGGGAAGCAGGTAAGAAGAGAAGCCAGAAGGAAGTAAAAATTCAAGATCATTTTAGTTAACTCACAGTCATGCCTGTCATTAAGGTCTTAAAAAATTAACAGACTATCTGGGGGACTCACTGAATGAATCTTCAGCAATTGGCTTGAGATATCATGAAGGGCAGAGGAAATCTCACAATATCGATTAAAGGCAACTAAATCACTTCTTCAGGGAGAAGATTTACAACTGGTCATACTGTCTTTGGTAGAATCTGGAAAATCTGAAATAATTTTCAAACAAAATATTACACAATCTGTTTACAAGTACCTGGAAGATAATAAAATAAACCCTGTTGCCCTAGTGGTTCTATTGAAACTGGACCATATCAAACCAGTCTAATTTTCTTATTTGTCAAGAATATCCTTGCTAGTAAAAAAGTAGTAGGCAGTATGTTTAATACAAATGGACCTTAGTGAAGTTCCTTTTTCTGAGTCTCGTATGACATTCTCATTCGGGACCTAAAGAAAGATCAGGCTAAAATTATGGAGAGACAGGTGGATAAAGAGTTTTAAAGTACTTTTCAGAAAGAAGTTATGACAGGTTTTCAAACAAAACAGAAAGCAAACTGTTTGACCATTTCCAGGTGACAGTTTTCTAAATGCCTTGAACAGTGGCTATACTGAATTCATGGATGCCTCCAGGCTTGGGAAGACTAAAATCCAAAATTACTTCAACCACTCAGCAAGCTAAACTGAAATTAGTATGATGAAAAGCAGCAAAGTCCCTCTTGCTGCAAAAAAAGTTGTTAGATGAGCTACTTGGCTGCGGCAGTTTTGGTTCCAAGTTGTGTACACACGTGTGCACCCACGGTCCACCCACTCATTAGCTTGGTTCTGGCCTCTGCAAAAACTTCTGACTTGGAGGATGCTCCAGGCACTAAACCTTGATGGTAGCTCTCACAGCTAAGACATATACCCCCACTGCAATATCATTTTTCTCTTTGCTACCCAAACACTTTTTCTCTGTAGTTTCCCTCTTCCATGTTGTCTTCCGGGGTTTTGAGAGTTAGCACCGGTTCTTCTACATTTGAGAACTTCACTTTAATTTAATCCCATTATGAAGATGCTCCAACAGTGGACTGCTTCAAGCAAACTCATTACCCTAAGCTGCTGCTGCTTGAAACTGGTCTTTCTGAGAGAAGAAGAGAGCAGAACAGATGACCTGAGCCATAGCTTCTACCTACACTGAGGAACACCAGGATATCTCCATTTTTAAGCCAGAATTTACAAATGATTTCTAGTGACGTGCAAAAACACAACAAATGTTAAAATATTTAAATCAAATTGAAGCGATCAAACTGAATAGAATTATTTCTGTATTTAAAATCTAAGGAGCTATTTTGATCCAGTATTATCTTTCTGTATTTTCCAATGAAAAGACCAAATCCTGATCTTTTTCCGTACTGTTTAATATGTCTATATTCAGCTTCAGCTGAAGTCAACAAGAATTTAGCTCTTCAAAGAATAAGTACAGATTATATCCCTGTTAAGAAAGATTATATAAAATACACCATGGGTGTATGATGTGCTAAATATGACAGTTCAATTGCATAGCACACAAAGAGAAGAATATTTCTTTTTTTTTAATTACGTAAAAAGGAGAAAATTAACACCCAAGCGCCTTGCCAGCTTCCTTAGATTCCAATTAGATCTGCTATGCTAACGAGAAACTTGTGCTAAGAACATTTCTCCTTTTTAGCATGCGCAATGTGACTTCACGTCAAAAAGCAGCAGGATCTGGCAGTCAGCAGCACATTCCTATGGGGAAATATTACATGTAGTTGTTCTCTAAGGTGAAACACAGGCTGGAGGATTCAATTGTCATACTGGTTGTTACCACCTATAATTACTTTTAAAGATTCATGTCCTGTAATGATTCAGGACACTCCTGTTATCTCTTTGCTGTGATTGATCTGGAACATCTGTCATCTACATTCGCATGGCTAAGAGAGCTATTTTGCTTAAGAATGATAGGGAGAGCCAACACTGTCATTGAGTTACAGTATGTTATGCATCCATAATCAAAAGTGTCACACAACAGTCTCCAGCTGAAGATTTAATGGCATCTAAATTGAAGTCAGTAGAAATTTTTTAAGCAAGGTGGCAGTGTAAACATGTTTGTTTACAAGCCTGCTGCTCAGCAGGTCTGATGTGGCAAAGCACCAGCAGAGGATGACAAAGTGGAGGCAGTTTCTGATGCCCTCAGACCCCGCCAAATCACTCCTGCTCTGATAGAGAAGGACAGATTCTCAACCTTTTGCTAGTTTATATAATCTGTTAATTACTCTTCCTGTTTATTACCTCACAGAGGCCAAGCTTAAGAAATTTGATTACATGGAGAAACCTCCCATTGACCTCACAGCATTTGTAAGACAAGCTTTTGCCCAGATCTAAAAGTCATTAACCTATATGTATTGGATTTCTTACTTTGCCTTAATGAAAGAAGCATGACAAGGTATTTGTAATGTGTAATTAGTAAAGACAAGCTGGCTTCTCCAGATTAAATAATAACTGAAGGCTAGATTGTAAATTGAACTCATTAAAGACATTTGGATGTGCTTTACCTCAGAAGCTAGCTCTGGTACAAATTTTGGCTTCATATGTAAAACAGACTGACGGGGCTTAGGGGAAACTGGCAATTTTTGTTGTTTTTGTTTCCCCATTCCCCTTTTCACATTATGGAGAGAACAGGACAAGAAAATCTGGAGCTGATTTTTTTCTGGCCTGCCTGAAAGGCTAGAACAGGGAACCTTTGCCTGACATGCAATTGACTGTCCAGTTTCCAATAGACAGGTATGAATTCGGTGAGTTTTTCAGTTACACAGAGCTAGTCAGAAATTGTCAGCTATGTGCTGCACAGAATCAAGATTATTTTTAAAAATCTATTTATTAAAAAAAGATAGAATGAAAGAAAAAAAAAAACCACACCTCTAGAAATGTGCAATTTTGTACGTCTTTGCTAGTGTATGTGTGCGTATTTGAAATTTTCTTTCAGAAAGCAATGTATCTTTTAACATATTAAATAACTTTCTTTAGAATTCTACATATCTGAAGACATAGAGAAATACTAGTTTTGATCTTTGGGGCTCCTCATAGGAGCCACAGGGAAATCCAGACTTGCTTTGTCTGTCACCTATCTGGTTATCGGAAGCAAAGAAATCCAGTTCATATAAAACTTACGTAAATAAACACTATATGACATTTTCCATCAAAGTTAAAATACTGAGAAAATGTTGGACTTTGAGGTAAGGAGCCCTTATGTAATTGGCACGCTAAGAAAAGTATACATTTTATAATAATGAATCACCGTATAGTGCATTAAAAAGGAAGTAAAGAGAATGAAGCAGATTTGTGAAACACACACACTTTTATCAAACTCCAAGGAGTCCTGCTGCAGTGGTGTTTCCATTTTAAGCCAGCCTTCCCCAAAGCCTCACCCGAGACGCGTGACATCCCTCCAAGTGCCCAGCTCGCCGTTCCAGATCATTAGTGTGATCCCCACTGACACACCGTATGGCGGGGAACGGCTCCTCTCAGAGCCACGGGCGATACCAAGCTGTTAATGATGCCCTCAGCCCAAAACATGTATTTTAATGAATGCGGTGGGAACTTTCAGTTCTCAGCACGCAGACGTCCCTGGCAAACACTCAAGGTTGTGTTTTGCTGCCATACCCCAGAGAGGCACATACACGTTCACACATCCATATTCAAAGATTAACCCACGTCAAAGTGGGAATATGCCTTGTTTTATTCTGCAAACTCACAGGGGCTGCAGAAAGCCACCTGAAGAGGTCAGCATAGCTTAGGAGAGATTCTACAAATGGGTCTGATAATGTGTGATGGGAAGAGTGATAACTCTTTTTTGATGGATTCTGGCTTTGATGTTTTAATATTTGATATTATTGGAAGGAAGCCTGAAATGCGAGGGGAGCCTTTTGTGAATATTTTTAGGCCATTGAATCATCTCAGTTCCCTACTGCTAGGTCAAATGGTGTGGAAGCTCTGCAGCACCACAAGCTTCCAGCATGTTAAGCAAGAGCAATATAAGCACATCCTTTCTTCTCCCCTGCTTGCACTTTTTTTTCTTTTTTTCTTTTCAATTTCAACTAAGAGTGGACCACAAATAAATAGCCAGTAGTTAAACACTTAATGACAGAACACAGATCAAATGCACTATTAATGGACATATGCATAGAGAGCTGGCCTCTGCAAACTCGAGGGTCAGCTTCCATGTTATGAAATCCCACTGTTGAGGCCAGATATTTAAAACAAATATGACTTTATTGAAGCAACTTGATACACAGCAAAGTTTCAGGAGTGATCATCACCTAAAAGACGTAGAAAAAAAAATAACTGCAAATTCACTTTGCAGTGCATTTCACCCCATAGGCAAGAAAAACATGGATTAGATATGCATCAAAACACACTACAAATTTACTCAACTGAACTGAAGGGTTTATAGTTTTGGATACAGGGGGGAGACTCTTGTCCTGTCCATGTATCTCCTTTCCTCATCTTCCCCACTTTGACCCCACTTCTAGCAAGAGCCAAACCAGAAATAACGCCATCCCCTCCCTTCCTTGACATTTGGGACATTTCTGGGCAAGATGAAAGGATGTTAGGAGGGCTGAAGGCAACAGCTCTGCAGTGCCAGGAGTGAGCTGCAGCACATAGTCTGCTTAGGATTTGTCCAAAGTAATGCTCTGAACCATCAGCAGAAGTGGGAAGACAATGAATTACCTTTCTCTACCATCTTCCACACGTCTGCTGTAAATATAAGGCAACAATCCTTCCTCCATAGCAGTGATCGTGAACAGTTTGTTGTGGAAAGGGGAACCTTGCTTTTTGTTCCCCACTGCCACAGTCTCCTGCAGCTGGGATGAACAAATATTTCTGAGGATTTAAATGATCAAAGATCTCTATTCTTTCAAAGCAAAAAAAACCCAGTAGAATGGATGCATCTCGTGGTATCTGAGTTGTTGTGCCTTATAGACAGAAGTTTCAGTTAAAGTCATTTGTATGAAAATAGTGCAGATAACTCTTTCCCCTTCGCTGATGCTGAGATATGAGATGTACATGAGAAGACAGAACTTCAGAGGAATCAGATTGCTTATGGGCAGTGTAGAGTACTTTTATAACAGGAGATTAGGGGACTTCTTGTCAAATGCTGAAAACAACTCAGGAAACAAAGGCAGTTAAAGGAGTTTATCCTCCAAGCAGGCAGAAGCAAAATCAAAAGCAGTTTCCAGAGAAGATGAGGATGTAGATGTGTCCTGTCCTCCCTGTCTGAGCTAAGCAGGAGAAGAAAAAAGCTATTTTATTTGTATCAGACATATCTATTTTCTCAGATGTTGCTGAAATACGCATCTGCTCTGTTCAATACGAACAATATCAGCAACTGTTTGGTTTTTGCAATTTTCCTGTTTTTCATGGCATAATCACAAGGGATTCTGGTGTTTTTCAGGATGCAAACCCACAGAAAAACATACTTTAGTGATATATCTTGAACAGACACAAAGGCTTTGGTTTTTCATCTCTCCTTTAAGCAGCACTGTCACACTGCCTGTTCAATGGGCACAGTAGAAAACCCGTAGTTAATGGCTGCACCCACACTAACCAAAACTAATAAACAAGGAAACTTCTCTCTGGTTGTGAAATTATCATATGCAGCTTGATGAGAAAGCTTTGTTTCCAAAAGCATGGGCTGCTAGTAGGGGACAGTGTTTGTCTTTGCTAATAAATAAACAAACATATGTTAAACAAAACACAGTGGGGAGCTTCTGCTGAGATAGTGTGCTAATAGTCATCTTAGGATCGTTGAGTTTTAATCCTTCTTCCCATGCCCTTCAGCCCCCAACCCAAGCACCCAAATTTTCAGCCATGTCTCTCCCCTTCTCTTGGCCACTTTTCTCATACCTAGCTCTGCAGTAGTCACCACCAGGATATGCTTTGCTCTCAGGAACAAACCAAGAGGGTAGGACTCGGCCCGGGTCACTCAGAAGACCTCAGCATTGTGCAGGGTTCATCACTGCGGCATCCAGATCTCTTCATGGCAGCTGCCAGGGCAGGGAGGGCCAGACCACGGCTAACAGGGGCCATCCACAGGATCCCACTTACTCATTCTGCAACAGCACTGGCACTAGGAGAAATCACACTCTGCTTTTCTTAGTGATTTCAAACACCAGGTTACTTTACAGCAGTAAAGCTGCAGTTCTGTTTTGGTAATTGAGCCAGATTTATAACTAACATGGACTAGAAGGCTTATTGGGATTGCCACATAATAATCACAAAAATTACTGAAAGGTTGTTTTTGCCCAGTGTACCTCATGTTAGGGTCTCATTAGAAATTGGAAATAACCTTTGAAATTTTTATGACAAGTAGGGTTAATATCACCCAACATCAGAAGCTGATATGTAGACATTTGTCTGAGCATTTCCAATATCTATTTATATTTAATAGGTGAAGGAACTACCTAAGGCACAACTCCAGAGAAAAACAAACAAATAACCAAAACAAAAATAAATTAAAAAAATGAACACAACCCCCCTACAAATATTTCTAAGAGGCCAGGTAAAGCTGTGCAAGATTCCGGAGAAGCCATTACTTAACTTCACTGCTTACCAGTGAGTCTGGGGAGACTAGTTCAGAGGGAGATATCTGTCCTGTGAACACACACAATTTACTGAGACAGCTCATCCAAGACTTCCTACCAGCTTATGCATTTTTTAAAAGCAAGTTCTGGGATCATATCTCAGACTTTTGATTTTTAGAATTTTCAACCACTTGGACTTAAAAAATGAACTATAATTCAACTCCTCCCCCAAAAACCAGCTGTGGATGGTTCAGGAACATGGTGTTTTGACTTATTCCTCAGGTCCAGTCACAGAAAGTGTGCCCAGAGAGAGTTATGTTCTTTTTGATGTTGTGACCCTCCAACAATTGTTTGCTGTTGCGGAAATAAACAGTGATGGATTTTATTTTTAGAGCTTTCCCTTTCATAGTGCTCTAACATTTGGTCATATTTCTCACCCACAATCATGTGTTGTTTGTATCATTCACACGTTTGCACAAAATCTTTTCCACAAAGGAAGGAAATTGAAATTCTAGTCTATTTAGGATTAAACTGAGTGTGGCTTCAAATTCTACAAATCAAAGTTGTGACAGCTTGCAACTACTGTCCCATTTAATGAGTTAATGTCTGTACAGAGTTTTGATCATCTCAGACATCATATAAATTGTGTGTATTATTATGAATTCATCTGATTTCATGAGAAGCTGTACATTTCACAGTATCTAGTTTTTATGGATCTCTAAGGATTTATCTGAATTTATAAGTTTTCCAAAGAAAGTGATCCTAAAAAACTCTCCTAGCATGGACAAAATTTTTCCTACGAAAGAAAGCAAGAAGAGAAAACCAACACCACTCAGCAGTTCTGTTCCTTTAGAGAAACAGCTAATAGTACCTCTCTGAACTGTACTGATAAAAAGATTTTCTTGCCTTTACACTTGCAATATACATGCAAGTTTCTTGCATACCTAATTGCAAGAAATTGATTATATTTACCAGTGTGGATATAGCCAAAAATTTCAAGTATATTCATTTCCAAGATGCCAGAGAGTGCCCCAAAAAAACTTCCAGATCCTGCAGCAAGCTGGCAGCTGTAATGTCAGGTTACAGGATGATGGCTGGACTGATCCTTGCAGGTGATCTTTTGATCAGATGGCAACCCCAAGGGTCTCACCATCAGTCTTATGCACACTGCCCCTCAGCAGAGCTGGTCACCAGATCACAGGTCAGACTGACCAGTTGTGTTTCTTGTTCCCAGAGGAACAAACTGGACTACAAAAGCACACAGTAGTTAGAGGTGAGAGTTCACTGTGCAAGTCCCAATCTGAAGTGAATGTGACTGGTCAACACAATGCAAAAATAACATGCATATCCCTAATGAAAAAGAGAGATTGAGCCAGGAAATAATGAAGTATTGAGGACTACAGATTTCATCTTGCTGCACAATTCTTGTAGTTTATGCGCTGTCTTGCACATAGGGAAAAATATTTTGATACAGAAATAAAATGCCTTTGCGTTGGACATTCCCCATGTCTTGGGATTCCTGCATTAGCATTTCATAATGGAGTACCCAAGCTCTAAATACCAACCAAAAAAGTATACTCAAATTACTTTTACAGCAATTTTTATGCAACCTTTCATTTTCTGCTGCTATCTGTAAATAAATAAGTGAAAGAATAAAATGTTGATGGTCCTTGCTAACCTGATAGCATATTCCAGCCTTTGATCCCCATGAAGGGAAGATGATCAGAAAAGCATATCATATACGTCAAAGTCTGACACTGATCGTCTTTGCGTTGGTTCCTTCATTAACAAGATTATGTTCATGTGGCAACCTTGATGGAGCAGCATTAAATAAGATAAGCCACCAGAGTCTCTTACAGTGCCATGACAGTACATTTTTTTGTGAAGATATGACTCAGAATATAAAGAAACAAAACCACACTGTAACTCAATCCAAAAATATATTCTGAGGTTATTTACTTCCTAGTTAAGGCTAACGATGGAGGGAAAGATATGGAAAGATTTTTTTAGCTTTCCAGTTTTGGAATGTAGTTTCTTAAATATTCTTCAGGGGCTGTACCTTCGTACTGCATCTCCTCACTGAGTTAGAGGAATCTATATCTAACAAAGAGCTCAAACACATTCTAAGCCCCAGACTAGCTCTCTCCGATTTTGAGGAGATAGGATTATGGATTAGTCCCATGCTTTAAGAATCCCACCTCAATCCACCCTGTCTCAAGATCAGGGCAGCACAAGCAAGGCACAAAGGTCTCTGGTTTTTGTTTTCATTCTTCCTTATTCCATTGAAGAAAAAATAAAGGTGAACAGAAGGGCCAAGACCTTCATTGACTCCAAAAGCTCTACAACTGTAATATCTGGAAATTGAAAAAGATGCCTTTTCACAGAGATGAAATGAGGCTGTGGATCTGTTTCAGCAGAAAGGAAGCTGCCACAGAACTTTCTACCTCATCTATGACAAGGAGGTACAGCTCCAGTCTTCTCCAGCCCATAGAAGACTGGTATTCCTTCCTCCTCTTTTCCCAGAGCAAAATCAACGGACTATATCTGTATCATTAAGACATCCTGTTTCCAGAGATGAAATCTGCAAAGACAAATGACTTTAGTTACTGAATTTTTGTTGCCATGTCCTAGTTTATTCTGTGATGCTCCAAGTTTAACTAATACTAAGGACCCAGTAAGCAAAACTCCAAATAAATCTCCCTCCAACTTGTCTTTCTCTCAGCACGTGGCAAATCAAGTGGCTGTTCCTATGTTTTGATCCTTTGAAGTCACAATTCAGTCCACTGCTTTGGCTCCAAGAGAGGGATGCAGCTAATAGATGTCACACATCAACAGTTGCAGTGGCATTTCCTCTACTGCAGTGATTCTTTCTAAAGAGCAAAGGTTGTTGTTGCACAGAGCTTAATTATTTTTGATCATTCCCCAAGACTGCATGAATGGACAATACTAGAAACTGAGGACTTCCAGAAACAACCCATTCAATCACGCTCTTGGCTTTATATTATCATTCTCTAACACAAATTAAGAGTCACATGGATGCTTTTCACTTAAAAAAAAAAAAGGAAAAAAAAAGAAAACAAAAGAAAAAGAAAGTTTTCCTTCAATCACTATCAGAAGAATAAGAGAATAACACATAAACCAGGTAGCTGGCTGAAAAAAACAACACAGAACCAATGAGTCACATTATTCACTGGGGTACTGATAAATACACAGCTACTACTGGAAAAAGCATGATACAAAGCCCTAATTGAAACAGAAATGCAGCTATTGCTGGGGTGGAACTAAGTAACAAAGTGTATGCAAAGAGTAGCAGGAATGAAGACATATCACTGAAACTGAAGGTGAAAGAAAAATTAGGTTCTGCCATTACCCCAAATGGCAAAGTCTAGTTTGGGAAGAAGGCAGTGGAGGAACATTATCATAGCTGGAGATAGTCAGGAGTGCTCTATTACATCCATCTGTCAGATAAATACCATTTCCTGCAGAGGCCTCCAGTTCTGCAGGCTAATATCTTAGTTCAGCAATCAGCTTGTAAGAACAGAAACGACCTCTGAATCACCTAGATTTTCCCCTCAGTTCCTCCATTACAAGAAACAGACTCTTTCTCACTCAACTTAAACATGTGAGATGGGGTGAGAACACAGCATGAGCAATTAGAGCTACAGAACCTAAACTTTTATGGTCTGCATCTTTTCTATAGCAAACATAAGTTTTAAAGGCTCCAAGGGTAACTAAGCCTTTTGTTGAGGAAGAAAACAATTTTGTTGCCTGACATAATTCTTCACACAAGGCCAATCTAAATATACAGTTTTATTACCATCATTTACAGTTCTGAAGGAATCAGAGAGCTTACCTAACTGGAAAAGATTGATATCTCCCCATTTCAGAGTTGGAACTGATAAAACTTAAAGGGAAAAAAACCAAACCAAACAAACCACAACACAAAAAAGCCCCAACAAAACAAGAAACTCTGAGAAGAATCTCGTGTGTTTTCCACCAGCTGCTGTATTTCTTTACCCCCCACTGTCCTCTCTTCAATAGACAGACCTTTAATGCAGGCACAGGAGACACAAATTGCAGATTACTCTTTGACCCCTGTAGACTTCAATCAATAGAATCACATGTGATCTGAAAATTAAATCCCTGAGGCTTTCATGAGTGTGAATGAGAGTGTAAATACCAGGACCATTGACAAGGCTATAATCCCCTTGCACAACTGTATCTCTTCAGCTGAAACAATATTAATATTGGCATTGGACAATGGATGCACACATTACTGGGAAGGGGAGTAAGACATGAGTTAAAATGAAGGAAATCTAATAATGAAACCACTAATGCTGTAGCACTAGGTTTCATTCTGTTATAAGCTCTGTACATTATGCTTTGTTTTTCATGCTGCCAGATTATTTTAGAGTGTTTTTCTTGCAACACTGAAGTGTAAAGGAATTTTAAATAACATGAAAGTGTACAAACCTAATCAAACAAAGTCTGTGCTGTAAATCCACCCAATCATTCTCTGAGGGTAACACTAAGCATCAATCAAAGTTATGTTATTTGTTTATGACTTGCTGGATCCAGTTCTTGAAGGCATGTTGTTTCTGTGTTCCAAAGAACTACTTTCATATGGAAAGAACTGAAAGAATTGTAGCATCAACTAGGGTAGGTTCACCCAAGGACAGATTTTACCTATGGCTCTCAGTGGTCTATATGGGAGTCTCAACTTCACTGGAGTATGAAGACAAAAGTTTCTTGGCTATTCTATAGAGATCATTTCTAAAGCCCAGTAACAAAGGAAAAGGAAGAAAAGCTGAAATAGCCCAGCTTGGAAGTGGAGCTTGATGTTGTTGAGAAAATGTGAAGTATCTTCTGCTGTTACTTAAATCATTATCATGCTTAGAGATAAACCTCACAGCGAAGAGATCCACACTGTGGGTTGAAGCACTTAAATTAAGGGATAATATTTTAATCTATCTTCATCTTTCTCTGGCTATTACTGACACCTCTGACAAGATCTGAGTTGATCTTTTCACTTCTTCCTCATCAAACACAACTTAGTGGCACCTGGGGGAGAAACAAACCCTAGGTCAGAAGATCATGTAACCTGGCCTGCCACACAGAGGTCTGGAGGCAGAGAATAAGAAACAGGAACTTGGCATGATGAAAGCAATGCACCTGTAACTTCTGTCAATTAGATTCAGCCCTATGAAAAGGGCCCAGAACCATGAAAGGTGAAATGATGTGATGACCAAGCAGATCCAGCCAACTCATTAGGCAATGCTTCATAGGTTTTTTTTTTTTTTTTGAAAAACCCACTCTTAATTTTCCACATTAAAAATGAATTAACAGATCACAGGAACACATCTTCTAAAGCCCTAACATTAGTATGCATTTTAATAGCTAATTAAAAAACTTTAACCTCTTACAATTGCCAATAAATTCCAGACAGGGCCTTCTCCTTGAGCTCCAAACCAAGAGAGAGGAGAAAAGAAGGAAATGAAAATATGGCAATATTGCAACTGTAGATAAGAGGCAGAAGCACAGAATTTCATGTTACTTCTTATGAAGGACTCACTGTGGCAATCTGACATTAATTTAAGCCTAGAAGTCTTTGGGAGGAACTATTTATCTTTCTGGGTTTGATTTGTGGGTGTCACACTCATTCACACTAATTTTTATTTGATTATTATTTTCAGAAACATAAAGGCAGAAATTCAGATATGCTCATCTTTCCCAGCTCCCATTGTCTTCAGCTGCACTGCAACCAGACAGGGCATTCAGAAAAAGATTATGGAAAAAAAAAAAAAAAGCTATTTCTGCTTTCTCTCACAACATTCTGACAGATTTTATGATGTACTTGTGTGATGGTGACAGTTACTCATATTCCAAGAAGACCTGAAGATCTACACAGTTGTCCATCTGCATCAGCTTTCTGAAAGTTCCTGTGCAAACTCAGTTGCGTACATTTCAAATCCCAAGAAAGGGAAGCAAAGAATATGATGTTTACAGAGTTTACAATGAGAGTTTATTTGGACTTTCATCGCTAAGGCTCTGCAGTTATGGTAAAGCCTATTTTCCTCGTATAAAGGAACATAGAGCAAATGTAACACCAAAGGTTTTACAGCAGAGTTTCTACAATTTGACAGAACTGTTGCAGTTGGATTGCCTGAGTATTCACATCTTGAGGTGAATTTCCTGTATTTTTGGTGGCTGCTTGTACTATCTGAACGGATTTTTTAAAAAAATCAATATATTTAAGATATATCCTCTTCTGTCATCATATCAAAACTGGTCCACGAGTTCCAAGGTAAGCAGGGACACAGACATGCTGTGCTAACAAGCCTGGTTTCCTTAGCTGGAAAGGAGCTGATGCCATACCAAAGGCTGAGTACTGATGTGGTCTGGAGTTCTCACATGTGAACCTTGGCCTGAGGCACCTGCATACATCCAATATATACAGGTCAACACCTACCCCAAAGAAAGGCAGATTTCATAAGAATAAGGGTTCTACACAATCACGCAGAGAAGGCATAGGATGCAACACATAGCGAGGGAAAAGCACACAGAGCTGTCAAAAGGCATTATTGAGCTGACACCACATAGTTTTATATCGGGCTCAGACACCATGTTTCAGGTGGGAAAGAGGGCGTTTGAATTTCAAACCAATTAGCCTTCCCCGCCTCTCCCTTGGACTCAGACAAACATTCTTTTCAAGAATGACGAAATAGAAAAAGGAGCCAGTATTAGAATCTGCTCATACCTTACACTGTGGAGAAAATTTAGTCTGTAAATCAGAACTGTGGTACTGCAGAAAATTATATTGTTGAGAGAGGAGAAAAAAGAGGACTTCAGATACTTTGGGCAAGAGTTTAGAGAGAAATGCTACAGTCCTGGTTTGGATGGTTTATTACTGCTTGGAGTCAGCGCTGAGCTTTCTGCAGCTCCTTCTGATTCTAAAAAGGCAAAAGACTCAAGAAGGCATCAAACTTCCCATGAATTGGAGAACTCTGCTCTTTATGTCCTACTTCCAAACAGGCAGGACAAAAGATACAATCTTGAGGCAGGGAAGTGATGGAAAATGCAGGAAATTATGCCTGTACTGGAAAATCCAGAACCATGTTCCTTGATACGCTCCCTTTGGGGTTTCATTGTTACCAGAAACTAAAACCAAAACAAAACACCAAAACAAGAACAAAAAAACCCCAAACAGAAAGCAAACCCCAAAAAACCAAAAGCAAACAAAAAACCCAAACAAACAAAACCAAAAACCCCAGATGATTTTTAGGGATCCACTTCAGGTTTGGTAGAGAGAACAAAAATTAAATTTCCCTTCACAACACATTTCTGCAAGTGTGGATGTTTTTTTGTGATGAACCTAGAAAACTCAGCAATGCCCCACCCATGGGGCATTCCCGGGGAACTGCTCTCTCCCCAGGCAGATGGTCTTTTTCCATTTCACTGAGACCATGAATGAATTAATACTGCTAAACATAAACACTTTAAGTAAAGAAACAAAAAAGGCACCTCCCTCTCCTGGTATTTGCCGCGTCTCCACGAGGGGTCTCTGCAGACGCGGCCACGGCAGCAGGTGCTGAGCGGTGCGAGGCTCCGGCCAGGCCAGGGCAGGGCAGGAGAGGGGTTGGCGATGTGGTGGGGTGGTAGGATAGGTGGGCGATGCCATGGGTGGGTCATGCATTGCGGGAGTGATGTGGTGGGTGGGTGATTCAGTGGGTGGGCAATTCATCAGGCAGGTGATGCCATGGGTGTGGGATGTGACAGGCGGGCNAGGGATGCGGTGGGTGGGGGATGCGGTGGGTGGGGGATGTGGTTGGTGGCTGCACGGCTGCACCAGGTTTCAGGGCAAACTATGGGAGAAATCAGAAGTGTATGGGTGTGCTATACCCCCTGGTACACCACCCAGCCCTGTGACAGTGCCACATAGGACCTGCACCCTCAGGACAGTGCTGAGCTCCAACCTCACCCATGGATAAGGAGACTTTGGTGCTGGCACAGCTCGTGTTCTGTGCTGCTCTGTAAGGTGCTTCTTTCCCCAGGCTGGGCATTTGCTGTACCAACACCAGGACTTAAATGCACATCCTCAGCCCCAGAGGCCAGCAACAACTGCAGAGCTGAGCATTCACTTGGAAATAACTGTGCACAGCTGTGGTAGATAAAGTTTTTTCCTACCCTTTTCCTCACTGCATTCGTTTTCACTATAGACAAAGTGGAAGTAGGAGCTTTCCAAGGCTTTTTAATTCTCTTAAATAGCCCTGGTGTTCCCCTTATTCCCTTATTAATACTTCCTCTCAGCAGTAGTTTGTCAATGCAAGACACTAAGCTGCTTTTTTTTTGATGAGACAACCTAAATTGATCATTATTTTGAAGGATGCTTTACTTTTTCTTCCATTCTACGAATTCTAACAGTTAACACTGCAAGCATTGTGCTCACACTCTTCTTGTTTGTCTGTTTGTGCATGTGCACTCACATTTAACTGTCAGAAAAATAGTCACTTTCTATAACATAATTATGAAAAATATAGAAAATAGTATTCACTTTAATAAAAGACTTGTGGCTTTGGTACGAAGCTGGCATATAAGCAGTATAGGCACTTGGACTTCTCTTGCTTGACTGAATTTTTGCAATTAATTTCAGGTTACCTCATACCTTGAAAAACTGCACTGAAACGTGTAAATCAGAGAAGCTTTCTCCATTACTTTGCTTTAAACATTACTGTGTTTAGAGAAAAACTGGAGTCTTTCTCCTCATCTGAATCAGAAAATCAGATCTCTCTACGCTGAGAGAAGTAAAAAATATCTGTCCTGGATTCAAATATTCCCAAATGATGCCTAATCCTAGGCCTCAAACACAGTTGCTTTCTGTGACACAGAATGTTCTTTAATGTACGTAGGCTTTCCTGAGCACGGGGGGAAAGGCTCAGAGTTTAATGCTCTTATTTTCATGTTCACATTTTGATACAGAAAGCTGATCAGATAAAGGTGAAAGGCTATTTGATGCTTTCTTAATCCAATCAATATTACAGGTCTCCTTATCTCCTTAGTGAGTCATTGGTCTGGAAAAAGATCTTAAGGTGCAAGATTCCTTCCACCTGCTCAGCTGAAGTAAAAGGCATCCCAAACCCTGTTATAGCTGAACATGAATGTTCAAGGTCTGAGACAGGTTCTGGTTCAGCAAACTCCAGTTTCCTTAGTCCCCAGCAAGAGTGACCATCCAGAGCCTCACAGAGAGAAAAAAATAAAATAAAAAAAAAAAAAATTTAAAAAAAAAAAAAAAAAAAAAAAAAAAAAA
>VXAY01001362.1:547783-603305 GCA_013399855.1 Oxyruncus cristatus | reverse complement strand
GAAAAAAAGGGGAAAAAGAATTCCAAACCAAAAAAACTACAAAATGTAATTTGAGCAAGCACTTTCACGCTTCACTGAATTTCTATCCTGTGAAGCATTAACCATTTATAATGTATACAGCCTTCTCCCTGAAGGCTACGGGAGCCTTTTGCAAGAATTTTATTCAAGACTCAGATGGTACAGTGCTGAATTCTGTGTTTACAAAACTTGACAACAGTTTACTCCAGATTTTACAATAAATTCTCTGTGTGTATGAGTATGAGCAGTCTGAGGTACATATTTTCCCATGTTGCCTTCTAATGTTTTTTTCTTACAGGGCAGGAGAGGCACTACATTCATACTGACTATGAAAAGGTCTCATTTCAAAGAGTGTAGAGTTTCACACCAAGCAAGGCATTCATCTTCTGCCTCTTTATTTGGATATGTCATTCCAGGTATTATTTCTTGGGTTTTGTAAGCAAAAAGAAGATAAAAACCAAGACATGGACATCAAGCTCTGAAAATATCCCAGAGAATAAATAAAAGCGATCATGTCCCTGTTGNTCCCCCATACCTCTGCGTTTTTTCCACCGACCTTGGCGCAGCTGCATTGTTATCTCTTGCTTTCTGCCGCTCCTCTCGGGGTTGGAACTCCTTTTGTCTCAGCTGAGCAGTTTTTCTTTGGAGTTTCTTCTCCACTCTGCTACCTGCTTCAGCTGGAGTCTTCGGTGCCATGCCTGCCCCTGGCCCAAGGCCAGGGGCGGAGGGCTCTGGCCCCCCACTCGGGGAGGCCTCGCCGCCTCACTTACATCATGGCTCCGAGTTCCTTCTGCCCCACACACACCTACAACAACGACAACAACCCTTCTTTTCCGGTTTGTGTTAAATTATGTAATTCGTAGAGACGTCACAGAAGTCTCTAATTGGCTACCTAACCGGAATTTCACCTGGAACTAACCATCTTCTACTCTAAAACTGAGGGGAATGGGCTAAACCATGACACCTTCTAATGTTTTTTTCTTACAGGGCAGGAGAGGCACTACATTCATACTGACTATGAAAAGGTTTCATTTCAAAGAGTGTAGACTTTCACACCAAGCAAGGCCTTCATCTTCTGCCTCTTTATTTGGATATGTCATTCCAGGTATTATTTCTTGGGTTTTGTAAGCAAAAAGAAGATAAAAACCAAGACATGGACATGAAGCTCTGAAAATATCCCAGAGAATAAATAAAAGTGGTCATGTCCCTGTTATCTTTTTCCATCAAATTTTGTGTGTTTCTTATGCACATCATAATAGTCAGCACTCTGGTTTGGCTCTGCTTTGGCTGGTGTGATTGCATTCCAACACTGCTCCAACACACTGCATGAGAGAGTAGGAGCCACCTTTCTCAGGAGCCTGAAGGTACCTGCGTGGTTACATCAAACTGCAATTCCCTAATGCAAGGAGTGGAAGCAGGGAAACTGTCACCAGGAGAAATGTGGCATGGGATGGGTATTTCATAGCCCCACTAAAGATGTGATGCGCAGTGAAGTTTAGTCAAGCTGACTTAGCATAGCAAACAACTACCCAAGGTAACCTGTATTATTCATATTCTTTACTTCCAAGGATAAAAGCATGTTTAATAGCTCAGTTTAAGAGCATGTCTTTGGAAACTTACAGCCACTTCTGAGTAGTGGATCTATATTGGACCCCTTTGGGAACTTATAGAAAAAGCTATTTTCTGGTTAATTTCCATTTTTAAAGAAGGTTGAAGAGGATTTGTGGAAACTAGCATCAGAAAGAAATTACATAAACAGACCCATAGATTCCGTGACACAGGCATTGAAATATTTTCCTGGTCCCAAGTATGCCTCACTGGGGAATTTTGGGCTCTTTCTCTTCCAGTTTGCAGGTGAGCAAATGCCAATGAATTGTCCACATGGATTTTAGTTCTATCTATATAATCCAAACGTATGAGAACTAGTAGTGACAGGGGCTAATTGTGGTACTTGAACACAAGAATCTTAATTGAAACAAATCAATGTCAGCAATGATGGTAGGAAGAAAGAACTGATTGAAGAGATTTAAAATGGAAAAGAGGAGACTGAATTACCCTTTTAAAGTTTCCAGAAAGTCTGTGACTGGTTCAGAGGAGAATGTTTTTTTCACAGGGGAAAAAACAAAACAAAGTAAAGCAAAACAAAACTCCCCCAAAACCACCACCACATGCAATTGCTCTGTTTTATGTCACTCAGAATTATTGCCACAAGCATTTTGCAGACTTGAAACTGAGATGGATTGCAGTTGTTGTGACTATCTGGCTCAAAAATTCAAGAGAACATCTAAAACCTGAGAGAACTGGAATACCGAAGACAAAGACTAATTAAAAATATCATGGGCTGTGTTGCAGCTCAGTTCTCCCTAAGCAGTGTGATCTCCGGACAGATGGTCATTTGAGGTTTCCTGGGTCTCTAATGTTCGAGGATTTAGAAATATCTCAGTAAACAATTCTCTTCAATCCTTTTCTTTTTTTCCCTTTTCATCTGTAATGAGCCTAGTAGAACTGATAAAAATATTTCCGATTCCGTCATAAAAAATGAAACTTGGTCACAAGAACTGCTAATCTTAATTTCTGTCCCACCTTGTAAAAGTTTAGGTGGTAAAGTTCTGGAACAGATTAGTGGTTGATAGAATATTTTATCAAGTTTAGTTCTTGTTTTTGCTGCACGAAATGAGGTACAGTCTAGTTTCCAGTATTTTTGTTGTCCAGGTTTGTAACTCATTACTACACAGGTACAGTCTCTTGGATGTACAAATCTACAAGGATTTACAATGGCTTCATGTGGACAGCAGTGGTAGAAAGTAAGTAGACACCTTTATTTGTTGCCATAGAAGGGTCAGAGCTGGAGACCAGAGCAACTCAGGTACCAGAAGCGAATCATCAGCTATGTGTCCTCCCACCCTGGAAAAGAGCTTATCCTTCAGAATTGGAAACGACCAAATCAAATTAGGAAAAATCAGCTGGTAACAAAATTTGTCTCTGCTGCTTGGACTCCATTTAATCTCAGTCCATGCTTTGCCTTGTTTTATTTCTTGTTCTACTCATTTTCTCTCCCTTCTTGTCTCTCTCTGAAGCAACACTGCGTGTTAGTTACTCTGACAGTTTTATTGTCATGTATCCTCCTTGTTTATTGACACATGGCTAGACAGCTATTAGAAATTAATTAGAGGATTAATTACATCGAAGTCTGCTCCTGCACACAGCATTAAAGGCTATTGTCAGAGCTGGGTTTCATCTTTCCCCACAACATTTGGATTAGCCATGTGAAGCAGTACATTCCTCTGTTTAGTAGGGATGATGGTGAGGGTTGATCACTGCTGAGGGTCAAGCTTAAAGGTTGCCCTCAAGGCAAGGCATCAGTGAACTTACCCACCAGGCTCCTCAGGCTGGATTTCACCCTTCTGCTTATTGTTAATGGGGTTGATGTGCAGGGTGTGACAAGTTCAGCTGGCCATGCAGGACAGAGATCTTGCCCAGACTTGCCTCCATGTTCATTTTTTGTTTTTATTTTCCAAGATTATTTTGGAAAATTGTCCAAACACCAAAATAACAGCTGGAATCACCTGACATTCAGGATGTCTGTTTAGGAAGCAAATCCAGAACTGCATCTAAACTAGTTTGTAAAGTTAAAAAACCTGTTCCAGAAAACAACAAAACTGAACTTTATTTCATTTTTTCCTCATCTTTCTCGACAACATTGAATGTTCTTTTAGTTCGAAAAGAACATTTCTCCCATTAAGCTCCCATTAGCCAGCATATAATTTTTTAGAAAAACACAAATTAACAATATGCCAGCAGCTAGATTGAGGTTTTATTTTACATGACCCAAATTTGGCCTTGAACATTTTTCCCATATATATCTGCACAATATTTCTCCACAAAAATATCTCAGTTATCTTTCACTTTTAATACCACTTCTTGGAAATACAGAGGTCAACAATTAATAAGCTCATTAAAACTTACAAGCTGCTTTGATTAATATTCCTTGTCTAGTTCCTTGAGAAATGTACTGTATCTCCCAGGCTAATGAAGACAAGGCAGAGTTATTTACGTGTTTGTTAACAAAGCTGATTTGCATATAATTAACTGAAAAGAACCCTATATTTACAACACAAACTCTGCCAATCTCTTTTGCTAGGGTGTTTTGTGATAACAGGCTAACTCCATGCCAAATTAACAAAGCAAGTTATGTTCTTAAAAAACTAAATTAACTAAAAGGGATACAATTCTGGAGGCCTTAACTAATAAAAAGTAAAGCACATGTTAGAAAACAAACTGCCTTCTTTCAAATGCTGTTTATTTTGTCATGTGGGATTTTTTGTTGTATGATCTCATTCTTTTAATCAGTTAGACTGGGTTTTAGACATTTAAACAAATAAAGACTCTCATATTGGATTGCTCTTTCCTATGACCTACTTATGGAAAAAAATATAACACCATTTCAGCAAAGCCATGCTTTTGCACAGGTTTCTTCTATAAAATTACCTATTTTATACATGTCATATGCCCTAAAGCTCTGAATATGAAATGTTATATAAAATAACTAGCAATTGCAGCCTGCAGGGTGACCAGACCTTAATTTGAAATATATTCCAGTTCAGATAAAAATAAAGGCATGGACCTTTAATTATTCACTTCCCATTTTGCAGGCTTTTCAGCACATGGGTCATCATGGTTTCTTCACCAAAAGGGTTGTCTGGTGTTGGGGCAGCCTGCCTAGGGATGTGGTTGGATCACCACACTTGGAAGCACTTGGAGGTTGTGTAGATGCAGCATTTAAGAACTTGGTTTGGCGGTGGATTTGGCACTGCTGGGCTGGCGGTTGGGTTTGATGATCTTGGAGATCCTTTCCAACCTAAACAATTCTGTGGAGCACAGGGACACTTGAGGGAGCAAAATCACCTAGTTCTTGATCTGACTATGCTACAGAATCCTGTATGACTTTGGTTGTGCCATTTTCCTAAGGCTAAGAGTAATAAATTTTTAAAAAAATCAAGAATTAAACACTATTGAAACATTATTTACATCACGTTGTATAAAAACTGTGTGGTCTCACTGAACACCTTCAACTCTCAATGTGCCTCTTCTACAATTAATCAAAATATTACTTCACCTTCCCACTTTATACCCATTTCTCTCATTTATTTGTGTATAAAACACTTTAAAAAAGAAAACAAAAGACAGGACATCTCAAACTAATTTCTGCGGGGGACAAGAAGTTTCAGAAGACTTTCCTGAAGAACTTTATCTACTCCAAGAAAAACTAAGGAACAGGGCAAGGCATTTAGGTTCTTAAATAAAAACCCCTCCAGCTTAAAGCAGGGACAGAAAACACTGATCAACAGAGATTCCAGATTTTCCAACCTTTGCTTTAGTTGCTACCACAGCAGCAATATATAGCATACAGAAGAAAGAGAACTTATTAAAGGAAAGTTCTTGGACACACTAGCACTTCCAGTTGTGGGCTTAGGTGAGATGGACAGAATCTGCCCTCTGCAGGGAAAAAACAAATAGCAAACTAACAAACAAACAACTCTCCCTCCCCCCAAGTCATCAGGAGCAACAAAATAGTGCATCCAATATTGTTTTATCAGATCTGAAGAGAAAAAAACCCCCACAAACCGACCACAAAGGAGCTGGAAGGGACCAAAGCAGGGAGGGGGAGAAAGGTGGAAACAATGTGATGCGTTTAGGGTCTTCCCTTCTGCTGCTCTCATTCATTTCAGAGAGGTTGTTTTCTCAACAGTCGCCAAAGCTGAGACACTACACAGTCCTTTGCTACTGCTGACAGCCTGCTGGTGCATGACTGAGAACTGACCTATTTGCAAAGCAAGAAGAGACCTATAAAGTGCAAAAAGGCAATAGCTGGGGCAGCTGTCATGGTCTCTCTGTTACTTGACTAAATCATACCCAATTAGCCAATGCAGTTAATAGAGAAAGGCAAATTTGTCAACAAAAAGTCTGATTACATCCACATGAAAAGGCTCCACACCAAATTAAATAGTTTCAAGTAAAAAAATAAAATAAAAATTGTAGCATTAGTTTGGATTTTGAAATGCCACAGGGAAGTTGAAAGCTTCCTAGGCTAAGAGGTCTGCTCTGAAATTTATCACTGTTTATCATTGTTTCTTTTTAAGTGTATTGCAGCTGAAACACTGTTAGTCAGCATCATTGTAAACTAGTGTGTGAGAAAGTACCTTGGTGACTAGTCCTACTGAGTACAAAACTTAGTGGTGTAGGAGGGACAGATCAGTATAAGAAGCAGTTTTCAAAGGCAAAAACAATTAGCAGACAGAGCATGGATTATTCAATGGTGCTAAACAAAAAATGACTGGAAAGAACCCAACAGAGAGACTAGGGAATGGTGTTAAAAGAGAATTCACCATCTTTTCCTAACCTAGATCGTTATTATTTTCCCTCCTGCAACATTTGTAAATATCTCATCTCATAAATATTGTTAAAAAAAAAAGAAGGAGATGGCACTAAATAAAGTATTTCTCCCACTACTACTGGATAATTCAAGTCACACACAGATGAATGGACATACATGAGTTTTATGCCAACTCTCATTTTGCTGCTTCATTATTAATAGTAGGATACTTACTCTAATCACAGTTTCTACTCTCTAGATGGAGTCTACAAAATACAATAAATATGAATCAAGCCATTTGCAAAAATTCGGTGCTGGAGGTGGATGAATATTGCTAGAGAAAAACTGTAATGCACAGACCAAGTGAGACTGATTTCAACATCTCAAGTCTGAGAGAGCAAGACTGCTGTCACTAAGCTTGTTCTGGGTAAAACTGATAAACACCCATTTTCTAGAATTCTTCTGCATGCATAGTTTATTTAGAAGTTAACTTAAATATGGGAAAATTTGTGCCACCTTAGAAAACTGTAGCAGCAAGGACAGAGCTGTGGAAGGGGATCCAGATGTAAAAGGATCAGGTCCCAAGTACCTCTTTCACAACCTCCTTAGCATCAACCCGAAACATCGATGTGGTTTTTACTGGTGTGGGTGGGCAGTCAACAGTAAATCTAATTAAATTGAGGAACAAAAGGACCCTGGAGTGTGTGGAACCATGAATGGAGCCTGCCTTTTAGGCCATTCACTCTGAATGATTGTATGTTCCCAAGGCTTTCAGAGAATTTCCCTTTGGAAACAACTAAAGAGTGAAAAAGGGACTTTTCTTCCTACTGCAAGGTGAGGGAGTAGATAATATACCTCATTAATTACATGGAAATCATCACCACAGCATACAAAGCCAAAGAAGAAGCCAGACTGACTTTTTTTTTTTTTTATTAGTATTATTGTTCAGTCACAGTGACAGAAAAATAAGTAATAAATCAGAATCACAGTGCACTTGATGGTTTTATTTTGCAACTCATCTTGCTATTGTGACAGCCTGACACTAATTAGCACTCAATGCACAGGGGATGGATTGCTGTGGCCAATGGATCTCATTAACCGCTGTGAAATTTTCATGCCAAGACCAACACGACAAAGAACAGAGACCTCAGCAAATCTCCTGTCAGCAGCTGTAAGCATCACCACAGAGCCATGGGTGCAAAGATGAAAGGGCACAAAGAGGGTCCACATAGCCAGCTGCCTAGAATTTTATGGATTTATTACCTTGTTTCCTTGTGAAGGCAAAGAACTGAGAAAATCAGAGCGTCCAGAGCTTCTCACCACTGTTTGGGTTGAGCCAGCCGATGCAGAGGGAAACTGAGGGTGCCCCAAAGCCTGCGGCACTGCTTTCATGAAGCCATGTATGAGCAGATGTGCCATTCCAGGGATGAGCCAGTTTGTGATCACCTTGGGGATAGGGATGGAAAGACACACCATGAGCTTCCTCCTTTGACCAGCTGCCTATTTGCATTAAGCTTATAAGAAATTGATTCTTTGAGACTTGTCAGGCATGTTTGGAGCTGCCCTGAAGCTCCATTAATATAAAATGAAGGGCAGGAGGGAAGAACAATCAAGAGAGATATCAAAACAATCATAGCCACAAGCACTGAGTGACTGCCTCATCCTCTTTCAGGAAATGGGGCTCTCTCAGTGTGCTCTCTCTTCAGCTGTGCCCATCCTCTGTCCCCTTATGCCCCCAGAGACACTGTCAGGATGGTCCTAGGCACTCCATTGAAAGCAGAGGACTCTACTTCATGGAAAAAAACCCTAAAAGTCAAGTGCATCACTGCAATAGTAGAGACTCCTTTGATGCTGATCCTTTTCCTGTCAATTGAGACCCAGCAGTCACAAAGTTTCCTCCAACAGGCTGTGCTTTACCTAAACCAAAATAGAGAAAGGGCCAACAGCTTAGACTTCCAGATGATTCTGTGTGAATGGTGGGGTGTGACTGACTCCACATCTGAATTAATAGGGAACCCATAGTGATGGACTTTCCTCACCTCAAATCACAGTAACAATTGTAGACCATGAGAGATCTCCTCCAGCCCCTTGCTATGGTAGGGGTTTCCCAGCCCAGGGACTACATGCTTCACAATACACCATCTTCCTTCTCCTACAGCTCCTCTAAGAAGTGTAAAGCCAACTCTGCTTAAAAACACATTTTAGGGAGAGGGAAGAAGAGTCAGCATACTTTGTTACACCTCACTGTGAGCTGGTGTAAAGGCTGACAGGTCCTTTGGATTATGGCAGTTCACAGGAGGTAAAAACTCAATTAAACAATAAAACACCAGGACTATGAGTGGATCCATTTTCTTAACACCCCTTCAAGGAATTAGCCTAAATGTTTGTGCTGTGAGTGTATAATTAATCTTTTCTTTTTTTAAAGGCTGACTTCTGAACTGAAAATAGGAGTAAACCTTTATCTTAAAAGAGGTTCATTTCATGTAAAAAGATCTGTATACAAAAAGGTTGCTTTTAACTAAGTTGTTGGCTTTTTTCTTTCTGTTTGCAATTTAAAAAGATAATAACAGATCAGAATTAGACATCCAAGTAGCCTAAGTGATTTAATGGCTTTTGGATTTCCCTTTTATCAAAGAAGTGAGTCAAGATACAGCATTTAGGCTGCAGGCAGTAAGAAGAGGTCATTAGTACCTTTTCATTTTTTATTTCTGAGATGAAAATCAAGTATGTTTATTCATATTCCCTTTCAGAGATTGCCTCGGTTATTTGAACCAAGAAGAAAGAGAAATGTCTTCTTCTGTTTTATGGTACAGCAGCCAAGAAGTTAGAGGTCTGCTATCTACCCACAACCTTCCAGGCTCAGCTGAATTCTTTATCAAACAGAAGACAGTTTCTGGCACACAGAATTGGAATATCTTGGACCATGATATTTCTGGTCAGGCCTGTGCACGTAACTTATTTATTTATGGCATTTTTAATAGATGGAATATCAATATTTGATGATGTCCTATGAATGATTAAAAATCAAGGAAATCAAGAACATGAAATACAAACATCTACTTTTAAGTGACGATGGGGTTATGATATCCATAAATAAATCATTTGGTGGCCAGTTCCAGCTTTCTGAGATTGAATTAAATGAACAGGCACTTCAGTGGATTTACAGCATGTTTACAGCCATGTCTGTGGGAGCAGAATCTGACCAAGGGATTTCAAAGTGGAGTCTAATGAAGTTATGCCAGAGCAGTGTGTGAGTTTTTAGCTCCTTAGAAAATGTATTATTTAAACAAAATATATAAAATCTTTGGTTAGAAAGGGACAAGCAAATTAAATTTAGATAGATGTAGCTCTACTTTTGCTTTTTGGCTTCTTTATGATAAACAACAAAGGCCTAGTTTTACCTCAAATAAATTTGCTCTAAAACCAAACAAAAGTAAGGTTTTAAAACATGTGAAATAGTATACCTGAAAATAATTTTCTGCAGCTGAAGACTTCTTCACAGTTTATGCTCTCATAATTTAATTGACAGGTAGTATTCGTTAGATTTGCTGTTGTTGTTTAGCTGTTGTTTTGTCAAAAAAAATTTTTAGTTAGACAGTAGGAAACACTCATTTCTTTTCAGCAGTGAACTGAGATGAAAGCCACAATAGCTAATATCTTACTTGTATGTATTAATAGCCTGCAAGACTTTGTTGCATAGAATGACAAAACACAAAATGTGGGGGTGACCCTAATATCATAGTTTCACAGGTGTGGACTGATTCACAGAGAAATAAAGAAATTAAAGAAGACTAGTAGTACAATGGCTAAATATACTTCTGCCTCTAGCAATAAGGAAATTCCTGCATTCCTTCACAGTTTGAAGAGTATGAAACTCTAAAACCCCACTTTCTTTTCTTCGCGGATAACTGGACACCAAGAAGGTAAAAGTGTGAGAACATAGAGACAGGAGACAGAGAACTAGGATTTAGGGCAGTAGAAGTTAAAACTTATAGGATATTTATTTCAAAGCCACCAAACTCCTAATGACAACTCAAGAGAGACTGCAGTCACCTCTAATGGAAGATATCATGAGGCAAAATTCAGATTTTGCCTGATGTGTTTTGAATCAGCACAATCATATTTACAAATAGCGTGTATCTTTTTATAATCCTAAATTAATTTTTTCCAAATATGTTTGTGTGTGTTTGTGTATGCTTTTATTTAGAAACCAAAACCAATATATTAGTACAAGTAGATATGTGCTTATGTGAAAGACAATGAATTTACAGCTGTCATTTACCTGTTTCTCAGCACTAAGCAGATGGCACCTTTTTTTTGCATTGTTCTGCTTTGTTACTAGCTTGTGAATATATTTCTGAATAGTACCTTGGATATCTCTCACTTTTCCAAACCCTGAAAGTTGTTAATAAACTATTTGTTTCTGCAGTGAATTTACTTGATTCTCTCACATTTTGTCAGTGTATATGTCAGTAGAATGTTACAGCTGTGCCAATTTTATGAACACAACAGTTTGTAACTCTAAACATCACTATAAAGTTGAATGGATTGTTGTTTCCCAGTAGATAATATAGGGATAAGTTAAAAAAAGTGACCAAGAACTGACAATGAGTTAATAGGTGAACCATGAGAGAGAGTTGAGGTCTCTTGATTCCCACATCACTGACAAAAGTTTTCCAACAGCACTGTGAGCATCAGTACCACAAAAAAGTGCAAACTGTCTTTTGCCTTCATAACTGAAGTGTTAGTCCTTAAATGAAGGAATATGGAGCTTGCTTAAGAAGCAACATCTCTTTTATCCCATCTATAGATTGTACATTCCAAAAGATAGACAGATACAGGGTCATTGTTCTTATGTGCAATATCACCCTCAGTGAGGGATGGGCGCCCCACATGACAGATCCAGCATGTACCCTGACATGAAGATGTCCCCTGACACACAGATTTCTATTAAGAACATGAAGCACCTGAAGAATCCTTCTGGCAATATTGCAGGAGTGACAGCAATTAACCAGAATCCATCTGACACAGGGCTATCTTAAGGAACTTCAATTTTAATCAAAAGCTGGAGCTGTTCATAGGTTTGCACAGTACTCTCCTATCTGGTTCCTCTCTGTGGTGTTTGCAAATTGCAGTTACCCCTTCTCTGCATTTTAACTAAATGTTGTTAACCTGACATAATCAATTCACCTTAATTTTTTTGTTTTCTTTCTTTTCTTTTTTTTTAAACAGTTATTAAAGAAATAGAACTCAAGTGTTACGTAGTATTTGCCAGATTCATCGGGAGTTAAATGCAATAATGCTCATTAGGTGTCTCAGGGTTAACTTGATTAATTAATTTGTCTCCTTTAGAAAATTTCCTTCCATGCTGACAAAAGATCACAGCAGAAAGGTTCTCTGTGTATTGTCAGCATGTCAAATGCAGGTGTTGGTGGTTTCATCTAAACCATGGCAGAGGCTGGATGAACATCCTGTTCTGGGGATTGGGGCTCCTTGGCACTGCTTTCCATTCTGTTGAGTTGCTGTGGATTACACAGCTTCACTAACAGCAAGGTTGGAGAGCTAAAGGTCTGCAACAGAAGATTTTTCCTCTTTGTTCACCCTTTGTCTTTCCCAGGGCATGTCCAGAACGGGGAATTTCCCCAGAGATATCACTTTAGCAGAGTTTAACTCACTTCTGCTGAACCTGACGTCTCTACTAAAAGAGCTTTTACTTTGGAGAGTAACGTCTCCTGTTAAGGTTCAAAACTGACACAGCCTATTCTCTACAAAACAAACCAGATTTTGTCTGATAAATTCAATGCAAAATTTTGGGACAGACTCTAAGGCTAGGAAGAGGAAAGGGTAGTCCTCATCAATCACAGCAAGGATCCATTCAGGCTGCTCTCCAGACTCTGACCCTGGCCAGAAACCTGAAGAAACTCTTGCAAAAGAGCAAGAGAGGTGTACAGAGTCCTTTGTCAAAACAATATCCAGTCTCCAGCAATTGGAGGGCTGGAGTCTTCTTGAGCCAGACACAGTCTGTATGTATTCAATAACAATCAGTGGATCTATTTTTCAGTAATTTTCCCAGCACAGCATGGACCTGTGCAGTCCTTTGCTTTCTCTAGTGTCCTTCAACCAGGAATGGGGGAACACTTCAGAAAGCCTCATTTCTCTCAGGGATGCTGGGCAGAAAGGGGGGCTGTCAGCAATGTTTTGACTCTGTCTTTTTTTGCTACACCGTGAAACTGAGACTTTAACTTCAAATTGTATCCCATTTTGGCACTGCTGAACTTTAAGCATATATTTTGGGAGTGGGTTAGGAAGCAAGATTCGAGTAAAAGGGGTGAGAGAGGAAGAAACGGCTCCAGAATGTCCTAAAAAGAATTTAAACCATGACTTAAATGAAAGATCCCTTCTATTTTTCCAAATGAAATTTAACCATCAGGGAGTGTAGGAAGTTTGGTATTGGCTCAAGGAGAAGCCCTTCCTTCTTGCACGAGCCATGTGGATTTGTCCCTCTGTTTCAAGCTTTCATAAGCTCTTGCTTTCACATAAACTTAACTGGTCCACCCAACTGGTATCCTACCTCCAGCCATGGCCAACAGCAGCTACTGTGAGCTGTCTCTTCTAATTTCCATTAGGAAAGTCAGTCTCAGCATTCAGCTAGACTGAGAAGCTATTTATGAACCTCCTAGGGCTTGTCTCGTTTAAACCATTACCAGGCTGCTCTTCAGGATACTTTTGAAATAGGATCTGTGAATGAGGTACTTTTCTAATGCAAAGTTCTTCCTTTAACTTCAAACTCATTTTCCTAAAGCTTCTATGGTGTTGTGTGGCATCCTGCCAACATTCATTCCTTTGCCTGTTTGTCACACACCAGTGGGATTAATGTTGGGTTTGTTTTGTTTTGTTTTGTTTTGTTTTGTTTTAAAGAGGTTAATTACAGACTGATTCTAAGGTTAGGCACATTCAGTCACTTGCCCAGAAGTGAGCCAATGTATATATCTATATCCTTAAAATCTCTGTTGGTTTTTATTCCCCCTCCTTTACTTGTTTTGCTTTTCCTCTGTGGATTTGCGTAAATCACTCTCCAGGGCCAGGAATACCATCTTTGGCTGGCTTGATTTGATCGATCTATTTTAGACCTCATAACACCCTCATGGTGAAGCAATATTTTCTGCAGTAAGTTAATAGAAAAATAGAAATCACTAATAATAAGACAGAGGAGTTTTTATTTTTGAATCAGCCCTTTACCTACACAGAAGACCCAGGGCTGAGTTATTCTTCCTCCCTAGTTAGTAAATCCAGCTTGATGGCATTGACCAAGGTTGGACGTTTTGTAACTGAAGGTAGGATTTAGCCAGGCAAAGACACCTTGCATTTTCATTTTTCCTGCTGTTGCTGATGCTCTATACTTACAGCTCCTACGTCCCTTGGAGGGTGCAGAAAGCTATGTAAGCATTCACTATTGTTATTACCCACTTCACATCCCTATACCACATGCCTTTTGCAGCATATGGTTCCCCATACAGCAAGTTAAGCACATGTTTAACTTTAGGCCTCCTAAGTGCTTTTTCCAAATAGAGATAGCTGTTAAAGCTGGCTGATACTTTTACCTAAAATGTTTGTTTTAGTGTAGACAGGGCTAAGACCTTCTCTGTTCAGCTGCTTTAATGTTTTAAGTTGAAAGTGAAGGCTGGGAATCTACCTCAACTGATTTTTTGTGGGAAAGAGTCTAGAAAACTGATTAATTTGATTGAAAAAAGAATATGAAAAAATGCCTCCTCCTTCACAGACACATTCACATTCACATAATTGTTCCCTCTTTTCTATTTAAAAAATAAAATACAACAATTCTGCCAGCCAATTCAGTAGGAAACTGGTGATGTTAATTTCTGGAATAGTCACTTGGATTTTTGCACAGTTACCCTATTTCCTGCCCAGAGGAGCTAGGGATTCCCTTGGGATAGATGGAGAATGATTTTTTTTTTTTATGGCTAAGCCAGTCATCCTCTTGGAGTGTTTTTCTGTTGAATAGAATGCTTTGGAGCTCAGCCATGGGCCTCAACTACAAATTCCAAGTAGGCAAACTGCATCCAGCCCTGAATAAATGAGCACTCAAAACTGGAAGCTTCATTTATTTTAAAAAGGAAATTATGAACAGTTTCCCCATGCCTCACATACAATAAACTGGAGGTTACAATGTCTCTTATGTCTCGATGTCTCTCTCCATGTCTCCAGAAATGTGACATGGGAAGAAGCACCTTATAACTTTAACTGGCTCCAATACTAAATATGAAGAAAAACCCCTACCTTCTCATTGGTCTGAAAGGAAAGAAATGATACCATGTGTAACCTTCAACCAGTGGTTCCTGATATACAGCCCACTACTCCAACTTTTCATATAGGCTTTTGTCCATATATGCTTGCACAAGCAAGCTTGTATATCCACACACACAAACACTGGGCAAAATCTGTCTGAGGAAATAACCAACCTACTTCATCAAGAAGCAAGAGAAAAACACAATGTCCAGTTAAGGGAAGAGCCATTTTTCTCTCTATCTCAATCCTTGATCTGCTTAAATTTTAACAATCTCAGATGCCAGCTGCAGCAAAGGTCTGGTTTCACCGAAGGTGTATGATTTTTATTTTGATGCACATCAGTGTCTAAGGGAGAGAATAGACACTGAATTTCTTGGCAGCGAGTTCATTAACTGGAGGCTGTGGATTATTAGCCTTCCACCAGCTCCTCTCCGCTCTGTTTCACTGGGCTCCATGTACCAAAGTTGTTCCTTTTTTTCTACACTTTTTCAAAACCACTCAAATTCAAATCCATTTGGTGATCACATGCAGTTTGCATGTGATTGAGTGGGTCAGGCTTTCAGCAGACTGAAAGAAAAAAGATGGTCACATCATCTGGGGACTTAACAAATAAGAATAACGGGGAAAATCAGTGGCAAACAATATTAATAAT
Organism: Oxyruncus cristatus; assembly: GCA_013399855.1. Classification (NCBI taxonomy): domain Eukaryota; kingdom Metazoa; phylum Chordata; class Aves; order Passeriformes; family Cotingidae; genus Oxyruncus; species Oxyruncus cristatus. The sequence continues at coordinate 587,955 of VXAY01001362.1, read as the reverse complement.
TCACCTGTCCATCACTGCACCTCACAATCAGAAGAAGATCCTCTCTCCTCTTGATAGATAGGCAGGAGGAAAAGCCCTGTCTCAAATGATTAAAGAAGGCAGTATATAACAAGCTTTCCCCATGCTGAGAGTGCCAAGAAAGAGGCTGGTCAATGATATTTAAACACACATTATCCTTCCATCTTCCTGTCATTTTGTTCTGCAAGCTGTTCAGATTTGCCTGTGCCAGTAAGGCGGCTGTGAAAAGCAGCTGAGCAAACAAAGAGAAAAATCAGTCTGAGAACAGGATTTGGATCTCAAAATCTGTCCCTGGATTTTTTTGCCCTATTTCCTCTCTTCTTTTTCCTCCCTCTCCTCTCTTTCTGACCCAACATCCCATTAACTTTTAAATACACCAACACCCAAGCAGAAGACAAGCAATGCAGGCAAATGGAAAACACGTTGCTTTGTGAAAGAATGCTTTGTGAAAGAGATTTTTAACATTAGGAGGAAAACATAGCCGCAAACTTTTCTTATCTCCTCTCAAGGCGTTGCTTGAAGCACTGGTGAGACTTTTTATGTCTCTCTGTATGCCCTTCCTGCTTGACTCCTTCCCCAGTAGGACCAACCTGTTGATCTTTCAGGTCTAACACACAGAAAACACTTTGCTACTGCAATTGCCCGATACTCTGGGACCACTGACTCCAGCTGTATACAACACATCTCAGATGTGAAGATAAAGTTCCCTTGTGTTCTCATTAGATTTACTTCCTACTCAGCAGAAAGGACACTCAGACCAGTGGGTACCACAGCGGTGCACAACCTGTGTCGCCAGAGGGACCTGTCCTGGCCCTGCTCTCACCAGACCTGCAGAAGGATTATCAGAGGAGTAGTTTTCTCTCTTAAGAGATGGGGAGAGGATGAATCAGGAGACAGAGGCCTTAGCTAAACAGGACACACTTACACCAGCCTGGAATAATGCTGAGATTTTATTTGCAATGTGAAAGGGCACTTGAAAACAACATGTAGTATATTAGAAATGGCTAAACTGATTCTCCTTCAACTTGGATGTAAACTGAGATCCACAGAAGGCAAAGGAGGTATTTATTCAGCCTTTCTCTATAATAGATTTTATTTTAAACTTGTGCATCAGGCTGGCTATGGAAGAAAGGGTGTAGTTTACCCACCAGGTACACCTGGATGGAAAAGCAGTCAACATAATAGATATGCATGACTCAGCACAGCTATCATGGGGTTTGGCTAATCTTTTAATTTCTAACGTTTATGGTTCTTGACCAGATACTTCAGGTCTTAAAAAGTTAAAGCTTCTCCCTGTCCCTAGGATTAGCTGGTAGGAGAGACCAAAGTTGGAAAAAAATGTAGTAATCATGGTAGATTTTTTTTTTATTCTGACTCTTTTGTAGATTTCAAAAGCATTACCAATAGATTTGGTGGCTCACAGCATCTTTTAATATGCTCCAAAGCTCAGGCATATGTGAATTAAATCATATTTATTTCATCACAAGGAGATAGAGATGTAATTTTGTTTGTAGATGGAAAGGCCTCTGAAAGAACAGGAAGGATAATGGACTTTTTGAACCCCGTAGGTGCCATGCTATTAGAAAGCAACTGTATATGTATAAATTCATCCTTAATCAAAAAAGTGTTTATGATTCCCTTGATTTGCAGGGAAGTATGTACTTAAAAACTTCTCTAAGGTGAAATAAAAGTGAAGGAGGCAAAGTCAGAGCTTCCTTCTAAGACTTCTTTCAGGACCCCATTTTCTATATTTCTATATGCTGTGTGGAGGCTCTTGACATTTGTAACAGCTGCCAACCATATCAGCTGCAGTTTAGAATAGATTAGTGATAAGATACCTTAGTAATAGCAACCAGCAGCGCAAATTAGATCTGCAAGAATAAAATGATCTTTCGATTTCACAGTCAGACTGAATGCATTGGTTTGGAAAAAATCAATTCTTTTGGAAGAAGATTCAAAATTCTGGAGTTCAGGAAGTTGCACTGTTTAATGTGAATGCTCTGGTCAGACGAAAAGAAAATTCATTCAGCTGCCCCCAAAATAAATCCAAGAAAGGAAGAAAAAATTACCTGTGGGTATTGGATTACAAGCAAAATGAGATTTCTACTACATGAAGTACATTTTACTTTATTAATAGCCAGGTTTAATTCTCTTTAAAATCAGTGATTAGGGGGTGTCTTATTAGTTGAGCTTTGTGTTCAAACTACCCTGTAGTCATTAAGCTGTCTCTTTATTTTACATTATTTACATAAGATTTCAAAGATTTAAATAAGATACACAAACACAATCTATGTTATTTACTTCCATGGAGTAGCTTAATTGCTCCCCAAGCTTTTCTGTAGACATTATAAATAATTGCAAGACACAAATAGAGAACAAAAGGAGCAGCCTCACAGATGACACCATAACCTTCCAGTGACTCACACCGCCACTCCTCTGCATTGAGCACTTAATGGCATACATTAAATACATAGTGCCTCAGAAATAAAAATGTTTAAGTCCAGGGCAAGTTAAAGATTTATTTTGAAAAGGAGGAAAAAGATGGTCACCAAAATTATGCAATTGAGACCAAAAAGCTGTAGAATGGAACACCTATTAGTCACGGTTTTATTGTTGTTACTCCCAACCCATGGATCTGGAAAGAAAGCTGTGTCACATAATCGTTCTTGGATGCATCAGAAAAGATGATACAGACCACAGCTAGATATATGTGTATGGTGTTGGGAGATGCATCTCGTTACTCACTGCCATGTAGAAATAAGTCTCTCCTGCTGTTGCTGGGGAGAACATGCACATTGGAGGTTTTCAAGGAAAATTTGTAGCGAGTGAATGTTCACTGCACTGGTAGACCGGAGGTGGAGGGGTTCACATGTTACTGCTCATTTTGGAGCCATCCTGCCCCAGGGGCCAAGCATGAATGTCACTTGGTTGCTGTGCAAGGAGATGCCCCTCTGAGGTCAGGCCTTTCAAGCGTTTGATGTTAATACCTTTGGCCTATACTTCTCATGAGTTCCCTCAGACCTCCCTTTGCTTTGTTGCTCTAAGGAAATGGCACATAGATCCAGTTGAAGTCTAAAACTGATGACAAATGCTAGCTTTTCATAAATGTTAGGCTTGATCTCATGGAACAAGCTTTATTACTCAGGGGGAAGTTAAGACAATTTTTTTCCTGCACAGTTTGAGTAGAGCTACATAGAAGAGGAAAAAAAACCACTACATTTTCCTTAAAGGAATCATCTCCTACTGTAAAATAACCCAAAACTTTGCAAAATCAGCAGGATTTTTCCAGAATTGCATTTGGATATCTGTGTGTATGTATGTTTGTGTGTGCGTGTGTGAGTGCGTGTGCTGGGGAGGAAAGTCTAACAAAATCAAGGCATCCTGCTTCGGCAGTTTTGACATTAAATAATTTGATTTCTCTATCAAAAAAACCCATTCTGCTGAATTCAATTTTCATCATTATATTTTACTTTGTATAATTAAAAAGGAGAAGGGAGGGTACAGACAGGTCAGTGAAGCTTGTTTGGATATATAGTATGGAGTTTCTGATAGAGGGTTTTTTTCAATTTTATTTCATAAAGAATTTTTTTAAATTCTTTTTTATTGCCTAAGCATAACAAAATAGCAAACATGGAAACCTCAACATGATCAGAAAAAAAGTAGGCTGAGAGCGACAGAGCTTTGTGAATTTTAACAATTTTTCTCGTGCTAGTATCTGACAGCCTGACTGACATTGAGCTTTGGTGGGACTCTGGGTCGATCTAGTTCCCTGGCTCTGCTCTCTTTACAGGAACTGGGACTTTTTAGTCCTTGCAGCTGGCTGAAGGAGCTGATCGGGAAGCCTCTGAGCCAAGGGAAAGATCTCTTATAATATCAGGAAGCTTTTGAGTCAGATCCTATTATCATATATTACTGGGATGAGAGTCAGAAAATGTAGATAGGCAGATGAAAAGGCAGATCACTAGAACTACTTCAATACCCTTTTGAAACAACTAAAACAAATGAATAACAGAACACATATAATACAAAAGGAAAGAATCAAATTTGCATCTGTTCCGAGAGATACTGTGTTCAATCATGTGCCTGCTCTTTAGCCATGTTATTTCCACAAGCACATTGAGCAGATAATGTAAACCTCTTGGTGTACCAAATCAAAGCTTTGTCACTTAAAATAACAAAGATTTGATAATATGACAGTCCTGGTAGAAGACTGATTATCTGCGTGGCCTGGTGGAACACTATGACCTACTAAATCCTCATTAGTTTACTTTACTATCATTTTTTACCATTCACTCATACACACACACACAATTTAAAAAAGAATTAAAAGTCACAGTGACATTGAATTTGCTTGATTCTAATATGCAGCACTCTGCTACCTCCTCCACTCCTCTGATTTGTTACCAGCTCATCCTCCTCAGGACATGAAAGAGCATTTCCAAGCAGCTTGAACTGCCTTTGATCAATGGAGTTTGTGTCACTTGACTGTATAGAAAAAAACAGCAATTCACAGAAGTTCTCTTCCACAACTGCAAATTCTAGTCCTTCTCTGCTGAACTGAGTAAAAGTGCCATCTGCCTGCTAAAATCCAGAGTATGTCTTTTCTTTTCTTTTCAACACACCTGATAAAAGCAGATTGGGTTAATGTTCTCCCAAAAGTAGAAATGTAGCTGATCGATCCTAGCAACTCACAAATTTAGATCCAAGCCACCAATAATTTTCAGGTGGCTTTCCAAAAAAGTCTCACAGAAGGTGGTGGCTTATATAACTGGGTCTGCTGTGTCAGCCTCACAGTCTGCCCCACCATCTTAAAAAGGTTCAGGACACAGCCACTTTGTACTTCCCTGATTTAATAAATTAACTAGAGTGTTATATTTTATTGTGATACTTTTCATGCCCCATATAAAAGCACAACTTTCTTTTTGGTTTCTTTTTCTCTGTCTACATTCATGGTTTCCACAGCTTAATTTTACATTTTAAGGAAGAATCTAAAGTTGGACAGAAGTTCCTCTTTCTACCCTTTTCTCACCTGAACAGCTACAGACTAACCTGAGACAACCTGGCCATTTAACAGCTGCTAGGTGGTAACTAAAGTTGAGTAGTCTCAGCTCTTTATTTGAAATTCTACCTGTGATCCACACATTTTTGATGCTATTAGTAAAAAGACTCAATTGAGGAAGAAATAGATCTTCAGAAGAAAAATAATCCTTAGATTTGACTGGAATTTTTATGAGAAAATATTTTTCCCACAGAAATGACTGACTCATCAGTGGCTCTAAGAATTGTCATACAAAAAAAAAAAAATACATGCACTGAACAGCATGTGTGTTACATGACTGTGATCGGTACTGTTTAGCTACAGTCAAGCAGCAGAACTGCTGCACTAGGAAGGAAGAGCATCTCAGCACTGCTAGTTGAGGTGTAGCATAGTTCAAGTACAAAATATGCAGTAAGAAACAAAAGGTTGAAAATAATTACTTGGGCTACCATCAGCGTATTTCACAGTCAGCTGTCTCAGTGTTGGGGTTTGAAGACCTCTCACATCCTAACTGTGTCTCATGGCGAGGTCTTTTGGGCACACATTTGGTCAGTATTTTCTTCATGAATATCAATGGAAGCCAGTGAAATCATCCATTGCTACAGGTAAGTTATTACACCAAGTGATCTACTGGCCTATATCCCAAAAGAGCACTTTTGGCTCTGTGGAACCAAGGGTCATATACAACCAAATGTGTCACTGAGCAAAGGCTGCTCATTGAGTCCTTCCAAAGGTCAAAGACACACATCTTCACAAAGGTCTTCTTGAAACACATGCAGAATATTTATAACACACTGGGACAACAAGCCTTGAAGGATTAATTTTTCATGTTGCAAAGACACGCTGTGGTCAATCTCAAACTACAGGGGAGTGATACCCATTCTTCTGAGGAGAAAGACATTTCTCATTCAGAGATGGGATAAGATAAATAATCTTGTTGCGACAGAATTTAGGTGGTGCTAAGGGCCTTAATTAAATAAAAACATAGAAGAAAAAAGAAAGAGTCCTAATATTTGAGGACTCTTAAAACCCCGGCTCTTCAGGGAGGAAAGGTGACAAGAAAAACAACACCTCCCTGACTCCTACCTTCCAAAATCCTAAAGCCAGCAACTTTATAAACCTTTCATCTGATGTTTTTGTGGGGTGATTCACCTATGAATATGTTTAAGAAAGCAGGTAGATGTTGGAAGTGTTGCAATTCTCTGTTATCAATAGAGGTGGAATAGCTTGCCACCCAGCAAGACCATCATATCGTCACTAGTGTCTGTTAGTATGCAAACACTCCAGATTAGCTTTCCCATGATAGATTTATATTTCTTCTAAACCTGGGACCTTGATTGCTATTGAAATCTTGGCTTCCTAATCATTGACTGCCATTGCATTGAATGTCAAGTATTTTAAAAGTATCCTCCTCTCTCTCTCTCTTTACTGATTTTTTCCCTACGATTTAAAAGGTATGCCTTTCCCGAATTACATGAAAATGGACACCTGGCACCCCTCTCCAGTGCATAACCTATATCATACTGAAAATGTACAATGCCATCACCTCACACAGAGAAAAAAAAACATGTTAAAATTTGAGAGAATCATGTCTTCCTTTAGTTCACTGCCTACACCTTTTCCCTTTAGTCATGAGAAGCTGCACTTTATGAGCCTACGAGGTCAACAATAGGAAAGATCTTGAGTATTTCCCAGTAATAGAGATATAAAGAATGAATAATCTTTAACTTACAGTAATGGGGTACTTTTTTAAAGCCAGGATGTTATAACCATTTAATTAAGATAATAATGGGGCACTTACAAAAGAACAGAGCTTGCTTGGTATACATCATCTTGGAAAATTCCCTCTTTCACCCTCAAACTAACAGGTCATATTGGATGTCATTAATCCAGCTAAGCAGCTCTAGGGCACTCTTGAATTTCAACCCAGAACACAAGGGAGCAGAGGCAGGCTGCCAGCTAGTAACTCACTGAAAGGAAGAAAAGAGAAAAAAAAAAAAAAGAGAAAGAAAAAAAGAAAGGAGGAAAAGAAAAAATGGCCTTACTTACAGACAGTGATTTTCACCTAAGTGAAGATATGCTGCCCACATATGTTAAGAGTTGAAGACGCTAAGGAGAGAGAAGTGCTTTTAAAAGTAAATTGTGCTGGAGAAATGCCCTTGGATTCCTCACCAACCAAATTTGTTTTGCCAAGCTGTAAGCTTGCAAACAAGTCTGAGACAGAATGTTGTGCTTTCTAGAGTGTAACTCCATCCTCTTGCAAAGATGGGATTTAACATCAGGGAGCAAAATGTTAACATTCATCCTCAAGTTTGACATCCTCAAGCAAGAGTCTGCAGAGACCAAGTCTGTCCCCCATTGCCCCAGCAGGATTTGCAGAAACCCTCAAAATGTTGGTTTCAGTTAGCTCTGGAGACTGATGGTTGCCAGGTCATTCTCAGAGAGCTTACTCAGTTTGGCTTCCAAAAGTCCTAACAATCACATAGTTGTGTGGCTTTGAAGATGATGGGTGAAGAAGACCTATACAAGAGACAATTTGAGGAAAGAATTAGCACTCCTTTCCCAAGGCAATTGTTTTCCAGTCGTGGTTGTGCTGATTTCAAAACGCTGAATACAGGCAGACGTGCAAAGTGGGAGGGATTAAAGAATATATGCCAGTCACTAAGCTTTTCTTAGTAAAGGATAAGTGTGTTAAGGAAGTTGTGAATGGATTTCTTATCCTGAAAAAAGAAAAAAGTGTCCAGCACATGGTGGTGGTAGGTCATGGCGAAAGCCAACACAGGAAATAAAAAAAAGAACATTTTCACATTTTTACAATTGCTCTGTAAGGAGAATATTTAAAGGGGGCAGAGGTTAATTTCTGACCTGGTTTTAAGCTTGGTCATAAGTCTTCAACCTCATTTGTCTGTGCTCAGATTTTATCTTTTCTGACAGCACCTTTACAGAGAGAAAGATTCAATCTACTGGAACAACAGATCATCCCAAATAAAACTTGTCCCGGTTCCTAAAGCCAAAGAAGCCTCAAAATTAATATATGCCAGTTATCTTAATAGTTTTCCAGTGTTTTATTTAATCAGCATGGATTGTTCAAACAGGCCTGGATTTATAATGAAATCACTAAAATACAATTTCCTTGCAAAATAAATAAATAGAAGAATTAAACTACCTGGGGAGAAGTAAAATTGTTTATTAGCATCCCTGTTAGCAAAGAGTAGCCACCTGTACACTTAACAGAAGGTGATTTCTAGCTGCAGCAAGTCTGTATTCTAAATCCTTCCTGGATTCACTAAATAGTGCTGATTGGGAAAAACAAATCAAAAACAGATACAGTCTGTGGGAACTCTAATAACACCTGAAATCTGTCATTACATGATTTATTTTCCTTCTCCTCCATGCAAGAGTTTTCCCCCATATTTATTTTAAGTGCATTCTGCTGTGTCCCAGGTGTGTGTTATCTTTTGTGAATGGATCTTGTGAATTGTAATATTTGAACCACAGAGAGGGAAATTCTACATGCATGGTCATTCCCCAGTTCTTTACAGGATCAGACCCTAAGACAAATGTGTGATAAAGTGCATAGAAGAGGGAAACCAAACACAATGTGAGCCTTTTGAAAATGAAATGGGAATGAGAGTGACAAAAACAGTAACAGCAGCCCACCCACATTCTTTATTTTTGCCATCACTAAATCCACCTTTTGCTCATTTTGAAGTTATGGTCAATATTAGATCAAGCATCCCTTCCTAGTCCTTCCTCTGAATATTGCAGATTAAAAATTTTGCTAGATTTCCTACAGACTCTTTAAAATCTCTTACAGCAGAGAAAACTCAAGTGTCTCTGAATTGTCCTTGCCCTTTGAATCCATCACACTGACAAGATGCACCTACTGCTTTCTTCAGAGAATACAAACGCCACGGTCCCCCCCCAGTCCTACAGGCCACTGATGGCAAATGTCACTAAATAAGTTTCCTCCACCCGTCAATTCCATTCATTCTATACTAATAGAGTCCTTCTTTCTGTTGCATTGACCACTGTGACCCACAGATGGGATTTGACTTGGATTGGGCATATCAAAATTATGTGTGTGCTCACTGCCATTGTAATATCAGCAGCTCTGTAACCTCTAACTTTTTTTTTCCCATAAGTCAGCCTCAGAGCTGAATGTGTTCCTGCATGAAAGAAGGAAGCTAGGAAAGCTCACGGGAAGAAAGAAAAACTAAGAAAGGAGATCTTGCAGACCAACACGTCTCTGAACTAACAGTCTCTGATAGTTCTTTCCTATTGCATAAATTCAGCCTGGATTTCGCAAATAACGAGGTTGCATTTCTCGTTATGTATAACCTCTTTCGAGCTAAACAACATCAAGCTGGTGATTCACTTCTCACCTCTTTAGCCATACGCTTGTGTGCACTGTCCTCATCTTGGTCAAGGCATCGGGAAAGCTCCAGTATTGATTGCCACAAGTCACCATACGGATTCCCAGCAAGGAATAGAGAGAACTGAGAGCAGAATACACTCTGCACTAAACAGATATATATACTCTCTTCTGGACAACATTTTACTACAGCTCAGGCTGTATTTTGATCTAGAAAAAAAAAAAATTACAAGCCTCCCAAAGAATTCCACAGAAGGTTAGGAAAAAAAGTACTCCCTGTTGCCACAGGGCACAGGCGTGGTCTGCATGTGAGTTATACCGATGTAAGCACTTTATTTACAGATAAATTGCCAACAGATTCCAGTTGAGATTGTCTATTTCCATCACAGAATTTTGTAGGACCAATGCAAAGGGTGCAAATGGGATGTGATTTCCACTATTCATCTTTTTGCCTGAAACCTCTCAAGGCAACCCACACTGCTACCAACAGGAACACCTATGCACTGTCTGTGAAGCAAGGTTAACTACCACCCCTCCCTGGCAGAGCTCTGGGGCCATGCAGGGATTGCAGCTACGTTCTGTCATCATACATCCCTGTGGCTCTGGTTCAGAAAGCAGTGACAGACCGAATTAAGGAAAAGAGGCACTATCCCACACCACATAGAATCAGTGTCCCAAACTCAGATTTTTTCCTAAGCAGAACTAATGAATGACAGGCTGACAGACAGCAATAGGAATAGTAAGCTCATGGATAAAACGGGATTATGCTAATTCAAATCAATTTTAGTACAGGAGACTTCAGCTACATCCTGAAAAATTGTCAGGTTAAACACAGACATTCCACTGCAATCTCTTCTCTTTAATTTATTTTTTTAACTCCTCTGTGTTACTGAAGTCTTTGCAATGTAGTTTGCTACCTTGTTATTTTGCAAAAACAAATTATGTGCATTATGTGACTGAGTTAAATTGGCATGAGCTATGGTGGTCACAGTGTAGTCATCTCTTTTATTACCTTTGTGAAACAGAGGTCTTTTGTTTTCTGTTGTATTTTCTTTTCCTAAAGCAATAGTTCTTTGAGTTATGTGATTAAATACATTAACCTTGTCCTCTTTTTAAAGATATAAATAGTCCACTGAAGTGTTCTGAGCTTGCTTGACCTGTAGGAAAAAAAAAAAATCTTAAAAAGAAATAGTATCAGCAGAAGGCTCATCCACTTTGTACAAGGTAGAGACAAATTAAAAGGGACTTTGAACCCATTGTTACATTTTAAGACTCATGATCTTTAAGCCACTTTGTGATAGAAGCTCCTCCGTCATCTGGGAGGTGTGTGGCTTGCAATACCCAAGTGTTACAGCTGCAGTCCCAGAAGTAATCCATATCCCTGCCCCTTTCAGAGGGCTGGTGACCTGCAAGTTGCCAGTAACAAATACAATATGCATTGGGGAGCAGGTAATGGATGAAATTGTGCCTGTGGAAGGCAACTCCTCTTTGTCCTGCTCTTCAGTCTCTGCACATCAGCCTGAAAGGTGAAAGATTTCCTGGGACCAGTTCTAGTGCTAACCTATATCTAAGAGAGACCCAACCAAATAAATTAGGTGCAACTGCTGTTCATGATTTTCTAAGCTGACTGTTCCCAAGCCATTTTCTCTCTTTCTTTTGTCACAGCTGTTGTATACAAACCATTCAACCAGATCTGGTGTTTTAGTTTTCAAATTACTTACTGATTCATGTACAAGGAAGGGAATACAAGGGACAGATAATTTAAATCTAAAAATATCTCTTCCACTCATAAAAAGACGCAGATTCTATTTAACTGGATAACAGAGAAGTGTAAGTGGTATGCTGTGATGTTCCTTTGACTGAGACTTGAGAGAAGTATTGCAGTGAACCTCTACTTGAGAATGTCAGAACTCAAGGTATTTCAGCTAAATCAGATGTTTTGTTTTGAGAAAAGGCCTCTTATCTTGCTCTCAAGGCTCTTAAACTACACTAAGAACATGCAGGTCAAAGAAAGCTCTTCTTGTTTTTCAAATTTTTGTGTTTGTTATAAGAGCTACTGTGCTGTTTTTTTCCCCACCAGGAAATGCATTGCTTTCTGTGAGAACCGTAAATTTTCATCTTCGCTCCAAAACTATATATCAAATCAGCAAATTTAGAAATGCAGTAACTGAAATACATAAGAACAAAAAACTAGCAGCACCACCAACAAAAAGAATTTTCAGGAGAAATCAGTACAGAGATTCTATTGCCATAGGAAAGCAGCTTATTCATTCAGTCACATTTCTCAGCACAAATAAATAAAAATCCAAGAACTGTTCAATAAACTTTTTTTGTACCTTGGTGACACCCTTCAAGGCAACTTTTCATATTCAGTGACTAGAGAAATATTTTCAGATCTATAACCCTGCCTTACACAGTTAGCATAGTCAATTACATAAAAAAAGCTTATTGGAAGGTGCTAAGTGCAACAACTGGTTTTTAACCACTAGTAAGAGCCATTTACCTCTACGCAAATAAATAGCAGCTGAAGAATTAAAGTTCTTGATTCAAAAGAATCAGTGTTCAGTAGAAAAATCTAAGACAAAGTGGAGATAGTCTCTCAAGGCATGAATGGTTGATTTTTTTTTGTTGGTTGATTTTTTATGTGGGGAGCAAAAACATGTAGTTCAGGTAACTTCTTGGAGATAGCAACAGTTTGGACGACAGAGAAAGAGCTGTGAGGAAGAACATTAGAGGAAGAAGGGAGGATGCTTCATCTGGCACAGAGTTCATGGCTCACACAGGTGGGTATCTCTGCTCAAAGAAATTGCCTACCACTGTTTTTCCATACATGCTGTACTCAGGTCAATAAAAAAGGAATATCTAAAGGCTATTTGACTGATACCATCAGTGCTTCCACTTAAGAGAAGTAGCCTTGCAAGTCTTAAATGTTGGACACCTTGTAACAAAGGAAATAATCTATTTTTCTTGAAAAATAATTATATAGAAATAAAAAGCAAGATCATTCATCATTCCTTTATAATAACCTTATAAAGCTTCTGTGGGTCAGTTCATACAGTAAAAGAGAACATAGCTTTTCATTATGTTTAAATTTTTTTACTATCCCCAGCAGTGAAGAAGCAATCTTGAGACCAGAGCACTCATAGGGAACATCATGTCTTTCCATTTCTGCCCTTCTCCCTCCTCACACCCACCCCAGTAAAGGCACCTGAATTCTATTACTAGCTAAGTTTTACTAAAAAAAATAGTTATTAAATAATTATCTACAAAATATACTTTTGTACTGCTACTAAATTTAAACTAGTTCTATACAATAAAGTATTTTTAACTAATTAGCAATAAATGTCCCCCGTATTTTTATAAGGAAGTAGAAGTAAAATGTAAATAAGGTGAGTCACAAACATTCATTATAAAATACTCCATTCTATGGGAGATAAGCTGGAAGATTGAGCTGGAACAGTCAATCTTCCAATTTTTTGCCACCCACTTTGTAAACCCGTCTGAGAACTGAACTTTAAAAACTATCTTGAAAACCTTTAAGGAGATAAATCTACTCTTACACAGGTACCGTCTTAAGCTTAGCTACATAAAGAAGGTCTTTGCGGTCTGATGCCTCTCTGCAAAAGAAGGAACTGTATGATAAAACAAAACCAAAACCTCAACCAACCAAAAAAAGAACAAGACCTCCCCCCAGAGAACCTGAGCTGGAGGATCTTATACATTAAAGAAGAGGCTTGCAGCTGATTTCTCCTAAGACCACCTGAATTTCTGCTTGTTTCTATTTTTTTTCCTGGGTCCTACAGCTTCATTTTTCAGTGGACTAACAAATCCACTAAGCAGAGAACTGAAGGAGGACAGGGCAGTGGTGCAGCAAGGGCATGTGCTTATGGGGCTGCACACTGACTGGAGCAGAGCCTGCATGTGTCCCTTCCTGCTCACATGATTCCAGCTGCACACAGCTTGCCAAAACAGCACATCGGAGACACTGAGAGGAAATCTCTTTTCTTAAAACTTCCTGATGTCTTTATTTTTCAGTTCTTTGATTCTAGAAATGACTTTTGCCTTATCCATGAAGAAGAGACAGAAAAATCATCCTTTCAGGCTTGTTTGATCACTACTTTGCAGCTCTTGCAAAAGTTTGGCTCCATAAGGCACCAGTTTCAGCTGAAGTTACTCCAGGGACTACATAGTTCATGTAAAACCAGGAGAAGGGTTTCTACAGTTCTCACAATATCAGCAGCAGAGCAGTAGGGAATTTTCATCATTTTTCAGTGGTCTCATATTTTGTTTCATTTGAAAGAGCACAAAATATGACTGTTATCCTCTTGTTCTAGAAGGAGGTAACAGCCTAGACAACCGTAATTCTGCTTAACTACACTGTCTCTGAAGAAAGATCTGCTTCATACTCTTATACCACATGAAAGGAATTTTCCAATCCAGTTATTAGACATTCCAGGCTCTTTGAAACACTGGCTGTTGTTCACTATAACAGGAAATCTCAAGTAGCATGATGAGGGACACTGCTGCCAAAGACCTTCAGACAGGCAAAACAGAAATCTTGAATGTCTGCTTAAAGAAGCTAATTTGAAGATGATGATGACAAAGGTAAAATTAACTCTTATCATTCAAAAACATTTACAGTATAACACTTCAGACTGAGTGGACCTCAGCAAAGCTTATTCTTGAGGGAAACAAGTGGCAACACTGAACTTCAGTGTATATTCCCCTTTCTATAGAAAGTGTCACTTTAACAATCACAGGAAATGGCTGTACTGGGAGCTGTTGAGAAGTCACTAATCTCTGTGTTTCATTTGGAGGATTTCCATTGTAATGCCTGTTAAGCTCGGATTATCATTGCTGTTAGACTGTCAGAGAGCAAACAACAGGGAAATGAACTTCTGATCAGCATATATTACTTTTTTATCTTTGATTAATATTAATGAACAAGGAACTGCGGCTATACTGCCACACAAAATCCTGTGGAAGCATTATTCTAAAGACTAAGCGGGCTCAGGAAACAACATAGAGTTTCTCTCTGTTAGACTGTCCTGACATTGGTGTTCAAGTGTTGAGGGAGCTAAACACAAAAAAGTGGATGGGCCTCAACATTTTGCCTTGCTCAAAACTGTGGAACTTTACTGTCATAATTCTGCTGAGTTTGTCAATGAACTCACTGCTCTTGCTTTGAAATAATCTCTTTGGTCCAAAGAAGAGAAAAAGGAAACAATTTCTGGGTGAAGATTCTCTAGGTCAGTTTTAGAGGCTTGGGGAGTGCATCATTCCACCATCTAGAACATTTGATAAAAAAAATAATAAAGGACTTATTCAGTATGAAATTTGGGTTGTCTGCCTGCTGACCCACATTGCCTGATATCACAAGGGATTAAATTAATTTTATCCAATTAATTAAATTAAGTTTATTCATCGCTAACTTCCCTCTGCACTCTGAGTACCAGCACTGAGAGGTGTGGAAAAGAAAGGACTGGGTTATCTCATAAAGCAACTGTCAGTCTAAGCATGCCCTGAAAATAAGAATCTGTGGTACTGAATAGCATACCCTGACCTCTTTGAAAGATTCAGGCATAGGCTATTGAAAGCTCCATCTAAGTTCTGAATGTATCATTCCTGCAGCCCAAGTACTCCTAAACACATCTTTGATTAGCTGAAAATGCAATTATTTTTATAATAATGCTTTGCAGACAGCTTGTAAGAATATTAATGACCCTATTTTTTCCTTTTTCCTCCCTATTTTAAAATCAGTTTCTGTTGCAGGACCAGAAGATTTGCTGGAGAAATAAGTGCTTCACTTGCATTTAAACCATGTAAAAGACAGGTTGGCCGTGGTTTTAGACACTTGCATCAAAATAATTACAACACTGTACAAAATATTGGATTCATTAAGAGGCTCTGAAACAATTTTTATATACCACTAAATAAAAGGGAAAAGAACAAAGAACAGGAGACTACAAATTAAACCTGATGACTTGCCTTCATTGTCAAGTACACTCCTCCCAGCTTTTGTCTAAGGAACTAGGATCCCTAACAAAGGGCAACATGAGATGCACCACGGGAGAATAAATAAAATTTTGGTCTGGGGCTCAGAAGGTCTACATGAATTCTCCATCTTGACAGAGGGTTCCTATGTGTAGTGAGGCATTTAGTCTATATATTCATGCAATTTATCCTGTATTCAACACAACAAAGGAAGATTTTTCTTTCTGCTTGGTCCCTTCAAATTGCAGTCTGTTAAGGGAGGTCAGGGTTTCAGTCTGAGCATTTATTCAGTGCTTACAACAGTAGGACATTGGCTTTGCTTAGCTACCAAGATGTCATGATTCTGCTGTTTGAAGATACAAGCAGTGATATGAGACAAGGTAGTTCAGAGGGTACAAAATAGCCATAGCACAAGCAGGACAAAGTCATTAAAAACACGGTTATCAAACAAAATGTTCAGGTAATGAAATCTCTAACCAAGAACACTGTGTTTGTGGAGAATGTCTCAGGTGTTCAGATGAGACACCCTATTCTAAACTAGATTGGGCAACATAGCTGGAAACATTATGGAAGCAGCTTCAACTGAGGGGTTGATATTTGCTAAAGCCTGAATGAATATATCTGTCTGAGGTGGTTACAAAAACTACAGACTTTCTCTGAGAATTCAGCCACAGTTTATTTCTAAAACTAAAAACAATTTCCTGTGAACAAAGTTGATGCAAAAGAAGTGGGCTCTCTCTTCCCTTACTTATAACCTTCATCCTATGGCTTGACAAATTGGGAAAGAAAAAGAAACATCCAGGGACCAACATGCCTTGAATGTTTTATTTTGTCTACTTTACACATTAATTTCCCAAGTGTTTCCTGATTCTTATTTGGTTAACGCATTAGGGTATCTAATTCTTATTTGTTACTCAAATCGCTCATTTGCAATCAAATTTCCATGAGTATTCGCTATCTTATTATCTTGGTTAACATCACTTTTGCACTTTACTATTAACTAGAGAGACATTCTGAAAAGCACCTCAGTGTAACAAGTTGAGAATACCATGGCTGTGTTTTTCTAACAAAGAAAATTGCTGTAATGTCGCTGGGTCATTCCAGTTATGAAATCCCAGCATCCCAAAGGTTTATTAAGCAACCGTCTCAGGCTTGGTTTCACTGCTTCTGTTTCTGGACAGCTAACTCAGCAGGACAAAACTAGAACTGCATCAACTTGATTAAAAGTCACTTCACCTCAAACCCAAGCCACATCGATCCCACATAGAGTAGTGCGGCTCCATCCAGCATCCACAACTCGGGTGTGTGCATGTGCTGTAACACCATGACAGTGTCAGTGAGGACCTTTCCAGAAGTCAACCTTTATTTCAGTAGGACTCATTGTAATTCTCCTCAAGGCAGTCATTCTTCAAGGCCTGAGGATTCAAGCTTACCTGTATAAATCTCAGCTGATACCGGTAAGACTTTTTGGTCTCGTTTTTGAGAAGAATTCTGTGAGAAGTAAAAATTCTACTCTTGGCTTATGAAAGAAGCCTGAAAGTGTAGAGCTGTCTCCTTAATTAACAGCACAACATGAAAAAAATACTGAAGCAGTATCATAGCTATACTCTTCACTCATTACTGCCTTTTCCCCCACTGTAATGCAGCTTCACTTTTCTCCATACCCACAGAACTTCAGCCTGTCATTTTCAATGCATTTCCCTGAACGTTCCCAGGTAATTGTACCATCCTTTTGGCTTGACTTACTACTGCTTTGACATCTGAGCAACTTATTCCTTCTTATGCTATTTCTGTGATGCATAAAGCTTTCACCTTCCCTCCCATTCATTGCCAATGCCTGACTGCAAACTAAGGAGAATATATTGCAATAGGAGGAATGCAACAGAGAGTCATCTGGATAAAAATGAAAAGCTGAGTTATGGGAGGAGACAGCAAAGCTATTGAACTGCAGATGAGTTTGTGCAACCTACATTTTCAAAAGTCTCTGACAAAAATTAGTTTGATATCTCTGTGAACACAAAGTCACTAATTTTGGATTTACTAGGAATATGGGCTGTCAGACATAAAGCCATCTAAAGAATCAATGTCCCTGATAGCCACATGACAAGGAAGGTAAGAACCAACCTCATCAAACTTAGCTTTTAATTTTATCCTGCAGGCTTATCTTGGATAATTCAAAATTATATAGATGGGATTCCTAACCAATAAAATGTGCTTGTGAGTTCTGAAAAATGGCTGTAATAAAGAAGAAAAGATTTGAGAAGGGTGTGATGTTACATACATTGAAACAAATTTTTCCTGCAGCTATTAAATTTACAGACAAGAGTTACTGAAAATATGGCATAGTGAAAAGATTTACAGTAAATTATCCCTATTTTGAATTAGGGACTTCTAGGTACTTAATAGTAATTGTGAAATTGTTATCTCATGGTAAAAAGCACACTAATCTTGCTCTTTCCCACTTTAAGAAGGATCATTCCCTGGTTATTATTCAACTCAGTGTTCCAGCAATTTTCAATCCTATCTTCTCTTCTACCCTCAATTTCTGCTGATACTGGAAGAGAGGCTGCTTGTCAGCTGGGTGTTGCTCTCTGCTAATTTTCTCTGGCATTAGGATAGTTCCCATAACCTGCGTCTATGGAGTGGTTTTGCCACATTACCAGGCTTTCACAATGTCTGAAGTGGTTGGAAGGGGAAAAAGCAATGCAGAATCTGACTCTGACTCTCTGCAGGGGTAACCTGGCTTTCCCTCCATGCCAGGCAACCCTGCAAGGCTCCCCTGGTGTTCACAGCTGTGTCTGCAGGAGCTTGCTTTAGCACTTGCCCTGGAAGCCTGTGGGAAGGTGATGGAACGAGAGCTGCAGGGGAGCTGGAGGCAGCTGAAGAAGGGCTCTCCTTCTCTTGACTATTTAATCATTTTCCTACTTGCTCAAAAAGTGGGTGTTGTGCATGCTGATATCCCTATATACTTACTAATTAGTGCACCATTCACCTTGAACTGCAGAGCTCCCAGCTGCCAGCTGCAGCTTGTGATATCTTGAGTATGTGTTTGATGAACTCTGGAGACATTTTCATCTGTTAAATATAGAAAAACTGAACAGCTTCCCAGGACAGGCAGTGCAGCATGGAATCATATGCTTGTCAGAGCCATGTCTGTGCTCCTGACTTCAGACTAATAGAGCTGCAAAGTTAGCGAAACCGTGCAAGAGAGGCTGGCTCAGACCCAGGCTAATTTCCCAGACAAATATCCATGTGACAGAAATTAGCTGCTACATTGGGCATTAACTACTGCTTTCACTGGTTTGATGACCAAGAGCATACCATAAACACTATGCCAAAAGTCTGCCAGTTAGACTTTGGTGTAGTTAATATCTTTGTTTCCATATTTATTATGCTGTTACTGTAAATAGTTTGGATGCCAGTAGGTTTTTTCAGCACTGGGAGGAACTAAAGAACGAGCTCATTACTTCCAAGGAAATTAAATGCAAGGGAAATACCACTCACCATTTACACCAGATTTTCAAAAATCAAGCTGAATATGTATCTTCCAGGCATTTACTCAGTATGTAACTCATATTTAACATTGTATAATCGGTTTACTAACATGCAACTACATAGTTGCCACCGATAATCTGGGAAAGCCACCCCGCACTCTGACTTTCTAGAAGAAAAGAAGCAGAAAGCCATGAATAGATTCTGTGCTAATGTACTACTGAAAATATTAGGAGATTAAACACATACCTTACAATTACAAATAGCGGTAAGTGGTCAGCATATTTGGTCAAAGCAATGCTTTGACTTCAACTGCTCTAAAGAAAAAAGTAATCATTTATTACTGGAAAGATTTGTATGGGGCTAATTATGTATCCTGATTGATCACCTGAATGCATAAGCATGTGTGCAAGGTAAACAGGCAAAGGAATAAGATTTTTCATATTTTACTTTGTCTGAATTTTCCTTTGTATCTAGCTGTTGTTTTGGGTTTTTTTCAAGCTTCCAGCTTCTCCAAAATAGGCCAGTCTCTCTCTGAAATAAGAATGTTTTGCTATTCCCCATGAAAAGGGATTGGGATTCTTTTGTATACCACCCATTCAGAAATATTACTATGAGTTAATGAGCTACGGTTATGAACACTCATTTTAGAGTCTTGGAAGTGTGGAGAGAAGATTTTTTTCAAGAAAATATTAACCATTTAGTTTCTATTAATATATAGAATGTAAAATAAAACAGAGGCTATGACATGATGTGGAATTCATTGAATTAGAAGAGATGGCACACGAGAAAAAAATAATCATATTTCCACAGTGATTTTGTTTCCCATCCTGGGGTAGTTAGAGGAGAAGTGTCCAGTAAAAGGTTTTACTAAATTATTAAAAGTGAAAAAGTACAGAACCAAAGCAATATGAATTAATGGATACATCAAAATCAATATTTTATTACAGTTGCTAATGAAATATTTATCAGACTAATTAAAAAGATACAATCCTTACATTGCACCTAGGCTAATGTGTTTTTTCTTATATTTGTGTTTGTATGAAAGTCAACTAAGTAAATTCATCTGCAACAGTAAGATTCTCATCCATGGATTTCATTCAAGCCTTTTGTTTCCATGGTACTTTATTTTTACTTTTGGCTAATCTTAGAGAGAGTTCTGAGGGGATTGATCCAATACCCATTGAAATGAATACATAGCACAAACACTGGAAAGTAAGAAAATCAATGCAAAGACTTTCATTAACTTCGCAGTATTTTGGCCTGAACTCATCACTCTTTAATGACAACTATGAGGAATTGCAGTCAGTAACAGATTCTCAAACACGACGTTGAACATTTCAATACGAACAAGAAAAAAAATGTTAAAAGCTGATGAGAACAAAATGTTAGAAAACGCCAGAAGCAACCTGTTGAGAGATGCAAGTAAACTCCCAGTCCTGATACCCATCTGCACTGACCAAAAAGTGAAGGGGGACAATAAGGACATCTGATGTAGTAGAAAGTGTCTTCCGCCCTCCTCAGTTAGTTTAAGATGCAAAAGTGGCACAAAAATCTCTTTTTTTTTCATGCTGTATTCACACACATATTTTGTTCAGGTCACATATTTTAAACAGTTTCAAAAATATTTTTGATATGTTAGCTAAACCAAAATAATTCAAGAGCATGCATGCTCCTCTGCTTGTATAAATGGTTCCCATGAGTGAAATAAAACTAGGCTCAGAGGGAATAAAAATACCCACAACTAATCAACTGGAGACATCTCCAGACATGAATTAGGACATTTGCTTTCCATAGGAAAAAAACATCAAATACTTTTAGTCAAATACCAGAGGACCTTCCAGAGTTGGAGTTTATCACTAAGCTAAAACTACAAGTTTCTCTTCTTTTTTTCAGGGCTATAAAGTTTGAGTTCCTACTTCTACAAGACTACTGACTGTCAGCCTTCACAACTCCTTCAGGAACATGGTAAGATCCAAGTAGGAGTGATTTGGCACTAAGAGTGAAAACTGGAAACATTTCTCTAACAAGCCTTCAAACCTCAACCTAAAAGGATCTAATGCATCTGTTTGAAACTGCAGCAGAATGAATCAGCCTCAGAGGGGGAAAGGAGAAATGAAACAGAATTGCAGGAAAAGCGCAACTGTCCTGATATCAGTGCCTCCAAGAGCTGTGCTTGTGACATGGAAGTTATTTATGGTGCCCATCTGCAGTGGTTTGCGCGCAGGCACATCCGTCACGGAAGTAGGTTCCAACCTGTGACTCTCAGAAGATTGTGATTCTTATTGGTTATCTGCATGCCTCAGTTGTATCTCATGGATACAGGTCTGCATCATTCATGGCTGCCATTCCAAACCCTTTCTTTCCTTCCGGATTTCAGTCATACACACACCTAAAATCCACTCTACACAGTACCATAAAAGTACAGAGTAGTTATACTAGAGCTCCTCTTGCAGAAAACAACACCACCAGAGGAAAATGTCCCCTACACAACTCCTCCAAACAGATAAATAATCTGTTCTTCTCAGAAGAATTGGAGAGTCTTGAATTAGCTCAGTTGGCTAAAGCAATTGCTAATAAAGCCAAGGTTGTGGGTTTGATCCCCATATGAGCCATTCACTAAAGAGCTGGACTTGATCCTTGTGGATCCCTTCCAGCTCAGAATATTTTGTGAAGATTCTGTGAAACCATAGGGAATACCACCCTTAAAGCTGACAATATACTCCATAGCAGATAACACTCAATCTACCTTTTTGTCCTCATTTGAAAACACGCTTTCCCTAGTACCAAAGTACCTCCACTCTGCTCCTTCCCACCCCACCCCTTTCTCTCCCCCTGTTGCTATCAGGAGCTTAGAAGCACATTTGGAAAGAGGACTCTCCATGTTGCCATTAAAGATTTTCTTTGACAAATTCTTCTCCCTCTGGCTTTTCAAACACAGAGACTGCAAGGGTGATCTCTACATAATTTTGCAGTTTATTTTAAGAAAACCAGAGCTTGGGTTAAATTCAGCAGGAAGCAGTACTTTGCACACCACATCCTCTCTATTCCTTTTCCCTACTAATTGCTCACTGGTACTGTCCTAAGAGTCTTCTCCTTCTTAGCTTATGCAATATTCAGAAGGAATAAAAAAAATCTTCCTGCCTCAGTTCCACACTTCTTTTCTCATCAGTATTCTTGTCCTTCCCCTCTCTTATCTCATCTTGAGATCAATAAAATTACCAGTGTTGTATACTAAATGGGCATAAAACAATACACTATATGTAGCCTCCATAATGCAAATATTACTTTTACCATAGATAAAAGATCTCTCTCTTCCAAAGGCTCAAAACCCAGACAGATGATGTGCTTACTGCAAACATTTCTAAATCCCAAAGCCAGGTATTGCAAATGTAACAATGGCTCTTCTCTGACATAAGTAGTTCCCTGCAACATGCCACAGGTTGAAGAGAAATTTGAGGAACATTAAATAAGAAGCAGGTATAAATAAAGTGAAGTAGACTTGATTTTCCCATTCTTGACTGGAAAGACAGAAATATCTGCCACAGAGATATCTGGTACACTTCTCAGATTTGATAGTACTGTAAGTCTTTACCAAACTAATGAACGTAGGGGAGACTCCCAACACAGCACCAACACTTTTTGACAGGAATTCTGCCTAAAGTAAACTGTAGGAGTACAAATTGGTATTTTAAGATTCACAAACTTCCCTTCTAGGAGGCATCTGTAATAGAAAAGATGTACATACTTGTCTGGATGCGATCCCTCCTCAGAAAGGCATCTGCAGCATTGTCCAGTGATGGCCCTGCTCGATACCCTCAGCACTAAAGGCAGTAGTGGCTGTAGTGGCTGCAGTCCCAGGTTTATTCAGGCTTCCAAATTTGTAGGCCTTACTTACAAAGTCCTGCGATCTCACAAAAATAACAACAAAGGACTGTCTGGGTTACAAAATTCTACACTCAATCTACCCCCAGTGGACAGGTAGACAAATACAAAAATACTTGCATGCACAGATTGGTCTGCCCACTCCCCTGCCCTCTGGACATGCCAGCCTCCCCCAAACAAGCCCTGCTCACCTCTCAGGCTTCTTTAAGTAAGAAAAAATTGGTGAGTTCCTGGTATTTCCCTCATGAAATCTGGGACCACACTTACAAAACTGGCATCTGCAGAGACAGACGAATTTGGGTTTTTTGGACACCCTCAAAATTTCCCATATATTGAGATGTTAAGTGGTTATAGAAACCTGTTTTAAAGGTATCGATGAGTCTGCTACATGCACAGGACCACAGGAACTGTGATTTTGTTAAGGAGGACCAAGCACCACCTCTGGTGAAACCACACCTGGAAGCAACAAGGCAGCAACAGAGTTTCTGAAGTTCTTTTTCTTTTCAAGCCTTTTACACAACAGTGGTTTTCAATTTCTATATATCACCATTTCAAATGTAAAGGTCTATAATTTAAATAAAAGAGTGAAAATGAAACCAAGATTTAATGACAAAACTTTTGAGGTATGAGAACATGAGGTGATTAAACCAAATCTTAGGCCTGGGCTTAGGTCAGACGTTTCCTATTTTTGCAAAGAGCTAAAAGCAGAGAAGGCATTAACTTTAATTATTTCTACCAAATACATATTTATATTAAATATAAATAAAAATGGAACAAATAAATTTTTTCAATTATCAATAAATTGAATAAAATCCACTAGTGGCTGCCTGTGTTTAGCTGTAAAGGAAGATGAAGAGATGTTCTATGTATTAAGATGTACTCTCTAAAACCGTGGTCAACTTTCTTGTGGTTTCACGTCTTTTCCCACTAGATGGCACTCTGGAAATATTCCTAAATTTTGGATTCCTTTCCGTTGCCTTTTAAAAAGCCAACAAATTAGTGATTTCCCTCAAACCTTCTATTGTTTACAGCCTACTGAAAAAGGCAAGTGAATTACACAGAGCAGTACAGAAAATTAGCATTGTTAAATGTGTCACATATATCACTAATAAAGTTTCATTATTTATACTGACAACTTGAAAAGCATTTATTTCCTAATCAATCAATTCACAACTAAATAAACAGTCATATAGGCATACAACATGAATGCACAATACTCCTAAATCAGATCTTCCTGAGATTCAGTATATGGTGGTTGATATTAGAAGGAGAGGAACAACAAAGAAGAGTGCTCCCCAATTTGCTCACTTCTCCCCATCTCTCCAGACACCTACTTTCAATGAAGTAAAAAAACACATGTATGCATTTTAGGATAGATATGCTGTTCTGCTTGGCGGTTTGTTCTTTTTTTTGTTTGTTTTTTTGTTTTTTTGTTTTTTTAAATCAATAAATGCTACACTTCACCCCTAAGGTGATCCTGAAGCACAAGTTAGGACAGACACATTAAATAAACTGGCAAAAGCTGGAGATGCATTAAAATTAGCCCATCTTTATTTGGAGACAGGGGATGCAGAAGAGAAAAAGAGATTTAAACAGTCACTTGAAGGGCTTTGTACCCATCTGAATCCAGCTGCAGTCTCACAGACATCCCTTTTGATGTTCACTAATGTTGGAGATGAGTTCTAGTAAACAGATGTCCTTGTCAGGGAAAATAAACAAACAAACAAAAAAACCCGAATTTGGTACTGTCTGATAGGTGGAAGTGAACTGCAAATAGTTCTTTGTTGGGTTTCTTCGGGAATCGGCTGATGTGGCATTGGATACAGGAATGGAGACAGTCATAAATATAGGGAACTTAACAAGCCTCCTTGGTTGTGAAGGACCCAGGCATCAGGGCATTTGGTATGTGCTAAGGGACCAGGATAAGCAAAATGCTGTGGCCTCTTCCTGGCTTTCCTTCCTGACCCCAGGACATTTGCAAGTATTTCTTAAACACCCGGGATTTTTATTTGCCCCTGGAGAGGACAAATCTCAACCGCAGCTGCCAACTAGGAGGTGTTGTGCACTTACTCCTTGCTGCTCATTTGTGACGATTTTAGGTGACTATCAGAGAGTT
Organism: Oxyruncus cristatus; assembly: GCA_013399855.1. Lineage (NCBI taxonomy): Eukaryota > Metazoa > Chordata > Aves > Passeriformes > Cotingidae > Oxyruncus > Oxyruncus cristatus. Next base: position 563,037 of record VXAY01001362.1, on the reverse strand, counting down.
TGTAAATCATAGGTTTTGCACTGAAATGTGTATGTAGCAGCAGAGGTCATGTGGATGACACAGGCAGGATTTTTTGGGTTTACAAGAGGAAGATTCCCTGCAGAAGTATCCACAAGATCTGTTACTGAGATTTGGACATCCTCTTTGAATTTACCTCCTGAGAGAGTCACAGAAACCCTCCATGGAGGTGGAGGAAGCCTGGATAACTGACCTGGTTTCTTGTCTAGAAGGCAGGGTCAAAATTTTTCAGTCAATCAGGTCAAACACTGCAGAAAAGTCAAGCGTTTCCTGCAGACAGAAAGTGTAGAATAAGCCTTGTTGATCCAAGTACATCCAGAAGTGCATGAAAATACAGAAAATACTTCACAATCTCCTGCAGACCAGGAGTTAAGGGTAATGAAAGGTGTGAGCCTTTGCTCAGGAAAGCAGATGAACTGGCTGACTTCCAGTCCCAGACAGTGCCATTGGTAACATGAGGGTTCACACACCTCACTCCACATCATTATGATAGAAAATCTGCATTTCATGTAGGCAGTGTTAGCTCCTCACAGCACTGATAGTTTGGGGAGGAAGAATTTCTATGTTCTTAAGAGAAACTCAGAAGGACCCAAACCCAAATGTAAGCATTCCAGACCCTGGGGTGGCTTTCATCACCCATATTGCTGACTATTAGCCAACACAGTTTTTTCATTACCTCAGCTACTTAGAAAAAGGAAATTGGGATAGATTTGCTGGTGGAGAGCTCTTCCCTGGCTCTACTTGTCTCCTTGTTCTTATGAACTACTGGAACGGTGAACAAGTGACTCTCAACACAGGCCCCATGCTTGTCCTTGTGCAAATACAGTCCCCAATGGCCTCGTTATAAGAGGTAGATTTAATCAAGCAAGAGAAGCGTTGGTCACCTGAGCCAGAGAAAGGCAGAAAATGTGGCTGTTTTTCTTTACAGCAGCATGGCTAAATCAATAACCTGTGGATTGAGAGGTTTAGGGTGGACGAGAGGTGCATTATCTTATATATGTATGTTAGAAAGTGCAGGCAACACACTGCAGTTTCGAACAAATAAATGAATTTACTAGTTGGAAGAGAAAGATTGCTGATAAAACAGAAAAAATACTATACTCAGGAGGTGATTTTAGTCTGAGTACTAATATTTTATACAACATAATATTGAATTTGGGAAGAGGCTTATTTATTCATTTGGCTTTTTAACTTTAAAAAGTGCTTTTATTGACTGATTTTGTTTGTGGCAGCTAATATTACTGTCACTGTAGCAATATTTTTTCCCTATTTAGCTCTCCTGATGCAGTTCGCCATCTGAAGTCATTTACCTTTCATTTTTTTAGGTAAAGTTGCTTTTTAAAAACTCAGAAATGATTCACATGATTTGAGCCTGCATTTGCCAAGATAGAACTAAACTTCTAGAACTTCACGAACTGTTGCATTAGTTGAGACCCATGGTCCATTTGCTGTGAATTTAACTGCAGCAATACTAATTGACAAGACATTGCACTATGTAAACAAGAGATGTACCACCTTCCTTATATGTCAACCTTGCCTTCAAATTTTATACTAATTCTTTTTGTCTTGGCAAAAACATTCATCTACTAGGAGAACACATATATGAGAACAGAATTTCTTCAATTTCAGATCTAGTTTTATACAATCTCAGTACAGCTTGTCCAGATGCTCTCAATCACCAAGTCACAGAGGTGCCAATCCCATAGTGGATGTACAATGAGAGATAAACCAGCAACACCACCTTTCTCCCATTTAAAAGTCATTTCATTCAGTATTATACTTTCTCTAAAGCTGCAGGCAGTTTTCTGAGTTGGAATACTGCCATTCCAGCAGACTACAGAGGAGCAAATGCACTTTGAACTTGAACTATATTTTCTGAGAGCAAGGTTGCACGTCTCAGCTAAAGCAGCCATCAGCTCTGAGCTCCAGCCTTTGGGTGGGAGGTGAGAAGGAATTGCTTCTGCGGATCCCAGCTGGATTCAGTGTGAAAACAAAACAAAAATTCCTCCCAGGTCTAAGAGAAAAACCTTTTTTTCCCATCTCAGGAGGGGCAGAGTTCATGCCTTTCATCCTTTCCTGCAAAAGCCAAGCAGACCACCAGCAGACCTGGGGAACCCGAGGTGTTATTTAGCTCATGGATATAAATATTTATTTCACTGAGTCTGCAATGGTCTACCATCTTCCTGTGGGGTGAAGTGTTGTACTTTAGCTTTCAGTGAGAATAGAGGAGGAATTGACCTAATAAACTCCTTTACCATTTGAATCACAAGGCCTCAAGCAGGTTACGGAGGTTCTTGGAGCTGCGAAACTGGCAGCTACACCCACCCCAGTTATGTAGTGTGACTCAATTCTTGGAAAGAGGTTGCACTCCAATGGTCAAACAGGAGATACAGAGGAGCAAAAACCAGCAGGGAAGAAGTACAGCTGCAATACCTTGTCACCTTAGCACTGCATTGGTTTGATGGTGCAGATGTGTCAAAACAGAGGGTCCAAAGCCACTGTACCTGTGGTGTATGATTTCTGAGCACGTGTGTGACATTCTCCACTGACACGTACAGAGTCCAAGCCCCTGATACACTTTCACACCATGTAACCATACATTGATAACTTGATGCTGCACAAGGTAGTTGCTTTCAACTATTCACTTGCTCCCAACAGCATCAGTCCATACAGACTGAGGACCCATAATTTTGGAGAGCCTCTCCTCTTGCTGATCAAATGGATATTGCCATCCATTAACTCCTCCCTTCTGTGTCTCTTTATTTTGACAGCACCCAAGGATATCTGAGCATATTCTATCATCCTTGAACTCTGCCAAGAGACTGTTCAACTCTCACTATTTGTGAGGCTTAGAAAATGTTTCTTTTGGTTAATGTGTTTAAAGTGAAAATATCTTGGTCCCTCAACTGTGCTTCCTTTATGTTGGAAACAACCTTTCCTCTGCTTCAAGCTATATCAGCCTTAGCTCTAACATCAATAAGATGTACAGATATTCAGGAGGAGAGGTCTTAGTGATATTCATCAGTCCATCTCCCCAAATCCCATCTGTTATCTACAAGGGAAATGGTCTAGTTTATTGCATACTCCCTAAGAGGCCAGATGTGATATGGCAGCAATCTCATAAATGTTCTGAGAATGGGAATGTCTGATGAATCTGAGAATGGGACAGTCTCAGATTCACTACCCGTCTGCCTATGATGGCTTTAGCAATGCTGATTGCCCGGGAGGAAAGACTGTCTCCCTCCTTTCCAAACCAATTCGCATGTGGTGAGACAAGCCAGTGCTGATTGCCCAGGCAATTGAAAAGCAGCCCAGGTGCTGGTGGTGTCCCTCTGTGTTCCGGGCAGATTGTTCCAGAGACTTTGGTATGCCAAACATTGGGAGATTAGCAAGAAGATAAGGGAAGAGCTGGTTTGTGAGGGATATAAGGGATAGAGACTGGTTGCTGTGGAACAGTACCATGGGAAACTGCTAACAATGAGATTGATCTGCCTGTGGGAGGGGAGATGGCTGCTAATTCACTGATGTAGTAGAAGTAATGATAGATGCGCTGATGCAATCTGATTTTCTCCTAGTGATTTATGGTTGCACCTACTAGTTAAAATTAACAGCTACCTTAGCAGGAGGTTTCAACCAAATTGGCAATTTGGCACTGAGATTCTCAACTCTGAGCACCAAAAGGGTCAAAAGAAGAGACAGAATTCGGAGTGAAGATGACATCAAAGAAGAGCTAGGGATGAGTTTCACTGAAATCACAATGTTTTCGGCATTCTGGATTCTTAGTCCAAGGTCTATTGTTTCTAAACCATCTGCCAAGTTTGAGCCTGGGATTTGGGCTGCCCCACACCTCCTGTTGCATATCTATATAATTTTAGTTTGAACGACTCTAAAACAGAAAGGTAAAATATTAGGAAATCTTCTGCCAGGCAGATAAATGACTTAGTACATGCTTTCTGAAAGAGCTTTCTGATTATAAAAGTTACAAACTAAAATTCACAATATCTTAACATGCTTTCTACATTACACAAAAGTTTCTAGTCTTACTTTGGACATATTATTCCCTTTGTTTAGATAAGTTGCTACAAGTTAGAGTATAAGACAGAAAGTTCCATAACTGCTTATATAACAAAACCCACTCAGCTTTACCTGACAAAATATTTTAGAACTATTTTTTTAGCAGCACTGAAAAAAAGTAACATTTTATTTTTGCAATTTCCAGAATGTTTTTTCATGTTATGTAGAACAACCTTTCTGTGTAAAATGCTTACATGATTATACACATGTATATTTTTGTGCCTGTGTACATAAAGTTGAAACAAAAATCCAATATCCCCTTTTTTACTAAACAAAACCTTTTCAAGTTTTCATGGGTGCAAGTTTTATTTTACAGGACACTTTCTCAAAACATTATTTTCAAAGCACGTCTTCTCTTGTATATGAAATCCATTCCTCACCTTCCATTAGAAACAAATATATTTGATAGGGAAACCTATTATTTTGGAAATAGGATGTTTTCTTGCTTCCTTGAGGTGCTTGATGGGGCCAATGTGAGAAAGTCTGAGTCTCTGTAACTTCCTTTCTTGTTGTAAATAATAACAGTATCTCTATTCACTTCTTAAGAATTCAGTATTTCTGGAGAGATGGCAGGAATTTACTTACCTAACCTGATAGCTGATATTACCACCATCCCTGAAAAGCCAGTAACACCAAGCATTCAAATTAATTATTTCACAAAACAAGGATTGTCAGCACAGCTTCAGGGCTTTCAACACAACACCTACATCTGAATTAATGTAGGAGGGGAAGCTAATAATCCCAGACAGCTTTTCTCTGCTTGTGCATCAACAATGGATAATTGCAGGTGCATTGGCAGTGGACTGACATGCACAAGACTCTGTGAGGCAGGAAAAGCCCTGCTGGCATGTGGATTCCCAAACTGTTAATACTCAAGGAAGAGAGCCATGAAGAAGACCAAATTATATGCAGACAAACATAATGCTAATAAAGATAAGAGACAGCAAACTACAGCAGCACCTAAGAGACACCTCTCATGAAAAAAATGGGCCGCCTAAATGAGAAAAAGAAATAATTAGGACCCTATATTTCTGCAATGAATTTACATTCACATGATGAAGACAGTTCATAGATTAATAAAAATCTAAGGAGACATGAGATTGCAATTTACTTTGATGTTAGCACTACCCAGCAAATTTGCAGATCCAGTTATACCTATGTGCCCCACTCCTACTGATATCAATGGTCTTGCCTCTTTAAACAGGAAAGTTAGATATTGAATTCTTTCTGTAGTTCTGAGCCTTGTGCTCTCCCACAGTAGGTGCTACGTAAAAAGATTGAATCCACATGACTTTAGGAACTTAAATGAGCAGGTTAATCAAAGCTGCCTTTAGTCCCTGGAGATAGAGGCACTACCAGCAGCCACGGAGTTCAGGAAAAAACTCAGTCTTGTACTCTAGACTATGTTTCTGGAGGTACCTCTCAATCTGTAAGGAAAAATGCATTTTCATGAGATGACCAAAGCTGGCATGTCTGAATGCTTCCTCCTTCAAAAAGATTTTATTGTTGTTGTTTTTGTCTTTCATATGAAGACACGGAGGACATGTCCAGTCATTGCAATTTTTTTCTCTTCTCCATTGAATATCTATTTATTCAGAGAGTGAGAACATTTGCAGTAGAATTGGTCTGGGATAGCCAAAAGTGTAAGATATGTGGCACGGTGGCATAGTAGGAAGTAAAACCTAATGTTCCCACAAAGCTGGTGAGAAAAATCGCTAGTGTGTTTCTACCAAAGTGTATTCCTTTGCAAAACGCCCTTCCCATCCTGGAGCTGAGAGAAACCTTTCCAGACAAAAGTTGTCAAAACACATCCAGATTCATTGATAGATTTAATTAACCAAAATGTCCTTACCGTATTTTTTTTCTGAAAGCCTGCCCTTCTACAGGAGCTCTAGGCTCCACCAAGGTAGTATATATCCAGCACTGCATTTACGGTGGATAGTTACCCATTTATAGTCCACTTAACTACAACATCAGTCCTTAGGCTCTGCATTTGCATTCAGTAAAGTCTTTGCTATCTGTCAACACACAAGGGACAACAGCAGCATATACATACTGGTAAACATTATCCTGTTAGGGAAATAAGACAATTGATGTTTTTAATCCGGTAAATCATCAACTATGTTATAGATCCCTAAGTAGAGAAGAGGAAATTTTATTTTAATGAAATCTCAGAGAAAAATAGGTACATGTGAGAAATAGCTTTGTCCCCAGATCAAGAGCCTGTTCTTTGGAGACCACATAGAGGAAAACAGGCAGTGATATAAATATCTTGTAAACTTTTTTAATGGCTGAGCCAGACAGTGAGACTCTTGGAGTTAAGCTACTGTTTAAGTACTTATAAAACATTTGTCTCTTGTTTTATACTACTGAATTTAGGAACTGTTTAAATAGTTATTGTATTTTTTTCCTTAAATTGCCTGGTAAAACAAATTATTTGGATACGTCACATTGCATGTACCACACTCCTCTCTAAGGGGGAATAAGTAAACATGAAGCTCCCCAAACCAGATCAAATACACCCAAGGGTGGACAGTCAAATCATGGCTGGGGACAGACACCCTGTTTGGCCAACTGAAAGGAAAGGCAGCTCCCAGAAGAAAAATTATTAAGCAGGTTACCTTGGCATGCAATGGGCTAGGAGGAGAGTGCCCGAAACACAGGCTTAATTTCATAGTTGCCACAGTTTTAAAATAAAGTAATTTTAAATTTTTGGAAAAATCTTAAAGGGCTCAGGCAATGGCCACCTCGGAGGATTACACTGATTCTCAAAAAATACAGAGGCCTCTGTAAATGTTTCCTCTGTTCTGGCTGTAAAACCACCTCGCCAGGTAGACTTCCACTTAGTGTCATTTTGCTGAAAATTGGGAATGTCTGCTTCCATTCCCACTTATCCACTAACTCAACTAGAAGCATTCAAGTCACCTGAACTTTTCTCTGGTCCATATTGATTTTTAAGGACTTTCCTTATGAGACTGTCTGCCTTCAGTTGTCTGAACTTGTGTTTTCACACGCTGAGATGTTTAAAGGTGTACATAAAAAAAATCTAACAAAGGAAATAAGTCATTCAAACCAAGTAATTGCTGAAGTATTTTCTCCACGCCCTGAGCAGCCCCCCCCCCCCTTTTTTTGCTATTGCCAAGAATCGTAGGACAGAATTTTATTTCTACCTCAAAAGAATGCTGTGAATTCACCCCCTGTCTAGAGACAATCCCCAGAGGAAGGCCTTGGCACATTTTGCCTGTTGATGGCCATTTGTCCCAGTTGGATTGTATTCATAAATTCATGTACTTGCACCCCCTATTGTACAGTCACCACATCTGGAGACATCCATTTTCACAGCCTGCACAACACAAACTGCATATCCCCAAACTGCCAAGCTAATGGACAGCCTGATGTAATTACCCCTCTTCAAGGTCAGCTCCATGACTTAGATAGAGGTGAGACAAAACTAATTTTTTTAAAAAAACCAACAACTAGTAGACCTTCTCCTGCATCCCTTGGGAATCAGGTGAAGAGTTAAAAAGAAAAAAGAACTGTTAATAGCTCAAAATGGCACATTTCTCTCATTGTTGCTATTGGGTTTATTAGTAAAAAACCCAAAACCAACCAAACAAATGTAAATTTGCAAATAGAAGCAATGGTTAAAGCTTAATGCGATTAATAATCTGAGTTTGCTTTGATTGCAGGGAGCAGGTTCACTCAGCACTGCCTCAAGCTTTCATCTGTTAAAGGTCACTGACTGTCCATAATGGCTCGGGTGGGGAAATGAGTTATTCTGTTGGAAAACACTATTAATAGCAGTAGTGCTTGGAAACAGTTATCATGGCAGCACATAAGTAGGCAAAGCAAAGAGGGGAAGAGTTGATGCAAAAGTTGAAGTGTACCTGCTGCTTGCTTATTCTTAAAATTGGCTTTTCCTCAGAAAAAAGCCAGAAGCTCTCAGTCCACATATCCTAACAAAGGCAGTCTCCAGAACACACAGAGAAATCTGTATTCCAAATTAATTTTAAAAGGATCCAGGACTGGAAAAATGTTTGCATTGGAAGCAACTGAACCTTGAACTTTTACCTACAAGAAAATCAGTCACTGGTTTTACAGCTCAAGACTCTAGGTTAGATGAGGCCCTGCAGTGTGGGATGAGGGACAAATGTTTTTATTATGGCCCTTTCATTTTGCCTTTTGAATATTTTACTTTACTTATGCACTGAGAGAATTAATTTTACACAAGATAATTATGAATTGATACAAATTACTCCTCATAAATATGAATGATGATCTGTTTTCTGAACTGGAGGTACTAAGACATACCAAGGCATTCATTAGGTATTTTTTTATTTTTAAAAAAATTTCATTCAGAAGTCTTGCATTTTATGCCTACAAATGTGCCTCAGCTGAATTTTGTCTGTTCTTGGTGAAATTTATACGGCAGGTCAGATTATTTTTCAGAGCTGCTTTTCTCAGTGGAAGAGTCTTGTGGTGTGTTTGTATTTGTAAGCCTTGTTTCAGCTGAATGACAAGAAGGACTCTTCCCCAGATGGTGAATTTGCCTAACCACAGCTATGTAACCTCTGCAAGGAAACAGATATAACAATACTGGCAAACCTTTAACTCCCTTCCAGGCAAATTGCCCATGAACAAGGGGTTACTACATTTAGCATTCATCTATGGAACAGGTTGGCTTCTGGTCCTATAGACCAGGGGAAAGTAGAAATTGTCTGAACTTGGCAGTGATATGATGTAGCTTTCAAGAATTGACTGAAACAGTCTTTGGTCAGTTGTTTTTTTTTTGTTTTGTTTTGTTTTTTGTTTGTTTTGTTTTGGTTGGTTGTTTTTTTTCCTTCTTTTCCCATCTTTTTTTTTTTTTTTGAAAGAAGGAAAAAGATAATTTCCAGGCTAAATGTCCTGAAAAAACTCTCTTCAGAACTTGACAGAGATGGTCTTCAAAGACTTTCAGCTCCACTGAAGTACCATGGAAACTGCAAAGGTCCAAACAGGTATAAAATTGATAAAGCTGAACAATCTGGCTTGGAAATCAACTGAAAGATTTGGTGAGAGCAAGAAAACAGCACAGGAAAGCAAAGAGAGAAGAAGGAGAAATACAGACAGAGACAAGTAGAATTATTATTCCTTGGCTAGAAAAAAACCCAGGATCATTTAAAACATAACTTAAACTCTAAGGGATCTGCTCACAGGATTTCATATCTTCATGTTTTTTTCACTTTCCATGTCAGACGAGAAGTCTACCTTTGATACTAATTGATCATTTCATTTTCTCTGGCACACTTTTGAAACAGATGGTTGCCCCAACCTTTTCTTCCTAAGCACCAGTCTGAAGAATTTAAATAGTCAGTGGTAGAAATTATTTGAATAATTGAATGCAATCTGTTTCTGCCTGTCCCCTCTCTATCTTCTACCACAGCTGACTTTTAACAGGGGTTCAAAAAGTTCATGTCCACTCTGGCCTTCAGTCCAGAACTTCCTTCTGCAGAATAGTTTTGCATCTCCCCACTTGTCTGTCCAGAATTTGAGCAGGAGGACATTTTTAGTCATAGCTGGCTACTGACAGAAAATCATGTTTCTTGAGAAAAGGTTATTTCAGCAGGAGTGCCCAATTTTTATGGCAAACTTCATTATTTAAAAAGAAAGCACAGAGAATCACCTTCATAAACTTGAAAAGTGAGACTATTCCACTTCACCTTGAAAATGGGAAACATACTTCCTCTTGGATATAGTGCTGCCATGAATTATGGGAATAACGGTTCAATTCAATACATCTCTGTCCTGCTTTATAGGTCAGCTTCTAAAGACAGGCCACCCTTTAGCAATCCTTCTTTTTACCTAAACAGAGATAAAGACATGGAAAAAAATAGGCATCTACAAAGAAAATGAAGGAAATTAAAGCTTTAAAGAGGGCTTAATATTAAAAAAAAAAAAAAATAAAAATCACTCTAGCATGAGACTTTATCTTAAATGAACAGAAACATAAAGTGTATGGATCAGTAACTAATCCTTCTCAACAGCTTCTATCCAGCGTCTTAATTATGGCATAAGGTTGCATTATACATGGGCATACAAAATGACCCCCAATTCCCCTCCATGCAGCATCTGCCACATTACATTATCCTGCTTCCTGTCATATTGCCTGCAAAAGGCCTTGGCCTCCATTTGTGAAATCACCCCTGTGCTGAACATTAGCTGATCAAGCATCCGAGTGGATTTGTGTTTTCTCACGATAGCGCAGCAGTTCATGCAGTGCCCCAGTGCTGGATCAGACCACCGTGGCACACAGAGCCACTGGAGTCACCAAAGTTTTCTAGTGGCCTCGTAAGGCACAATCCACTACCTTCCAGAGGGACCACTGCAGATGGTTTCAGTGTGTATAGAATTTGATCCATGGAAATGGAGAAGGAGTACTTTTTGTGGTAAGTGGGTCTGCAGAGTTCTGAACATTGTGCTTACCTCTAAAATTACCTGCTTGGAAATTAGACACTTATCAAAGACAGCTGACAGCTAAATACTTGTCATTTATTTATTTTAGGAAGACCTAATCAATCCAAATATTCCTAGGTCTATTACTTGGTTTACCAGATTAAAGCTCCTCTGATTACATCTGTGTGTTTTCAGAGAAATTGTAATATTCACCTTTAAACAGAACGAAAATAAAGGCTGAATTCTGCAATGGTTGTCTCAGTGTAGTAGTATGACAGTAACCCTAGAAAAGGTAAAATAATAATGAGAGCGAAAGGGATAGTTCACTAAGCTACAATGTTCCATATATCTATTGGCTTTTCTTCTTATTCTTCTTATTATTAAAATCTCTCAAAATAAACTTATATTTATGTAACAGATTTGCCTGATTCCAAACACACAGATAGTGTAGGCATATCTCTGAAAATGTGCTAAAAGCCACAAAGGAGATTTTCAAACAATACAAAAAGGCTAAGAAAAAAAAAAGGCCAAAATTAACACTGGAAGGAAAAAATTATAAACTTGTTAGAATGAATATGTTTGTGCAGAGATCTGGAGTTTCAAGGCACAAACAAATTGAAGAAGTTTCATATAAAATCATACTTTTCCTTTAAATTATTTGATGTTTCTCACACACACACACATTTGGGTTACACGGACATAAATACTTTGATTTCAACAGCTACCTTTCAGCTGTTGATTCTGTGGCATTTCCCTTCCAGAATTCTAATTAACACATGGGAAAACTTTGATTAAGCATAGTATTTCAGTACTGCAATATTTGTGCAGGTGGGGGTGGGAGGGGGTGTAGGGAAATCTATCCAAAATCTTCATGGTGATCCTGAACCCTGTATGAAAGCAGGGATAGTTGTTGATTATCTGTAAACCTGATCTAAACACACTAAGTTCTTGAATACATCTTTCCCCCTTTTCCAAGTCAGATCACAACATTCTGTTTTCACCACTGTTAACCAGCCTAACACTCATATTCCTTCAGTAATTATTTATTTACTTTTACTAATTGCATGTTCTCTCCTTATACAATCAAAATCTGTTTAGAACAGAAGCAGTGAGGGCTTTGGAGGAGGAAAGAATCACAGAATAAAGTTGGGAAATACCATAATTCTTTGCCAGCCCTTGGCATTCAAACTTCATCACATCTCCAAAAACTCATTATAACAGAAATTGGACTTGATAGGCTAAGTGGGCAGTCAGACAGAGTCAACATGCGTGAGGGGAAGCATAGAATTTTCAAAACTGGTCATCAAGCAGCCGCACTAATCAGATTTATAAACCAGGGACTTACCGTGTAAGACACACAAAAGATTGATGCTGTTGAAAAAGAGCTGCAATTAACTAAATTAATGAAATTGGGAAGCCACACCTGCTCCACGACTGACTCCTCTTGCTCTGTCTCCAGCTTGAAAAGGTGGATTTACCAATTGATGGGTTTAACATGGGACGAGCACAGTAAGTTACGTGCATCTAACAAGCTCCTTCGAAGTGTTGTAAGAAGCACAGCATGGTTGAGAGATCATGGCAGTTAATTATTTCCCTGCCTTGGAAAAAGAGAGCCACACATCCCTAGAGGGAGTAGATGCATTTCAATAAAAGTCTTTTCTACAGGGAGGGAAGTTTTACAGGCAGAAGTTGGTTAGCATATCAGGATGATCAGAGCCACTTCTGCCTTTGAAGGTACAGTCAGTTCTTGCAAGGCATTATGGTACAAATCCTCATTCTACCACCTGGTAAAAGTGTTTTCAAATATCCAAACCAATGGATGTAGCATGCAGTCTTCAACAGAAGATGGGTCATGTGCAGGATCACCTCTAGCTGTAGGAAGACACTAAGGCTGATAGAAAAAAACCTTTGCTTTGCGGCCTCCTCCTCACCTCTGGAAAGGTAGAAAAGCTGTCCCTCTAACAGGAAGATTTAGGAAGTGTAGGAGACTGTACAGTAGCAAACATGGGTGCTTTAGGATGTTTACTGTCTCAGGTCTTCACATTCCCCCTCTATTTTTTGGAGCAGTGCCTCTATGGCTGTAGATATCACACTTCTCTCACTCCTGTTGCACCTTCCTGGCAGGAAGAAGTCCTTGGGGCATCTCCTCACCTCAGGAACTAGCAAGTTTTGGTGGCAAGACATACAAGTATGGAGCCTTGTAAGACTGGTGACAAGGAAACAGCTTCTACAGTGATGTTATCCAGTTCCATTCACATGGAAATACTGCCCAGTGCCACAGAGGGCAAATAAGAACAATATTCTCATCATTTCTTAGAAGCATTAGAGGCAGCTAACACTCAAACTTGAAGCTGACTAGTAACAGGAAGGCTAAACCACAAAAAAAGCATTGAGACCAGAACACCCATCCTGTCATAGTAGGTTGACTTCAGGAACAGTTGTTTAGTCTCTCTGAAACACATATCATGTTTACAAGTTTCATGAGTCTGATTGCAATTAATTGGCAATAAGCTCAAAACCACTAAAGCTCACAGAGGGATATGATTCCAAACTGAACATAATTTTCTTTTTTTATCCCTCTGATACCTAATCTGGCAGGGCCAAAAAGGATAAATCTGTCTATAACAAAGGCCAGAGCAGAATTACACTAAGAAAGAAATATTGACTTTAAAAGAACAATGTTTCTTTCTACCCTCAGTACTTCAGAGAGTTACCAATCTTCTAAAAATCAAGTTGAGAATAAGAGTTGTTTAACAAAGATGGAGACAAATAAAAGTATATACAAACATACTGACACCAAAGACGTGTGCTTGTTAGCATTATGGTAACTCCCAACCAACCCTGGGCCCTGCACCAGTACATAAAAATACATTGTATCTGATAGAAAAAGGTAGAAATAGCTCGGAATAGCGAAAGAGGGAGAAAGAAACAAGGAGGGGGAAAGAGAGACACTAAGCAGTGCAGAGTTTCTTGGTGAACTGATATTTCCTCTGCAAAAGAATGCAACCCCCCCCTGTGTTTAGACTATAAAGGGCTGTTTCTGCTTCCCGGTTGTTTTAGATGTTGAATGTCACTATGCTACCTGGTTTTTATCAGGTTAGTGCACATCTTTCAGTTACCATCTCATTCACATAATCAGCGTCTTAGAGGGGTGGGTGGAAGTTACTCCTGTAGAGGTTAATAACCATTCAAATGCTGGGTTAAGTTTGCTAATGCAGATTACTTCTCTTTTCCCCACCATCATTGTCCTTCAGTTTACAAAGTTCTTCTTCCCTCATGCTTAATCCTCTCTGATGCATTTATTTAGAATAATCCTATCTTCTCTCAGCCTTCAATTTGCAGCCTTCAATTGCTAAGCCAGCTAAGCTCTTTTCATCTTCTTCTGAAAACATGCATTCTATTCTTTGGAAGTCTCTCTTTGCCCTTCTCCCCATTTCAGCTGCTTGAACTGAAGTGACAAAACCACGAGTACATTCATGTGATTTTGGACAACAGTGAATTACCTCACATGTGCTGTAACCTCTCCTCAATACACTGCTGGAGTCGCATGTCTTGTTTCATATCAGCTGCACAGCTTTAGGTTCAGGTTCATCCAGAGACTTGCCCCCTTCAAAACCGAGGTCCCTCTCGTCTCTTTCCAGAGGATGCATTTTCCAATTATGGTAACAACTCCTGCATTAATCTGTGAATGACTAACGAATGACTTCACATTATTGAGATTAAACTGCTAGTGGGCCATGTTCTCATCTGCAATACCGAGTGAATCTTGACTCATTTCATTAGCTAAAACGAAGTGACCTAAGATTTCCAGCCACGTAACAGATCCATCTTTAAGCAGCCTCGTGGATGAGCTATCTACAGCTAGTCTAAAGGCCATTAAAAAGTTGTGTTTATAACATATTGTGTTGTTCATAATGTTCTACAAAGAGAGGGTGCTTCTGCCATGACATATGATGTACAATGTAAATGAACTCTGATGTAACAAATTAAAAAGCTTTTACAGCAACCTCTAAATACTATTTATGGCTCCCAAGAGCTACCTAGGCTGGCCACCAGTCAAATAATTACAATCTCTGCACCAAGTGCCAGAGTGCATTTTGTTGACTAACTGCTTCTACAGTGAGGTGTGCAATCTACTTCCATGAGATGTACTAGTCATAAAACACCATCCATTTTGACAGCAAAATTACAAAAGCACAGTGTGTTACCAGCTGTCATTCAAAGAATGGAGATGGTAACAAGGGGACCATTTTTTAAAATCACCCCAATCCTTAACACTTGCAGCTTTTTTTACAGCAAAAGAAATTCATTGTGGTGTAACGCCTCTCCAAAGATTGCTGAAGTCTCTCACAGGCACAAGACCCCTCTCCTGTCTGTGCATGGTGGTAAAACTTGTGAGCAGGGCTGACTAAAATATGGCAACAAAGTGTTTCCTGTGAGTGAAGGGGTCCAGTTCAATGGAGACAGAGAACATTCCATTTCCTAAAATTGATTTTCTGTTAAAGAGAAAATTACATTCATTTGAATTAAAAAAAATCTGGAAACAAAAGAAAATGAACAAAATCAACAGAAATCGCCACAGGGTGAACAACCCCAACTCTGTTCACATTTCCTCATAGGAAAGTTGTTCCATTCTTCTTACTTTCATGGCCTTCCTCTGGACTTGCTCCAACAAGCCTAAGTCCTGCCAGGGCTAGGGGCTCCAGAGGTGTTTCTGGGAATTAAAAAAA
>VXAY01001362.1:480700-547743 GCA_013399855.1 Oxyruncus cristatus | reverse complement strand
AAATGGTGAGCTCTTTTCATTATTTAAAGAAAATTATCTTTAAAATCATTTAAGGGTTAGGTTATTTGTGTGTGCGTTGTTGGGGTTTGTTTGTTATGTTTCAAATCAATAAAATAGGGTACCTGGTAAAATCTCCTTGTTTGTCCCACTTGAGTACAGCAAAGGTAAGACGAGGGGTGGATATACCCAGGTCTGAAAACGTTCCATTTATCACATGAAAATTGTTTCTTGTTTTTCTGCTCTATGCATATTTAAATAGTTATACTGGTATTGCAATATATATCTCCACGTGGATTCCGAAGTGGAGCAAGCAACAGGCACAGCCCTGTTATTTGAGAATGTGACTTGTTTTGAAGCACACATCCCAGAATGATGGTTGCATTGCTTTACAAGTGAAATATCTCCCTTGAGCTGCATGCAGGCCAGGCTTAAACCTATGCTACAGTTTTTGTCTGGCTTAAAACAGAGAAACAGCATTAAATACCTACATAGCAAGTGAGATTATATCTTTATAGTCATTTGGTATACAGAAGTTTTGAAAGCAGTCATTTGCTGGTAAAAACTATCAAGAGGATGCCTGCAGAATTTAAAGCAAGTAAGATGAATGGCAAAGAACAATGACTTCTGGAGTTTTTCGGCATTCTGTATTTATCAACCACTTTATGACATCGTGGAGAAGAAACAACTGTGCCCAGGATACGAAGTGTTATGTAGTAATGTAGGAAATGCTCTTTCCTCAAGTATTTACACCCCTTTCTTCCAGACATTTTAACCCCAGACTTCCTTTGTATAAAAGAAAAATAAATTCAAAAATTCGGAAATTATACTATCAGAAAAGTAATGTTTTTTCAGCAGATTTCTGAAACTTCATTCCAGATCCTTCGCTCAAAAAAAAATTAAAAAAAACCTCCAGGCAATAGTTTTACACTTATTTGTGACTAGCAGATTTCTGTCAAAGCCAATTGAAGCTCCAGGCCAATATTGCAGTGTAATTGGGGCCATGTCTATCACTGAGGACAAAATACTGTTTACAGAGGGGAAAGGTTCCCACAAATCACAGTCCAGACACAGTAGATCTTCTAAGTGTCTAGACAAATAAGACCATCCCCATGCCAATGTTAATAAACCTTCACACATTCCAGTAAACACTTGGTAGCTCCATCTCTCAGTCAATCATTTTTAGCCCCTAATGAGAATGTTTTTAACTGTTGGTATTTGACTGTTAACACCAAATCCCTTAACTCAGTGTCCCTTTGCCAAGCAAAGGGCTTCAGTCTGGCTGTTCTGCATGGTGGAAATCTACATTTCCCATTATCAGTGACTGCATTTATAATTCAAGAGTAAAGGATTAAAAAAGCTTGGGGAGAAAGTATTCTTGGTAGCTGACTTGAACAAAGTGTTTACCCTGGCAAGCAGATATTGAGTTGAAAATAAAGCAATTAGAGAGAAACTAAATTTTTTCAGAACACAAGTTCAACAGAATTACGTCTATACCACTTCAGACATTAACAACAGTTTTGCATTTGCCAAGCAACAATAAAACCCCCAGCAGACTTTAATTCCTCTAATTTTCTGCTAATGACAGTGAATCTGCCTCTAAATATAAGAGGTCTTGTACCAGAGAAATTACAATTGTGCATTCAGATAGTTTCATAAACTAGTATTTGTACGATGAATATATAACTCCTCTCTAAAAATAAGAAGGCTATGCTTTTAGATATAATGAGATAATAATGTAACATTTAAATAACTTCTAAATTGCTTATTTGTGTTCAAACATGCTGATTTTAAATCCGATTAAGCAACTATGAACAAATATTCTGTTATTTTGACCAGTCTATTAGCCATCTAATTTGGTTCCTGAGGGTAGCAGATAAAAAATAACAACTAAAGCTATTTCAACTCCATAGCTGGGATACAGCAGCAGATTACCAATTACACTCAGAAGATAAATTACCAGTAGATTTCATCTTCCTTAAATAAATACTAATTTAAGTCAAATAGGTCTGAAAATCACTGCATGCTGAGAAGTAGCTGTGTTGCTACCTTTAACAGAAAATCAG
This sequence comes from Oxyruncus cristatus, assembly GCA_013399855.1. Lineage (NCBI taxonomy): Eukaryota > Metazoa > Chordata > Aves > Passeriformes > Cotingidae > Oxyruncus > Oxyruncus cristatus. The sequence continues at coordinate 545,680 of VXAY01001362.1, read as the reverse complement.
CAGTGGGCTAAAAGATCTGTGAAGGAGCTGAGGACATTTTTTGTTGCCACTGGATTAGGACACAGCTGCTTCAAGCAGAGAAAATCTGGAGCACGAGTCCAAAAGCTGCTGCAGTGTCACTGAGAAAAGGACTTTATTTAACATTCACATTCATTTCTGCCAGACTTGACTAACATACTTTTCAAAATTCACAGAAATTGAGGACATAACAATAAAATGATTATGCATTTAAAATTACATTTTCTCAGTATCCAAAAAAAGTCTGCTCATAGAGAAAGTAATTGTTGCCCATTTAATTGCAGGACTATTTATATTGTTAATTGCATCTTGTTATAGGTTAAATACAGTTGCTTTGGATTTAACTTTATGATTTAAATGCAATTATGTAATAGACTTAGTTATAAAAAACATAATTACTGTATAGGCTGGAAAGCTGGATTAGCATTGCAATGTAAATGAAAGAGCCTTTACTGCTCCTGATGTTAACACTGAGTAAACACTTAAATTGCTGACAAATTTTTACTTGTTCCTGTGGTCATTATCTGAATGGTTTGTGGACTTTTTCTTCGGTATGGAAAAGGAGGATTTCACGCCACAAAAGCCGCAAATGGCCAGGTAATGGGAAGACATTAGCAGCAGGCTCACCACATAAATTCAGCCCGTGGAGTAAACCTAACCTGCACTGATATCATACCTGCTCTCCACCTTGCAGATCACTGGTCTAAGCTTTTTCTTCACAAGATCCATGAATCCTTGGGTATTCCACTTCTCCCCTAGGGATTCAAGTCTGGTAAAATTTGGTGGCTACTAGCTTCGAGGTGGATTAGAAATTGCAGTTTGTTCCTGCTGGCATCCTGGTTCAGTATTGCCCCCAGTGTGGAGCAGTCACTTCCCCAAAACACCTTTCTTCTCCAAAGAAGGTCTGAAGGTCACTGGGCTGTTTGTCCACACTCCCATTACTCCTCTGGAATACCAGTTCCTACACCAGTGAGCTTTGTTCTTCGGGGAACAGCCCATTAAACCTGAATCACTGGTTATTTAAGTGTTTCACATTGGGCTGTGAATAGTGGTAGCTAGAAAAACACATGTAATCTATTACCTGTTCCCCTGTAAGGGATTAATTAAATAAATTTCTCCCACTTGTTTCAAGACTGCCCATTGACTTTGACAAAATAAAACTGGATGTATCGCAAGCTGACTACAGCTCCCCTGTCACACAGCTAATTTAATCAAGGCAACCAGACTATCTTACTCATTTATCAAAAAAATAAAGATGAGATCCCTCGAATATAACACAGCTGAAGTGGTTGGATTCTGATAGAAGTAAACATCAGGCATCTCTAGCCCACTGGCAAGAAAAAGAAAAAAAACAAACCAGCAGCAAAACAGTAGCCTGTTAAGTTTTATTTGTAGATAAATGGAAGAGGTGTAATAAATGTGACTTGTGACAAAAAGGGATTATGTGAGAACAAATAATGTAACATTAGTTCTGCGAAATACTTCATAGCTGTCTTTTCTCCCTGGCTACCATCAGCTCATTTCTAATTGTTTGAGTTTTGGCAACTACACCTCTTGGGTTTTCCAATCTCAACAGCCTAGGAAAGCTAAATATACAGGTTTTGTGAGAAAACATGTTTTGCATTGTTTATGCTTGGAAGGAGGAGGGGGTAGGCTGATGTGTCATACCTGGAAATAAATAGGAACAGTCAAAATTTGAAGCCACCTTAACACATATTTTGGGAAAACAGTGGTTGCTGCAAATATTTGCAATTCAAATCTCAGCAATTTTCTTCTCTTCTTACAAAAAGTCCTTCTGGCACTTTTCGAAGGATTGGTTATATATTAAAAGAGAGACTTTTTCTACTGGGGTAAACTGTCTTTCAAATATTTCTGACTCAAGCATAAATCCATTTACCTCTCACAGGCTGTTTTGCAGTTCTTTCTGTGGTGCTCATTAATTAATAAACAAAATCTACTGCATTTAAGACAGCCTGTTTTTCACACAGTCTTACTGCCTTTCATTGCTGCACTGACACTTTGCCAGCTTACCAAGGATAGGTCTGTGAAAAACAGTACAAAATGATAACCAGAAAAGCCAAAGTGTTCAGGAGAAGTTAATGAAAAGCTCCAGGTAGCCCGAATTATGACAGTTTAGAGATGTCATTTTGCTCTTGTCCCACGCTGGAACACTTGTCTTTCAAACACTCCTCCAAATGTTTCCGTGAGAGTTATTTATGTTGGAAGATCTAAAACACTACAAGAGAGAGGTAATGTATGCAGCCCTCCTTTTACCCAACAAGGAATTGCTTGAGATGTAGAGGGAAAAGCAGGATAACAAAGTACCATATTATCTGAACGTGATGTTTGGCAGCTCTCTTGCTCTCTGAGGGAACGACACTGGTTTGCCAATGGATAATGCATCTTCCCAATATGCTGAAGTTATCTTGAATAGCCAAGGGGGTAAGCAAGGACTGAATGGCATATCTAAGCCTCAGCTCACCTGAGCAGTCAGAAGCAAAGCTGCAGCACGATTTTAATTTTACAGGCAGAATCTTGGGCAGAGGTGGAAACTAATACCTTAAAAACAACATTTGCACACAATTGACTCCTTTTGTATTAATTGATAAATCAGTTTTTGCTAAGTTTGAAAAATAACTTCATGAAAAAATGTCATTCCAAAAGATTAGACTATGGAAGCAAAATTAGAAGCAACTTGAACAGGAACAAGGTATTGGAATAAAGGATCATTGACACATCATTTTCTAACCAAAGCTGGACACAGGTATTTCCAGAGGAGGTAGGAATTCAATGATTTTGCCCCTGCTCATCACCTTCTGAGCACTTTCAGTGGTGGTGGGTTGCTTTCACCCTTGAGCAAAACAAGAGTTGAAGGGGGGTGCTGAGATGCAATGCCTCTCTGTATTTGCCTTAAAGAAGCAGGATACAATGCCAGGGCAAATAAACACACCAGACATAGTATAAAGAGGAGGAGACAAGATTTGTCTTACCCATGCTATTCTCTCTTTCCTTGCCAGAGAGGTAAAAAGTGAGGCAGAAGAGGAATTAACACCTCTTTTCGAGATCCACTTGAAGATAGCTTCATACAGTTCTATAAACTGTCCTGGAGCACTTTCTAATATCACATTTGTTGTCTCTTTCCACTACAAGGAACACAACTGTCAACACTTTGAAAGTATGGGAAAAAAAAGTCTTATGCTAGGGAACCAAAAGAGGAGTGACATTCACAAGGAAGGACCTATCAAAAAACTCACACAGATCACCTCATCACCTCATTTTATGACTTCTTTCCTGAAAATACGTAAACCAAATATGAAAACTTATACAGCCTGTCGACAAACATTAAAAAAAAAAAAAGTGCACATCTTACTGGATGAATTATATCTGATAGCCATATTTCAGACCTAAAAAGACTTCCCAAAATCCTGTCTCTATTAATTTAAGGCATGCTCACTAATAGCTGTAAGGGCCATAGATCTGTAAGTGAAGCAGAGAAAGATAGTTTGTGAGAAACTGTATTAGCCTATCTTACATTTGGTCGGTCAAGCCAGAATTAAGTACCGCTTTATAAACTATCCATGCATTTAGGTCTTCATTACCCCAGCATGGAGAGTTTCACTGTTAATAGCAAATAAAGCTGTTTAAAAAAGGCTTAAAAAAATTGCAGCCAGGATTGCTTCCATACCTTTTCAGTGTGTTCTCTGAATGTGATTCTTCAGGCACATAGAGGGTACGGACATAGTGAGTGCATAGGGTTTTCCACGAACCCCAGGCAGTGGGGAAAAGGTGTAGAGTAGAAACAACAGGGCTTCTCACGGAATGGATTCTTTCTTTCATTATTTGCTGAATATGAAAAGGTTGCTTTTAATACCTGCTGCCCTTTTCTTAGCAGAGCTGTGCACCTCCTCTGGGATGATAATGACTTTTTTTACTCTATTCATAGTTTACTGCTTCTCAGACATTCAAGACAGAAAGTCCCATTTTCAGCAATTTCAGAAACAGTGATCTGAGACTTCAGCAGTGAGGAATGACTCAATTACTCAGGCCTGTCAGTGAACGCATGCTAAGCAAATGTACATATCTTATTAAAAAAACCCACTTAAATTAGCTTAAAAAGCTTAAATTTCAATGACTACCAGGGAAATTATATTGCTTTCCTTGGGAATCTCCTCTTTACTGAAAATAAGAGTATATCAATTAACTGTGATGGGAATTATGTGCACACAAAGTGGAAGAACAGAACAATAAATATTTTACCACCAATTCGTTGTACTTTTACCAGAGCAAATATCATATAATATAAATATATATACACTTTGCAATTAATTTTGTGTGACAAGACAAGCTGCCTTTTACTTTTTCCTAAATTCCAGTCTTGAGCTTAAGAAGACAGTAATTGATCTTCTAGTGTATCCGTGCTTAATTAGACACTGCTATTGTTGGTCTATGTTTGGCCCAGCCACCTGTGGTTTGTACTTTTCCTGCCAATATGTGAGAAAACAAGGCCTAATAAAGGGAAACTTCGTCCTTGAAGGCAGCACTTTGTATAAACTAAAATTAATTGGTCTCTCACTATTGGCTGACAGCCCTCCAAGGGCATTTGAAGGAGAAAGTGAAGAGGCAGAGGATGAAGTAAGCCCCCAGACTCATTAAGGGAAGACCCTCCAAGGTGCATCACGCAGGCGCAGAGGAATTCCAATGTCCACACGCGCGCGCAGAAGGGGCACCACTGACATAACGGGGGAGGGACCGCGGGCCTGTGGCTGGGCGGTGCTGGCCACACCTGCCCAGGTACACGTCACCGGCAAATTGGATATAAAAGCAGGTGGTTCGTGCTCGGGGGGCTCTCGCTCCACACGAAGGACCACGTTGCCTTTTGTGGGGACGCCCACTACGTGTGAGCCTGCTGACCCTCCGAGGATGCAGCTGCTGTAGAGAATCCTTGGTATTCAGAGTGGGTGAGATAACCTTGTAAGTTACACCTGCGAGTTGTGGGGGTTTTACTGAGGGCTTATTTCCCTACTCTTTCCCATCTACCATTTTCTTGTTTTTGTTGGCCAGTTCTTTGTAATAAACTGGTTTTCTTGAGCTTTCAACAGGGTTTTGGTTTCAATCCCGGCATTCCTTCGAATCCTCGCTGGAACAGCTAGCTAGAATATTATCAAGGGGCTTTTTTTTTTTTTTCTATTAAATGCCTGGATAACATCTTCCTGCTAATTTTGATGGCCAAAACAGAGCTGATCCCAACAGTAGCTTTGGTAAGAATACACTAGCTCCTGTAGTAGCACGAACCCAAGAAACACCAAAAAAACAAACTGAAGTCCTTTCATCCAATAATAAGTGATATCCAAGTCATATAAATTTAAAGTTTCCTACTCACTGTGAAATGACAGCAACAGTCCTTAGGAAGGAAAACAGTCCTTGGCACAACACATGAGTTTTCTAACAGCCACAATCCGACTCGGAAGTCTATGGAGAATTGGTTGGGACATCAAACAGTATTTTGTAAAAATTTCCCAGCGCATTTATTCTCCCTCAAATCTTTTTTTTCTTGAAGAGACATCAATGGGATTTATTCTCAAAAAGGTGATTTGGATGCTAAAGAGTTCTGCAAACTGTCACTTTTTTATTATTTGACTTGGTAATGAACTGAGCTGAAATCCATCATGACTAAGGAGAATACAAGTCCCTGCATCACCCCAGGAAAAGAGCAAGGAATGAATTGTCAAACTGATTCCCTAAATGCATCCAGTCTTGTAATACTGCAATTATTACCTGGTCCCAAAACAGACCTTCTGATTCTTGCCCACCTACCCAGCTCTGGGGACTGCAGGAACATGTCACAGCTCTTGCTCTTTCTCCACCCTGTCTCAAGGTTTGGCCAAAGTGAAGTGAATCATCTCCTTTGTATCCAAAATCACAGTCAAAGTAGAAAGAATAACCCCCCCTTATTCCATCACTCAGTAACAGATAGGGTGACACAGCCCCTTCCTTTAATTTGTCTGTGCCATTGTGCAACCCAAATAAATAAGAACCAGAGAGTGAAGTCTACTATGAACAGCTAAAAATGCATCTGCATGGGGAGACGTACTGTGTTTGAAAGGGTCATCTATATGGAAGAAAAACAGACATTTTGCTAAAATAAAAATGGATTCACCCTGTTCATACAGCATTTTCCTATAATCAAGATTGAATACTGTACCTAATTCAGTGACATTTGCTCTTCAGCCACCACTCAACATTGATACGGGGAGAAAATTCCACCTGCAAGATCATTTCTGAGTGACTTCCAGATGGACTGCAGCCTTTGGCCTATCTGTTTCCAGCAAATATTTATCAGGTACTAACCACTGAGTAGAAACTTGTTTAATTCCTATACCTTAGGCAAGAAGTCTGAGTGTGCAGAAACAAAGAGCAACAGACTTCACAAATCAAGAACAAATTTTATTTATTCTCTGATGAAAGGGACACAAGGGCTACTTGTAGCTATGGAGTAGCAGCAGCTACTCAGAACAGGACATAAATACAGCAAGATGCTGTTTCCTAAGCATACCAGCTCTGTATGGCTCCACTGCAGCTGGAGTCAAACAATTATGTCCACCTAGAATTAGTCTCTATCATACCTAAAGGAATTACGAGAGGGGTAAGTAGCATATGCAAGTCTAAAAAGTTGAAGGCACGAAGGATGGTTTGAAGGCAAAACCTGAGATTGCTGCAAAGATCTGGGAGTTACAAGATGAGTTTTACCATCTCTGGTGAAAATCTTATAAACAAGAGAAATGGCAACAGGAGAGAGTCCTTGCTCACAGTTCCATGGCAGGAGCAGTAAGGTCACATTCAGCAAGATGAAAAAAACCAGAAAAACAATTCAGAAATCTTAGACAATAAGAACTAGGGTTAGCTAGCTTTGACCCTCTGTTGAAAAAAAAAGCAAAAAAAAAAAAGGCAAAAAAAAAGGCATACTTTAGAAAAGAGAAGCGAATAGATCCTTGCGTGGTTCCCCACACTGCTCTTTGCATCAGACCTCTTATAGGAAGACAATTTTATTTGCTCTGCTAAACAAGGCAATGAAAACACGTTGTCAGTGTCGGTGAAATATTCTGGGAAGTGAAAAATGTTTTTAAAGCATGTGTAATTCTCAGCCTTAGGAAAGCAAACACTGTTTTGAAATCTTGAGACATTATTTCCCTAGAAATTATTTCCCTCTGCTTCCTTAGTATTTTTTCTTTTTAAGAAGGAAATAAGGAAAAAGGAGAGAAAAAATATTTTGAAAATGTGTTTTCACACCTAGTTATCCCACCCCAGTTTGAAAAAACACATCAGAGTATTTTACAAGGGGGTAATATCATTAGTTTTTCTTCAGCCAGTATTCTCCCACATCATATGCCACCTTATACTCACACTGGCCAACTGTCACAGAAGATGAAACTGATTTTGATTTGTGCAGTGAATTTTGGAAAACACAATTAAAATATGGTTTTGCAATGAAGGAGATAAGTCACTGGTATCTCAGTAAAAAATAATACAGAGTGGATTTTCATAAGAATAGGACTGATCTTTGGTAAAGGTTTCCAGATATGTACCAATTTGAGATCATTACGCAAGAAAAAACATAAGTAACAGCAGAAACTCAAACTAAGCCAGTGACCCAACAAAAAGGGTTTTTTCCCCAGTTAAATGTGGGTGCAAATAACTGCTACAGGAAAATCCAGAATAACTTAGAAAAAAAAAAATCGATTTCAAAGTCCCAGACAGTTCAAGGTGACAATACTCTCCTTCAGAGCCACCCACTAGTAGAAAAGATTTGGATACACTCTCCTTACCCTGTAGAAAACAAGCAATCTGTCAGTCTATAACACTGACACTGCACCATTGCAGTATACACAAACTTGTAGGTGGTGGCAACTCCCATGATTTTTTTTTTCTGTTTGGGATCTGAATAGAAAATTTTGTATTAGGTATGTTTGTGGGCAGAGGGGAGTACAACTGAGATTTAAGGAAATAACATTGTATAAGGAAATAAAGCAGAAGTTATTCATTATAAAGGCAGTCCTAAAAAAACGAGAACATTTAGTTGCTATGAACTGGCAAAAAAAATCCCCAAAACACATTTCCTTTCATTACCTTTCAAAAGAGTTTGTAACTTTCCTGCACCATTAACTGTAAACTACCAACCTCCCCCCCACATATATAAGAGCTTGGGGTGATGAGAGAAATGCCTGCAAAGGACAGGAATACATCAATGCTCTAGAACATGTGTAAGCATTAGGAAATGAGTGTACTGGGAAAACAGGTTAAGTGCTGCAGTCTGTTATACACAGCAAACCCTTAGAGACCTCTATGGTACAAAGCTGGAAGCCATGGCAAAATCCAGGAAGATCCTGACCTCTTTGGGCCAGCCCAGTCTCCAGCTAGTGTGAACACTGGCTTTCCTTCCCACACCTCCTCAGTCAGCAGTTCTCTCTGACACAGGGAACTGAAACACGGCCACAACCTTGTCACTTGATATCACATGCAGGAAAACACACCATCCAAGGCAGCTAAACTGACACTTCAAGCTCGATCAGGAATATCTACTTATCAGTAGGATGTAGGGAACCTTTTGGGTAGAAACTGCTGTGGACCAGCTACTGACAGTTTAGGGAAAGTTTTAGTATTGAAGTTCACGTAACAAGAGGCAGCTGCAAGATGGTTTTGAGAAAGTTCTGTAGCTGAAGGTCAGTAACATAACAAGAATGAGACAAATAAGATGTTGTAGTTAGGTGTTAAGGAAGAGAATTTTAAAATAAAGATATACTATCTATCCAGTAAGAATATAGTGTTAGGCGTGTGAATGGTTTCTGTAACCAATCAATTATCAGACAATTGTGTGCATAACTGTATATAAGACAACTGGGCTAATAATAAAGTTGGAGCTTCCTTATCATCATACTGGTGAATGTGTGAAGTCTCCCAGGTGGGCCTCGCATGTGAACCTTTAGTAGGATAAGAATGCTGTTGCAAAATAAGGGACTCCTGCTGTTACTTAAAGTGCTGAAGCGTTTATATTCAAAGCAAAAAGCACTGATCCCATAAAAGAGGTTTTATTCCCAGAAGTTTGGTGGAGTTTTATACTTAAATACTATGGAACTCACCGTGTAATAAGTGGTGCATTTATACGAACTTGCCCAAACAATAGAATATCCTGAGTTAGAAGGGACTCACAAGGATCATCAAAGTCCAACCCTTAGCCCTACACAGGACAGCCCCAAGAGTCACACCATGTGCCTGACAACATTGACAAACGCTTCTTGAACACTCCTAGAGCTCTGTCTGCCTTGATGCTGTGACCTCTTCCCCGGAGAGCCTGTTCCAGTGCTCAACCACCCTCTGGGTAAAGAATCTTTTTCTAATACCCAACCTAAACCTCCCCTGACACAGCTCCATGCCATTGTCTCAGGTCAGAGAATCACAGGATATTCTGAGTTGGAGGGGACTCGCAAGGATCAAGTCCAACTTTTAAATGAATGGCCCGAAAGGGGATCAAACCCACAATCTTGGTGTTATTAGCACCACGCTCTAACCAGCTGAGCTCATCTCAGGGTCCTGTCACTGGTTACCAAAACAGGCTGAGGGAGTCCTTCTTTCAGATTTTAGGTACATGCAACCTTAGTGATTTTTAAAGAACTTATTCATGTCTAGACTCTAAAAATCTGTCTGAAGAGTGACCTAATCATCAGGCAACTTTTCAGACTAGAGCAGAGCTTATTGTTCAATTTTTTTTTTTCATTAATTTTCATTCTGCATCCAACTGGAATATCCAAAACCTGTTTATTTTCTATAGAGTCAGTCTTTATTTTCAATCCACTTCTAATCCAGTCCTGACCTCCATTCACATCCAGCATAACATAATGGCTTCTTTTCTTAACCATTACCAAACCAGAGAAGTGGAATTTGTTTACATGAGTAGAAAACATGCTCAGTTAAAACATGGAGCATTGTTTTGTTTACAGTAAATAGACATTTTGCTTCAATATTAAAGGAATGTTCTTTTTAAGGAAAGGAGGTGCTGATAATTGGCCCACTGTACTTCCTTCAGGCATCTGTTAAGCTAATTACTGCTTAAGATTACAGTCCTGATTTTTTCGCTACTTTGAGGGATGCTGGAAAAAAAAAAACAAAACAACAAAACCTGCTACAGAGAATTTCTTCTTTATTTGTTTGCTTTAACATAATGATGGTTATGACATACACTTTATTGTTTGATTATTTTCTGGTTGAACTATCCACAGAATTAAGATTGCTAAATTTTAATTTCTCAGCAGCTTATAGCTGAATGAAAATTTTAATTGGCTACTTGGTGTTTTAAAGCAATAGATTAATCTTTGTGAATCATCCTAACTGGCATATTTTAGTGGTCCCAGTAATTTACTTACATAATTTATTTCATTGTGTTTGAGGGAAAAGTCCATGTGAATGCCATTATGTGAAATTTCCATGTAGCACAATAATTGTAGGCAAACTTATGCCTTCATAAATTGATCTTCTAGAAGATTTGCAATCACAACAGAATATTTTTTTTTAATCTGCATTTCTTCACTCTTCAATAAAATTGACTTTAACTTAAAGCACAGTATTTAAAATATTACAAGCCAACTATCAAACGCAAGAGGAATCTGAAGAGGAAACAACATAAAAGCTGAGATCGGAGTTAAGTCCTCCCTGAATCCTTCTTTTTTGTTCCAATTTTACCAGAGACAGCCCTGCTGCTTTCGCAGCCTGCAGCCCACAGCATTGTAAGACCCCCACAATAGCCCCAGGCTTAGCCTGGTTGATAGACTAAGCTGAGCTAACATCAGCAGAGCATTACCAACCCCGTAACTTGGGCACCCCAAGTGTGCAGTCAAAGCCTGCCATAATTATGAGTAGCCCATGTGGGACTCGCACTCTGCCTCTGTATTTCTCGCTACCCCTCCCCATCTCAAAGGCCACAAAAAGCTTGAGAACTCACAGGTCAGGAATGCTTAGCTGGTTATTTTATTGGCAGTGTACTGCAATTACCTCTGCCCTCTCTCCTTAGGTCTTTGGTGCAAGAGCTTTCAGGGTGCATTGCTGAACCCTTGGATAAAGAGGAATCACAATGGATGGCTTTTCTCCCGATGCAGGCAATTGAGAAAGAAACCACATATGACAAGTGCTGATTTGGCTAAGCACAAATCCTTTATTACATAAATCAACTTCATTTTGTTTATCCAGTCATTATAAAAATTCACTTACAGATTTTATTTATTTAACTGCACATTTTATTCTGCTTCGTGAATAGCAGTCTGCCTGACCTTGCATGTATTCTGCAAATGCGGGCAAGTGGAGTGGTCTTATTAATAGGATAAGAAAGAACATCTTTTTCCCTTCACTCCTTTAAAACTAGAGCATCCAATCACTTGCAGATTTCATTATCACTGCAGAGCATATATTAACTTCTGCTGCGTTTCTGTGTCCCACCTAAGGAACCAGTTTTCCAGATCTCATAATCCCAGAATTTTTAATGCTGACAGAATCAAATCAAAGATTTACAAAGCTGAAAAGTTTATTCAGACTCCCCATTACTTTAAAAGGCTAATCTATTCCAAATACTAAAATCCAAACCTTTTTAATTGCATCCCAGTCCTGGAGCTGATTCATACAGTAAGCAACTGATTTCCAGTATTTTCTCAGTAATATTTAGCCTTCATTTTAAGTTAGCATTTAAAAATGTTTTTAATCTCTGAAAAAAAGTACTTGGGAAATTTGTTTTCTTTGCTACACTGAAAAGAAGCATTCATGTGATGACTTTATTTCTGAGTTTTCTGCACTACTTTAAGACTCAGCTATCATCAAGGTAAGTGATAAACAGAGCCTGTGAAAAGCAAAACAACCCACAATCCTTGGCAGGTAGAAGTGAGTGAAGAAAAGTTCTCAAATTATATTAGAGTAGATTTTCAAAGTACACAGCAGCCATCAGCTTCCAGCATTTGCAAACGCCACATCTGGTCACCTATTTCCAGGCCTAATAGGGAGTCACTTGGAGTTCTGAGATCTGGATATTAAAACGTTTTTTGAAGTTTACTCTGTATTTCTGCTTAAAAACAGCTATGTCGGCTTGCAAAGTCAGCATTTGCGTATTGTTGAGTATGGGGAACTTCATCTTGCGGAGTCCTAGAGACAAATCCTATGTGAATTTTAAGACTGAACATTCTGCCATTGCCTACGAGGCAGGAGGCTGTCAGTGCAGTTTATGCTGCATCTAATCAATGCTCAGGCAAGAATTAAAGGGGTTATAGTTTGCTATTTAAAAGACATGGGTGGTAGATAACTTTGATCTTGGCATTTACTTAGCCATGGCAAAGAAGGCCATTAAAAGCATCCTGCACTTCAATTTCAAACTGTTTTTTAAAAAGTGACTGAGATCTCCCTCTTCTCTTCCCTGCCCACTCAGATTAGCAAGAACCAGCACTATCAAGCACCAGATAAAGCATGGTTTCCTAGCAAAGCTTGCAGCTATGGAAGCAAAACTTTTTGAGATAGCTTCATTTAAACAAGTTTCAAACCACTCGTGCAATGCAAATCCACAGCACCGCAGTAAGCAAGGCTAAAAGCAGACTGACCCTTCTTCCCTAGAAGTACCAAAAACTAACAGCTACATCTTTTCATACAGGCTGGTATGAGGGAACTGCTGGAAGGAAGACAGCCCATCACAGCCTCACTGACTTCATTAGTACAATGGCTTTAGTTCAAAGCAGCAGTACATGCAGCCAAGCCAAGGTGAAGCACAGATAGACCAAAACAAGGGTCTTCTGTTTCAGCTTCATGGCAATCTTGGATGTTGTCAAGCGTATTCAGCAAGAACTCCTCTGATGTCCCCACTGCTGAGCAATATCTGCCTTTTGATTATATGCAACTGACACCATTTTCCAGGTGAGCTCAGTGGAATACAGGAGTGAGGGGGTGAGAGGGAGAGCAGGAAGGGCCAGAGAGGGAACAAGCAGATAAAAATAAGAGGTAATTCCTTATGAAATGCTTTATATTTGACTCATCCTTCATATTACCTTCAGCTTCTGCAACTGATTTCAGCTAAGCCTTGTAGAGCAGTTGTTATTATTAAATTTATAGATTAAGATTTTCAAGTGCCTGGCACAGGATATGAAATTAATTGGGTTTATAAAAGGACCCACGGTCAAAAATTTGTCTTGTTAGAATAAACTGTGCTTTAAAGATGCACCAGTTCTCTTTATGGAGTATTACACATGGAATAGTTGTACAAGATAACCCAAACTTTTTAATCCTCAATCCCTAAACTTGCAATTATATTTTCATATTATATATAGACTCAAGGAACATTCTGTTTTACGTGTAGTCTATAAATTGTTTGAAGTATGGGTAATTTCTTTTGGCCTCCTTGTAATGCAGTCAGCACAAAAAAGTGCAGGTTCAGAACTACAGCTCTTAAAAACACCGTGACAAAATAACACACCATTGAACACCTTGCTTGAGAGTGTGTTAACAAGTACAATCAGGAATCCGACCAAGCATGCAGCAATGAAAAATCTGTAAGGGCAGCTAAAAGCCTGGGACCCCTCAGCACAACATCAGCCATCTGGCCACCCCAGCAACTGCCTGGACACTGCCACAGCCCACAGCTTTTGATATCCATGTCACCAATTCCCTGCTCTGGCAGCAACAGGTAACCCATTCCTGCATAAATAGCAGCTTGCAAGTCTACAAAGTGTTAAGCAACTGTGAATATTTCCTTTGACTAATTCTGTGACATAACAGCATTTGCTGATCTGAGCATAAAGTGGCAGTGCAGATGTGCACCCATAGGCAGAACAGAAGGCTGACATGTCAAGGCTACCCAGCAAACATCTGAATAACTAAAGAGTAACTATGCAGCTCATCACTGCATAGATCCTTGTCTGGAAACAAAAATCAGTCTTCTCTGTTTAGTCCATGCTATCTTCTAAGTGACAATGATGAGGGAATTAAATATGAAAGTAATGAAATATCCACTCATAATGCTAAATAATGTCCAAATTCAGCAAGATGCTTTAGCCAACGGAGTCACTACTGAGTATGCAGTTCCTGAAAGAAATATTAATAAATACCATGGGCTTTGTCCAAAGAAGCTGTTTTCATCACAGTGGTAGGACCATGTTTCCACAGCAATTTATCACTGCAGTCTTTAGGTTAGCACTTCCACTCATTCTGTAATTGCACCTCAGCCTCCAATGCAGAATTGTACCTGTAAGCCAACAGAGGCTGTTAAATCGCTCTGATATGAGCTGGGACACTGTCAGACCTGGCTAGGATTTTACCCTTTCACCTGTAGCGAAGCGAGGGACAAGTTTTTCCTGAGACTGAGAAAGCCTGAGTGGGAGAACCAGTAGCAGCATAAAAGGAGCTGACACAGCTCCAGAGGATCAGTCAAAGCAGTCAGCACACTGTGTGCAGCAAGCAACACTTAAAAGGCTTTTGAGAAAATAGCTGCAGTTTCAGCTACCACATCAACTGAACAGCCCACACACAGACCTAAAACATAGAGAATAAAATACTTACAGTGTGCCAGGAAAAGAACTGAAACAACTATCAGAATGAGGGTGCATCTTCCTTAGCAAAATATTTGGTAGTTTCAGTACTTCTCTGACACAAACCTCCTTCCTGTCTTACTTTTGAAGTGCTTTAGTTTGTGCTTTGCTGGACAGCAGCTGGAACTTCCCCAGAGAAGCCCATGTGGAAGCTACACACCAGCAAACTTACCAGTCAGACAAAGACCATGACTGCAATATCCCAAATCCTAGTTTGTAAAATCAAACTTTGAAATAATATTACCAGTCTAGCCCTCAGTGACACAAACGATCACTAGGGATGACAGGTCCTTGAGCTGTACTGCTTTGCTCTACAAGAAGCTTTTTGTGCTAAACTGATTGTTATTGCAGATACACCCTGGGGATCCTATAGGAAAATACTTCACAAAAATTATTTGATGCTGCAGAAATTGCTCTTGATGGGTAGACTCAGAGCTGTACCGCCAGCACATCCCTCCAGTGTTGTCCTGCTATTCTTATCCCCTGCACTGACATTTCTGCTAAGCCTTCTACTGGTTAACTTGTTTCTGGGACAGAGCATCTAACTTTGTCTGTCAAGGTAGAGAGTAAAGATTTGCATTCTAGGATGTTAAAAAACGCAATTTTACCGTAGATGTGGAAATCTACATTATGTACCAGAGTTTTTTTCTTCCATGAACTGACCCCAGCAATCTCTGCATTCTGGCACTGCTGCCCAGAAAAACAGATCTTAGGGATAATTATCTGAATCCAAGAGTTCCCAAGGTAGTCACGATTTTGGTTCAGATTAAGGCAGCTGGAGTAATAAAAGACATTTCTTCAGTCAGTCTCTTTGACAACCTTGATTTTATCCTCAAAACAAAGTCGGATTTTTTTGTTTTGTTTGTGGGGTTTTGTTTTTATGTTACCCCCACTCTCTGGTCTAAAAACAAGGCAAATTTCCAAAAACAAACTGTTTCTTTTCAAAGGCTAAAAACCCTACAATTCCCCATCCACAACAAACTCTGCACATCATATCTCAGCACCTGCAGCTAGAAGAAAGGGG
The DNA here is from genome assembly GCA_013399855.1 of Oxyruncus cristatus. Classification (NCBI taxonomy): domain Eukaryota; kingdom Metazoa; phylum Chordata; class Aves; order Passeriformes; family Cotingidae; genus Oxyruncus; species Oxyruncus cristatus. The sequence continues at coordinate 530,038 of VXAY01001362.1, read as the reverse complement.
CATACATAGCATGGTAAACTTTTAAAGAAATAGCTCTTAAGTTTAGAGCCTATATAATGATGTGTTTACTAAGGACAGACATTAGCCTAAAGACAACAGCCAAATCACATGTCCTTATTTTAGCAGAAGTGAATTGAAGAAAGGAACTAGGTTCTTCCCAAAGAGAACAGAGAAAAAGATGATTTAAGAAAGCTCTGGGGGTCCTGATTTTTGCTTACTAGGAGAGGGAGTTTGGGACACAATCCCTTCCATTATGCTTCCAGGAAGAGCAGCTCAGTTCTTCCATTCACACAACAGTTCATTCACCTTCTCTCCTATCTGAAATTTAATATATTTAGACATAGTTATTTTTCCAATCAAGGTAATCAGGTAGTACTGCTAAGTCTTAATTCAGTCACATATCCAAAAAAGAAATAGGCCAAGTATTTACATACTTATGTTTCTGCAGCACCTGTGACTCTTAATTAAAGACTAGACCCTGCCTTGCACTATCTGGTGCAAACAACAAAAAACAGAGTATGTTCTTGTCCCCAAGGGTTTGGAAGCCAAATGTCAGAGAACAGACAGCAGGTGGGAAATACAAGGGAAAGTATGTGGGTACTGCAGAAAGGCTTCCAGAAACCATGAAAAACATGTCTGTATAAACATTTTTTTGAGCAGCCTGTAGCTCCTGGCAACAAGATTACTTCACTCCTTCCCAAGAAACAAGTAGGGGGTTCTTTCCTGCAAAACACCTTTTCACTTTTACTGAGAGAAAACTTGGAATTGTGATAATGGAAAGGTATAGAAACAGGTAGTAATAAACCACGATGGACATGCATTGCTTCAGGGACAGAAATGTCCACCACCACTTATAAATTGGCAGGTTTTCGCCATCACTTGAGGCCCTCCTTCTGATCTCAGACCCAACCATCCTGTTGTTGGCTCCAAGCCCTGTCACAAGGCCAAGCAGGGAGTTAGCAAGGGGTGTTTAGGTTCAGAATAGCTTGTTAAGTCAGGGCAGAAGTTACAGTAACTTGCATGACAGCACAAAGGAGCATTTTATGATGTGTTGATTCTTGCATTGTAAAAGGTATTGATCATGAGCTGTGGAACAGGAAATCACGCTTTAAGTGCAATAGGTGTAATATCAAGTGCAATTTTCTTTGAGAAAATATGGAGGATTGTATATTAAAGCTATTTTCTTCTAGCCTTTTCTTGCTGCCTTTTAACTCTTCTACAGCATCAATTGCTATGATATGAATAAAGTGAACTTTGTTTCTCTAAACCCTAGATTAGAGAATTTGCCTTTTTCCTTTTAACTTTTCTTTACAAATATTTTGTATGCTTACCTGATGAAAAGGTGGTCAAAGGTGAATTTACAGGGCTCCTCATCAAATAAGCTTTCCAAAGGATACACCTCACCTAGCAAATACCCTCTTGTTACAATAGTAATAAGTAACTATTTCCACACAGTAAGGAAAGACTCCCATTTTGAGCAGAGTTGTGGAAAGCATACCCACATCTTAAGTAGTTGACATGCATATACAATGTCTGTGCACAACTTCTGCTCCAGAGAAAGTGAATAGTCTAGTCAATAAATTACAGGGCATGAGCTTTTCTTCCTGCTTAAAATGTAGCACCCCAAAACATATGCTTTAGGTGCAGGCATCACCAGTTGCCTGTGAGCTGGTCCTCAGAGAGAAACATATTGTTTCTTGCATCATATAGGCAGGAAAGCTGAGGTAAAAAGCACATAAATGAGAAAGTGAAGAATCAAGCTCATCCTCTACCTATAATTTAGAGTGAGTCAAATAGAAATAACACTCCTTAAGATTGCGTTCTCAACATTCATTATAATAAAACACCTTTGAGGGGGGCAATTAGTTTATCTTCTTTGAGTTGTGGCTGAGGATACTAGTGGTGTCTCTGCATTTCTCTCATGGCCCTGATTCTCAAGCCAGTCTATTTTTAAAGATGCAATCATACTGAACAGTACTGGTAAGACTGTTTGTAAATCTCAGAAGTAAATTGAAACACAAACTTACAAACAACAGTCCTCTGACATTGAACAAAATCACACACGCTTCTTTTCATGAATGTTTCTCACCTATCAAGTCCACTTGCTTACCCTTACCTCTTTTCTCTACTGTAGGACTGCAGTTTTCTAACAGACATAAATCTTTCTCAATCTAGATATATGAGTAGTTATCTTGGTACCTACCATGCTTGTTTACTGCTTGCTTTCCTCCCACAGCTGTAACCACACACTGAAAGCCTTAGCTAGCAACACCTGAAACTTATAGCCTCCCAATTCCCATAATACACTGGAACACAAGGTAAGTAACATATATAAGTTTCCTTTCTTCAATGCTTTTTCTTTTTTTGTAAGAAAGGTATGTTTAATGGAGGGATATGAGCTAAGTTGTGTGTTGAGATTACAGCAAGTCTTGTAGGGTTTTTTTAAAATTCAACATGTCAGATAAGTGAGGTGTTACAGAAAATGTTGAAGGGAGTAAGGTGTGGGATGGGGCAAAGAGAAGAGACTAGTAGTTTTTTACTTCAGCTGTAAAATGTTAAGCAATGGAGAGCTCAGGAAAGCTCCATCTTGATTTTAGGGTACCAAGTGGTTTTATAAAAAGGCATCAAATTATTTTTAAAATCTTGTGGTTTAGGCTGGAATCTAACTACATACTGATTACTACTGGGAAGGTGTTTTACCTGGCCTCAGGGTAATCTACAGTCTTATCTTTGAAGACTATGATTCTGCCTATTCTTTCTGCAGGAAAGATGGTGGTCTGTGTTTCTTACAGCTTCCTACAAGGAGAGCGTCAATGTTTGTATTGAGGTTGCAGCTGTGATTAAGAACTTATATTTATAGCTTAGAAAAGAATCCCTATGTTTATAGAATTTAAATGTTCATCACTGATTATTTCCATTGGTTGTTAGTAAGTTTGTTTTCTTTTTGCAGTTTCTGTTCACAAAAGGAGCCTCAGGGATCTTTTTCTGGAGCGTTGCTCTCTGTGGAGGGGTTAATGACTGGCTCTCGAGTCCTAGGAGGTGCATTTCTAGTGCATGAGGCAAAATGCCTTGGAGAGCCCTTTTACTCTTGCTAGTGCCTGGTTACATCTGGCAGAACCTTTGGAATCTTCATTCTATTTCCTGATGTCCACATAATCAGATTCTCCTCTTTCATTACCTCCTCACAGACAAAATTTCAAGTGGGAGAGAAACATAACGAGACAAGCAACTGCAATCTCTATCACCTATATGTCACTTGGCAGGGATGGATTGCTTATGATCAGATTACTTGGAAGAATAGGAGGGAAGATGACAAACAGAAATCCACAGCCTAATGCAACTGAGGTAAGTGGCTTTGTACATACAGAAGGATAAACTAAACTTGTATCTTGCTTAGCAGCAAGTCTAAGTATCCTCAGCAAGAGCTCTTTGGAGACAGGAATTTTCTACAGTCTGTAGTGGATTGGCCTGAAAGAATAGAAAATATTGTACCTGCCTCCCACACATGGTGTAAGGCTTAATAATTATTTGCAAGACGATTGAAGATTCTGGCAGGAAAGGGACTATTACAAATGGGAAGTGCTATTATCAATCTACTGTGCTAAAAATATTCATTTCTTTGCATCTAATAAAGTGTCTTGTTAATGAGCTATTTCACAAATGTCTAAATGAATTCCATGGAAAATGATTTATGGCTATGCTTCCAAAGAAACAAATTCTCCCTCAAGGAACAGTCTTCGGCAGGATTCTTAAGTTCTGCTGTTACTTGAACAATTCTTTTTATCTTCTGCTAAAGCAACTTAACAAAATATAATAGACACTGCCTGTATTTTTTGTAAGAAGTAATTTATTTCTGTGTGTATTAACTATTTGAGGTACAGTACCTTCAATTATTATGCAGTTTTAATGAAATTAAAATTAATATGATGCCAAACAGGCAGGAACTTATTTTGAAGGTCAGAAACACTGAGTTGACTACACAAAATACAGAATCTATTTGCTCTATTTTTAGTAGCCTGTGTATTTAAATATGGAGCCAAACCCATTTAACTGGCAATAAGCATGTAAAATCTGAGTTTCAAAGGCCACATTGCTATCTCAGGAAACATATTGCAAACATACCACAGATTTAGGCTTCAGAGGGCTTTACACGGGCCTCAGATGAAGGGCATCTTTCTCTTATGGAAGTTATTAACTGTAATTTGAAAGAAAATCTTAAAAAAATAGTTGATGCTGTAGATGGCTGCCCATGCCTCAATCCACACCTAAAACAAGTCAGCACTGGGAGGGGCCTGATTAAGGGGTGGTAAGTTAGTCCATAACAGACAAAAACATACAGTTAACTCAGATTCAACAAACAAGTGGTTAAGTTATGCTGTTATTTATTAGTCACAGAGTTTTGTCAGCTTATCAGTTACAGATCTGCTCAGAAAGGCAGATTGTTTCTCCTTCTATGAGTAACATAGAGTATTTGTATTTTCCACAACTTTTTGCCTTCAGATATGGAATGTTATGAAACCAGGGACACATAAAACTGGAAAGGCTGAGGTGGTAAGGAGAGTAGAGGAAGTAAAATCCAGTTTTTCCAATTATTTAACATTAAGCTCTTTGGAAGAAATGTTGGCTCTGAAAGTATCAGAAAAAAATCAGAGGATACTGCCTTTAAATTCTGTAATGGGACTTCTTTGCAGCTAAAAAAAAAAAGTGTAATTGAGGGTCTTACATGTGTTTATGAAAATTACCTAGATTTTTCTTTTTTTGCTTGTAACTGAGCAAGGAACTTGTAACACTCGAACTCCAATCACCTGGATTTGCCACAGCACTGGGATGCACATGGAAGTACTTTTTAAGCTCTGACTGCCAAGGAGGTTGATAATGAAGTGTGGAACCTCTGCAGAGGTTCTGACATAGGGACTGTAAAATGTCACTACTCCACAGCTCTTCTGAGGAGACACCCTCTCTGACAGTCTCATCTAACATGAATGCAAAGCTCGATTTGCAACATTAAGTGATTGATATCTTTTTCCTAGTGCTGTATGAGACTGAACGTTGATTGTCACAGCTGGTATTTTCCACAACATTTTTCTTGAATATTAGTGTTCATTTCATTGACCATTTACCGTGAAAAAAACACATTGGGAATATTTGCACCGGTCTGAGTCTCAGCTAGCAAAAATGGCAGCAGATCCACTGATGTCAACAGAGATATGAGAAAAAACTAGCTAGGGACCAAGTTTCTTAATGCTATGTCCCACTGCACTCCTGTAGTTTGCTAAACCATGTTTAATATCCTGCTAAAGCCTATTGCAATAACTGGATATTGTCCAGTTTCAAAATACTGCAAATATATTATTTATATTATCAAATGTCTTTCATAATATACAAAGCAAATTGTACAGACAACCACCATTATTTCCGTATGGCTGGAAGGCAAATCTCTCTATTTTAACAGAATGTAACTTACATTGATTTATAGCTTTGCAGATCACTCCTTGTGTGATTGTTGAATTCACTGTCCAAAAGAGACTAGAGAAGCTGTGTGTTTTGGCAAGTGTTACTCATCTTTCATGCTTCAGTCTCCCCATTATTTTATTTGGATATCTATGTACTACAGTAGCAGTGTTCACTGTAGCTGAAAGGAGTCCTTCCTCTCAGATGGTAAAACACTGGGTTTCGGAGTCTCTAGGAATCTGCAAACCCCACGAACAAAATACTCAGCCCTCCTGCCTGAGATAGGAAATAATGTCACTGCTACAAAACTTCAGGCATGGAGGTGGACCTTTAGTTTAGCTTCCCCTGCAGTTCCATGACCATATAGCAGCCTTTTCTCTTTAGTAGTAGTTCATCTCTCTTTGGACTCAGATAGGGATATGAAATCTGACCACAGCATGGGTGGACACCCAAACAGCTTGTCAAGAATATTCTGGGAGGCCTGGTGTTCAAAGAGTTGCATTCACTCAGGTTTTCACATTTTGCACACAGAAAATACTAAAAAGCAGTTGGCCCCCATGGGGGTGGTAGTAGAAAGGGAAATGTGAAGACATGCCATCAGTAAACAAATACATGAGCTTTAGGGAATGACATTCTCCTTGAATGCACAGTGAAATAAGGTTTGGGAAGTTAGGTGTACATATTCAGAGGAATGCTCAGAGACCCTACAGACTAAAAAGTTTTCTAGCTGTAACTTTACATCTGAAAAACTTCTGAAAGTAATCCTTGGGGTGAGCCACTTTTGCTTACAATGCAAAGCATTAAGAAATCCAAATGCAAATCAGAGTGTTGGGGAGTTTGGAGGAATGAAGGAAAGGAAGCACATCACAGAGAAAAATTTGAACTGAAACACAGCTTGGAAAATATGAACAGCATGTTCTGAGGTCTGGTATACAAATTCAAAGAATAAAACAGTATATTTTCATGCTGGAATAACTTTCCCACAAATAGGTGGCTGTTACTAGTCCTTTGAATGGCTTGTTAGCGCATGATTCACTGAAATTAGAGTAGCTTGTAAATAGGCGTAATTCTGCACATTTTTTCAAAAGCTAAACCATTGTCAGTTAAAAATAAGACCTTTTTTAATTACAAAAAAAGGATAAATACTTGTATTTCACAATGGAGATGAATTAAGTGTTAATGATGGTTTAGGTTTAGAGTATGAGAGCTATTTTAGAGAAAATAGTGGGAGTAATGCAAAAAGAGTAATATTTAAAACTTGAAATCCTGCTGCTTTGTCTTGTGGTACGACCATGAAATACAATGTGAAAAATTTAACTCCTTTATATGGGTTAATGCATTTACTTGCACTTCTCAGCTGTGACAGCTTCAGTCAGAGATTTTGAATTTTGGAACTGGAAAAGAGTGGCACTAAAACTCGTAGTTAGCCACCCACAGACAGAAGAGAACTGACTCTTTAATACAGCATATTTGTTTTCAGTGTTTGATTTCAGTGGGAGAGTGCCACTCCTGTTCTTTTCCTGCTCACTTTAAAGCTTCATTTTAGATATTTTGCAACAGGAGGACTTGTGAGCATGAGCTGGCTTGCCTGGACATCAGCACAGTACCTGTTTGACAAGAGAAAGCATCAGTAAATTGGATCAAGAAGTTTATTTTGTTTTGGGGGAGGTGTTTCTTCTCTTTTGCACAGGAAGTTTTTTATGAATTCTAAAAAGAACGTGGATAAAATACCCATTTAAGGGGGTTTCCATCTTGCAAGTGAAAGACGGCACGTTCCTGTAGCCATCACTTTGTAAGAGAAGAAGGTGCCAGGGCTGTTCTTTTCTACATGCTGGATTACAGGGAACCTTGCAGGCAAATGGAGTGTAGTCCTGAGGGGGATAGCAGAAAGATGATAAAAGACTTGGAAAATGGAAATTGCAAGAGAGATAAAGAGGACTGACCATCTAGCACTTGGGAGATATAACTGTCTATACATACATAAAGGGATATTACGAGAACAGGGACCAATTATTCTCTTGAGTCATCAAGGGCAGAACAAGGGTAATAGATTTAGGATGTTGCTGGGAAAATGTCAGTTTAACACTAGGAAATGCTTTGAGTAGAAGAACAATCAGGAAAATGTATGATGCTCTCAAGCAGAGTTGGGCTGGATTTCCACCACCAAACTTGTCTAAGTGCAAGACTAGACATCAGTCTGGCATAATGGATCTTACTGTACCCTAAAATCTGTGAGAAATAAAAAGTCTTGGTCCTGCAAACCTTGATTAAACTTGTGTGAGAGGGTAATCCTCGTAAAGCCTGTATGGTGTCATATACTTAAAGAATCTGTAATAGTTGGTGAGATGTACTAGCCCCTTTCCAAAGAAGTAAATTCACAGGTAGTAACTATTTACACAACTTGCAAAACAAGTAAATCTTTCAGATTTTTTTCCCCTCTTAAAATCCAAAACTCTTTGTTTCTTGCTCATGAAAATCCTGATCCAATAAAATACCTTCCATTTTCTATGTGCATGCTATTAACTGTTTTACATGATTAAATCCCACATAAAATCTGACTTTCTGAAACATATTCAAATGGGATGTCTACTTACTGGCTGTCTGAATTTTGTTCTCAATTGTGATTTTTAATTTTTTTTAAAGTCCAAATAAAGAGCTATTTTAACCTAGATATGGGATTTTTAGTCAACTCCCAAAATGTCTATGACACAAGACTATTTCCACAATAATTTCCAAAATTATTATGGGGAGAATTTCAATAAGTGGGCAGAATAGACTATCGGTATGTAGTGCCACTGTAGAATCCATGCAATTGGTCTGTTTGCTGCATCAGGATTTCAGGAGAATTTTTGTCAAGGACAGTCAGTCTGCTTTTATTAGTAATTGCTCAAGCTCAACTGAAACTCAAAAAAATGGTAATGAATTTAATGAATCAAAACTTTCATTGCCTGCCTACTGCTACTTGTGTCAAACTCCAGGGAAATTAAGGTGCTGACAGTGTTTGATGAACAGGATAAAACCACAATCCTCCCAAGAAACCAGACTTGCAGCTGCAAATGGATTGAATGCCATAGCTTTCCTTGCTTAGGACAAAGAGTAGTGGCCAGCCACCATGATGAAAAGGCATCATAAAAATTGCAAAAAAGGATCACCCCTGTGTGTTATATGAAGTCTATAGGGTTGTTGGTCAGAACTCTAATACCATTTCAGCAGACCTTGAAATTTTCCGTTCTCCTAATTGGCATTGTGTGATCTACTCTCTGAACTGGTTACGGTTTTTCATAGGAGATAGGAAAGCTGTGAATGTCTCTGAGCATCCTTAAGCCTGAGGATGACAACCTCCTTATTCAGAATTCAGATATTCCTTCCTGGAAGTCGAGTAACTTCCTAGAATGAGACAATAAGTTGGACTTCTGGCTTTATTTATGTTGTTATTTACATCTCATTCTTCTCAGTACTTGGATCTAGGGTTTATTGCTAACTTTAAAATAGCTATCTGTAGCAGTGTTTACTACAACAGCAATGAAAATGTGTTTATGTGTTCTTCCTTATGTTGTAGCAGAGGGCAATTTTAAGCATCAGTTTTACTATAATTTTTTTTCTTCTTCAAATTCTAAGCAGCTTACTTGGTCTTCTGATCTAAACAGAGTAGCAGAGAGTATATACTTCTGTGATAATGATGAAAGGACTAATGAGATACCAGAGAAATCTTCTGGTAGTGTTATAAATAGATGAAAATGTGCAAGTGTTAATATCCGAAGTCAGATCTTTTTTCACATGTAGGCAGGTGGCCACTTCTAGGATTTTTGCATGGGTTTCTCACTGTGATATGAGAATTGGTACTGTGAGTTTCTCAAGGAAGTGTGCCACCATGCTGAACTTCATTCCAAAAGTCAGTCTCTGGAGCTTCAAATAACACTGTCTACGTTTCAACAAGAACATGGGATTCATATAAGCTTTATATCCAGTCACAATGTCTAAAGTTTTAAGCTCCTGGGCATGGACGAAAATCAGAACATTACTCCAAAGATTTCTTACAGGTAAGTAAAGCCCAAAGGGGAAAAATAGGAATTTTTTGGTTCCATAAAATGCTTTTACTTGACTTCCATAGAGAACTAGACCTTTGCCTGTGGGTTAAGCACTTCATTCTGGTTTGTTTGCCAATTTACCTTTAGGATTTGGAGACCGGAACTTGCTGAGTTCTGTTGCCTCTCAGTTCAGGTCTTGTGTAGGACAACCAACGAGACCAACTTTTGAACTTCTGTTGGAAATGCATCCAAAAAATACATACATGGGTAAAACCTTTCCTTGACTTAACAAAACCTCCCCGCTGTGATTGGAGCGTCCCTTGAAAAATCAAATGAGATGTGTTTTGGAATCCCAGCTGCCTGGCCTAATCTTTAAAGAGAGTTGTGGATTATTTAACCAGAAAATGGGTATTTTGAGATAAACTCTTGTTTTAAAAATAACACCTGTGCTATGAAAGGGGTGTGTTAATAAAAAGAAGAGAAGCAAAAATCTTCTCCCTTCACCAGGCATTCTCACACAGGAAGAAAGCTATCAACAATTCTTGACCAGTGCTTGATACAGACCTGACTAATTCCAGGAATATTCTCTCTGTAAAAAGGACAGCATAATCTTATTCTTTTTCTGGCAGTTATTAATGGTTATGTACCTATACATGGATAAAGTAGTGACAAGATATGCTAATCTCAAAAGAGATAAGAAAGAATTTGCAGGCTGGATTCGTTTATAAGTCTATCAGCAGTACACATTTGTCACAGATACATATCTAATAAGCTACATATGGAAGACATATTGATAACTCACTTCCAGTAAGGTTTTTGTAATGGGGGCATAATGTTTTAACTCATTCCCATTGCACCTTTCACCAGCTGAATGTATCTAACCTGGGAAGCTCTCAGTATTCAGCTTAAGAATAAATAGAAATTGGCTTTTTCTCTGGTATAAATACAACAGTGCAGACTTGGTAGCTATGTTCTGCACAGACAGCACGTTCACAAATCAGTATGTGCCAAGTCTATCCAGTTCTTATTTTGCATTGTCTCCTGCTGTACAGTGTAAATAAAACACTCAGCAAACATGCTTCTCATAGAAGACAAAACACAAACACAATTAAAGATCTTACTAAAGTCTGAGCCAGACGTGTACTACCACATCAGCTCTTCAGACTTCAGGATCCAAAGGAAATACTTCCTACCCCTTCAAAAATACCTCCTTGACTTCCACAGTGACCTGTAGTGTGTGTTACATAATGTGTTATATCACCCACTCACTGTAGAGGTGCCTTTTTTCTTTCAAATCTTGTCATGGGATCCACTTGCTCACAGTTGATTCTGTCAGATTGTCTGAAGGCATCTGGTTCATGACTTGCTTATAGGTTTAATTTACTTTGGTCACAAGCTTTATTTTGTAATGCTGAATTCTAGATAAGAAAAGTCAGGTTGTGTTTAGAAGACATAAGGAAATCTGAGTTTTTTTCATCTTAAAGACTTTTTTGCTATTTTGTTTGTGCAATCTGTAGTTTGTGGTTCATTGAAGGCCCATCTACTTCAGAATGGGCTACCCATGACCGAAATTGATGCATCAGTTTTCCTGAACAAACAGTTGGGAGTAAAGATTGATCCAGGATCACTCCTAATTTAATCCAGAAAAGGCCTAGGTTAACTCTGAACGAACCTAGTTATGTTCTCATGAACTTCATAGATAGGCTGTCATGCCTAGGAAACGTGGGCTTAGGACAACTTCTAAACTTGAGGAAGATTCATGCTGGTACTGCAGAACTTTAATCAGCTTCCTGGTCTTCAGATTTGACAAATACAAATTTGTTCTTGCCAAGAGTCCTTGAAATAATTTCTGGAGTACTATCAGGTACTTTGAAAAGCTACATGTAGTCTTTATTAGAAAATGTCCTGGGGAAAAAAAAAAAACAAACCCAAAATATTTTCATAACACGCAGGTGCATTTTTAATCTTATCAACTAACAGAAAGACAACTACTTCACTCTCTCACGCTACTTAGCATGTAGGAGGGAGAAAAGATGGGATGGTGAGCGTTCGGATGATGTTGTTCTCATTCTACTTCTCAAAGGGTTTTAGTGTATCACTTCCTTCTCTGATCAAGGGGAATTATTAGGATTTCTTATCAGTGGATGTGCAGTTCTAAAACAATACTCACAAGCACCTGAGCACAAAATAAAATTCACCTTCAAAGCCCTGAAGGATATGCAAGAGAAGGTGCATTTACATTTTAAATTTTCATTCTAAATCCAATGCAAGGTACCTGAAGGAGTGAGGGCTATTTAAAAATTCATAGGAAGTTTTGGATCTGGAATCCTAGCATATTTCCTGTTGAGGGAGTGCATACATCCCAAAATGCCATCATCATTTACCATTTTTATTATGCAGATCATTCTCTTGAAATATGGCAGTAGATGATTTCTGCCTCTCGGGATGTGCAGGACTTAGACCATATTGAATGATATAAGTTTGTGCAGAACCTTTTACTGCTACTCTTCTTAGAACACTGATTTGTGGATAAAGGCAGGGCCTTTTCTTTTTTGTTTTTTTTTCTCTATAAAAAATGACAATCAACACTTCCACAGCACTTAAATTAATACAGAAAAGAAAAAAAAAAAAGTTCAGATGAGTTTGCAGCACGGTTATACATCAAAGTTCTACCAATGCATTATGCATCTCTCTAGTCTTTTGAATCTTCCTTACATGCCTTCCTCCATACTCCTAAACAGAAATAACTCTTTTCATCATGCTATTGGCATAAGTAGCAGCAGGACTAATATTGGTAAAACTGTTATATTAATTTCCGTATAAAGGCCATTTTACTTTGTGGAAAAGGAAAAGGTCACCACACATATACTGCTCTAAATCTTGGATTCTCTTCTGCAAGCCATTAATTTGTAGATCATATTCAAAATAAGAATGAATCTGTGATATCAGTGGCACTATATGTGTCAGCAAATTTTTTTTTCTAAAAATTGATTTGATATTAAATTTGTGCTGAGATCTCAAAGCTTTTCCAACAATTAAGTTACAGCAGACTTAATTATTAAATGTCAGCATGACTGTAATGATTTGGAACTTAAAATTATTGGCTTAATCAGATGGTGGCTCTGCAAAGAAAGCTAGTATAAAACTAGAGCCCTCAAATCCTAGATAGGTGTTTATAGCACGCAATGAAAGTGAGCACTTTGAACTCTGCTCACAGAGTGCTGTTATTGTTACTGCTTGAAAGCACCATCAGTTGATCCATTGCAGTAACCCGTCCACATCTCCATTCCCAGAGTAGGAATAATTGGGTATATGTGCAGAGATTTGTCTATCTGTGCGAAAGATCTCCCAGACGGAGACTCCACGGTCCCTCTCCATGGCCTGTCCCTGCACTACAGCAGTCCTCCAGCCAAGTTTTCTGTAATGTTTAAGCTGAACATCGCCAGCTGCATCAACTGATAGTAAAAATTCTTCTAACTTGTCATCTTCTGATTCATAAGCTGCAAAACCTGAGGCACATTACCATGTCTCAACACAAGTGCAGAGTATGTTTAAAGTTATTTAAGAAGTTATATGGTTGTTGATCATGGTGTAAGAAGAACGTTTAGAAGAACCCCCCGACACTAAAGCCCTGAATTTGGATTCCTCAGATGTATTGTTGATTTCCTGTCTAGGTTTTGACAAGGACCTTCACCTTTAAAGTGTCTGATTTCTTATCAAAAAAGGCACAAAGCTTTTACTGTGGTAGCTGCTGTGTTTAGCGAAGAAAGGCCAAAAAAAGATATTCGGCCAGCTATTAGTACATCCTTCTTTATATCTCACCATTCCCAAGGACTCAGCAGCTGTCCTTGAATCTTTCTCTCCCTTTCACTTCCTACACTTTTTTTTTTACTGATATGTGTATTTACGTTGTAACGCAAAAAGGGTATTGAAAATAATGGTCAGTTCAAGATGAAATCCCTGGCTGCTAGATCAGCAATTGCCTTGTTTTCAGAAGTTCTACATTAGTTTGAAATGCTGTTTGAGGTTCAGTGTCTTTCAGATTAAATTGACATTTAAAAAAAAAAAAAGGAGAAATATTAATTCTCTCCTAACCTTTGGAAATAACACTGGGTTCAGACAGTACTATCTGCCTCCTGCTACTTGTTTCTTATCATTTTCTACAGTGCCCAGGCTATTATTTTCTTTAACCTCTGATACGTGTTGTTGAGCTGGTCTAGGTGCCGAACACCAGAAGCACTTTGGTAAAAGAGCACTAGTGACCCACTATACATTTGATCTCATTTCTTGACATTTCTATCATCATTATTTGACTACATGAAAAAGGTAAAAATCCCACCAAACTCAGCCTCTGTGAACATGAAGCCCTTCAAACAGAAATAGCCTCTACACCACTGGCAGAGAGCCTGCAAAGGCCATTTATCCCAGGATCCTGAATAAATGCCAACCAGTTAATTTAATGCTCCCTGCCTGGCTTTCCTGCAGTTTATTTTTTTTTCCCCTAAAGTTTTGGTGCGTGAAGTTTTACCCCTCTTTCAACTGTTCTTTCCTTTTAGTCTGATTTGATTCATTCAATTTCTTACCAGAAAAACCTGCTGCCAGTTCAGACTATTCCCTATTCAGATTTTAGGTTGCTCCAGAAATCTTGTTGTGCAGTAAAGAGCAACTTGACCCTCAGTCCAGGTAACGTGAAAGTTTGAGGAGAAATGTTCTACTTTGCACTGAGGGTGTACAACCCACTCTGTGTGAAGAGGGAGAAAAGCCTTCAAAACATGTCAGATCCTCTAGTTACAAGTCCCCTAAACACCTTTCTTTCCCCACTACCTGGAAATGTCTTCCCATCCTTACCATTAGATCTAAAGACCTGAATTAAATTCCCTTCATAATGTTTGTCTTCCTCTGCAGGGAATGATAGTGATCCACTCTATCTGAAAATACCTATGAAGACAATGACTTGTTAAGTAGAAAATAGATTCCTGATGTCATTACAACGTGTTCTTACAGGACTGGAACCACAGCAACTTCCCAAGTGCATTCTCTTCCTGTTTTTGACATATAATACTGAGTGACTGACCTTCAGTGTTTTTGTATGTTGGTTGGTTGGTTTGTTGGTTTGTTTTATTGATCATTACAACCACTGCTGTCCCAGAGGACAAGACAGTTCTAAAGCCCAAGAATTAAGCTCATTAGGGATGTGGGTAAACTTTCCATACAATTCAAAAGCCTCTTATTGCCAGGCCTTTACTTACAAAATTTTTTTTTTTGCCAAAAATAACCTGGCTCAGTTCAAGTATTGACCCTGTAAATGGAGAGGGGCTAAAGTGTCTTTAAAATCCATTAGGACTCTACAATCATCTTATGATCTCATTGTCATCAAAATAATATCAGTGACAAGGTTCATTTAAAACCACTGATACAGGCCTACAAGTATCTTGGAACAGAGGGTCCAAAAGCACAGTAAGAACTGTGGTGGATTAGATGCCCTGTTTTCTGACAGGGTACAGCGTTGGCAATGCTACTGGCCAAACGACTGAACTCATGATATGTTTCCCATCAGGCTGCTACCGTAGATTGCGACCTTGATGTACTCTGGCAACTTCTTTGGGAAGGATCTAATTTTTCTACTAACTGCATTTTGACCATGTATTAGTGTGCCATTTGGTGCTGAATACTGTTCCTTTATTTGATGGTAGAACTGGTACTGCCTCGTTGAACCATGGAAATATTAAACTGGAATGTAAGAAGCAAGAGATAAACAGAATGTGCCTGAGAAAGAGCAAAAATCTACCACATTCCTGTGGAATGAGGAAGTGGCAAAATATTCTCTGCATATGGGTGACAGTAGCCTAAAAAACTTCCCTTACTTATCTCTCCATAATCTTGTAACCTGATAAGCATTTTGCAAATGCAGATACTGGCCAGTTAGTACATTTTCTTTGACCCAGGCCACTGAAATCAGAAAATAAGTCCAGATTACTGGACTGAGGATGAAAGACTCAGGTGTACAATTAGTTATCTTGTTGATGTGCAGCAAGTGACAACTTGATGTGCTGCTTGTGTTTTGGGGTTTTTTTTCCCTAATTAATTTGCTTCATTTTTCACTTACCTTGGAATAAAGCATAAAATATGAAGGAGAATTCCCCAGATAGATGTGTTTTAGAGTTGCTGCTTTTTAGTTATAGCTGACTGCTGGAGGAGTTGAACCTGAGCTAGGGGTACCTGTGAGCATTGCAAAATATAGGAGAGGGGTCAATATACAAAGGGAGTAGTTTTCATTGTTTTGCTGTGACTGACTGAAAATATTTGACAGCTGGGATTCAAACCTGGGTTTGTTCTTAACATTTTACACATTTACAATGATGAAATAAATCACACTTTCTAGCTGTAACTTTTCCTGTATATGTTCATTTGAACAACATAGCTGTGTGGTAGTAAAAGCAACAGCAGCAAAAACAACACTGTAATTGGAATTAAGTCTATTTAATAATTTCTTTTTTTGTCTTTAAGATCCTGAATTTCTCCAGGAAACTTTACCAGGCTAAATATTTACTTTCGCAGACTCTTTTCTAATGAGCTATTTTCATTCTTTCTGACATTTTCTATGGAAATTATTAAATTCATTAATCAGGGTTTGAACACTTTTTTCAACATAATTGCATTACTAATAGAGACATAGATATATTTTGCTGATGTGTTATTATTTTTAAAAATGACTGATCTATAAGCAGATAATAGTTTAATTCACCAAGAAGGTCTTCCTAAGAAAGGCTGGGGAGTTTCAGGGAAGAATAGACTCAAATTAAGATACCCCAGTGTGGAATATAATGGGACCAAAAGACTAGCAGTGTATGAGCAAGAATAAAAATGGTCAAGGGGAGAAAAGAGTCTTACATCATCTAATGTCAATTACTGCACTTCACACTGACTTTTAGCCAATTATTTTTATCTTCAGCTTGGCTTGCACGGATACTCGTGGAATGGCACATGGCCTGGATCAGGCAGAATTTTAAGGGTCATTATCAATCACAGTATGTTCATTTCTGTCTTTGAAACAACCTACAAGGTGAAGTACATTAAGACATCACTAATGCTGTAGACTAACCTATAGCAGGACCTGTTAATTAACCTTGGATATTAGCTCAGGAACATGAAGACCTCTCTCCAAGTTTTGCTCTGTAACAGGTGGGAAAATTATGGGACCTTACAGAAGTGTTACCTACACCAGGATCCCAGGACTCCTCCACATTATTTTACACATGAGGTATTTTTAAGTGTAGCCAAAACCCTGAAGGAAAAAATTCTCCACATACTCAATACATCCATCTCAGTTCAAGCTCTTGTTCATGACCTGTGACACTGCTAGGGCAGAAAGCTGAGGCTTCCTCTCCAGCCTCCAGTCCACCACAGCCCTCTGCAAGACTCTCATTCCTATGCCCCAGTAATGTGCATCTACGGCAAGGTAGGCAGGTATGCACCCTCTCCTTCCTATGTGGAGCGTATGGAAAAGCACACCTGTCTTTCCACCAGTGATCCAGAGCTCCCAGGGATGGTATTAAATCTCTGGCAATCAAACCCTAGCTGCAGTACATCAGCGTCTCATATCCCAGGTGCCCGCTGGGCCTGTCGGCTGCCCCAGTGTGAGTCTCTTCTAAGAACATGACAGATATTTAGCTCCCCACAGGTATCTCCAGCTCCCAAATATACCCCCTCCACAGCATCACTGCCACGATGGGATTTATACTCCTTGCTGAAAGCAATATAGGATGATGCTTCCTGTAGCTCCCTCCTTTCTGACAAGGCAGCCCTTTGTGTCCACTTATCTTTTAAAATAAGGCTCTGGGATGTCAGTAAAGCGAGTCCTTCTCTATATATTTCTTCAGGTGCTGCTGCACTTTGAGACCATCAAGGCTTTCTCATAAAGCTTACTGGGAGATGCCCATCACAGCAGAAGACTCCACCACTTGTGAAAAGCAGCAACTGACTCCCTGTCAGAGTGAGAAAGGGGCCTTGATTACCAGTGGTGGGGGAGGAAGGAGTGCGAGATACGGTGTTGGAGGTAGGAGAACAAGGAACAGTTAAAAGTTTTAAACTTATAAAGTACTGTCTGGGAACAGGTTTCACAGAGAAGCTGTGGACACCTCATCACTGGAAGCATTCAAAACCAGGTTGGATGGGGCTTTGAGCAACTTGATGTTCTGAAAGATGTCCCTGCCCATGGCAAGACGGTTGGACCATAATGATCTATAAAGGTTCCTTCCAAACCAAACCATCCTGTCTTGGCTGGTTACTTGGCTTAGTTTTATTAAATTAGTTCCAGTAAGCAATTTTATTTTTTTTTTTCACGGCTATGTTTTGCTTTATCAGTACTAATAATCCTAGCAGCTTCAGATCCTGCCTGAGTCACAGTGTTCATTGTATCATTTGACTCCCAAAACTCGGACACCTCTGTGGTGCTGTGCAAGAGATTTTTGCACCACAGAAGTTGAATGTCCTGAAAAATTGTGGCCAAATGTGTTTGATCTGGGTGCTTCATTAAATGTTTCTGTGTACTGCATGGAACATATTTTTATTATTTGCTTTTTCCTGAAAGTATGCTATTAAAAACTATAAATATTTGCTCAATATGCTATTTTTTTTTTTTTTGATGATTCTGAATGACTTTTGAGAGCTGCAAGACCAGCCATTATTTTTCTTGGGTTTTGGCCCATTTTAATGGCCAAATTTTTCCATAAAATTTCTTTAAAATAGCTCTTTTTTTATTCAATTTCTCCTATTTGAAGAGGGAAGCAAAGCTAAGCTTCACTGTGCTGAGGTTTGTTTCGGATTCGAGGGTTTTTTTGCATTTGTCTTTCTTTAACTTGCAAGAAATATTGGAGAGGATTTTTTTTCTCAGAAAGTGTAGGCTCAGCCCAGAGCACTGAAGATCTGTGACACTGGACATGAGGCCTGGAAGAGGATTTGTTGTGATATAGATAACTCCTGTTTCTATTGCAAAGAGAAGCCAAGAAAAGAACAGAGAATCAGACAGCTGATGTTGAACAGGATAGCTGGTAACAAATTGCATCATATAATTTCCCTAAGGCAACTCGTTTGGCTTAAGTGGAGCATCTTCTGCCTTAAAACTGAAGTACCTTTCAGTACAAGTCTGAAAATCAAACTTTCTAAACACTATCAATAACTTGGTTAATACATTAATTGGGCCCCGAATATAATCCAAAGAGTAAAAGTAGTTTGAGATTTTTTTAGTAGACTGTCACTCTACTCCAGCTCAAAACAGAACAGACATTTACCCAGAAATGAATGGTGTAAGATATTCTTAGTCTCGTATTGTTCCCATAGTCATAATAACATCCCATTTCATTAGGATGTGTCTAGCATTGCTTATGAGTTAATAATTTCCTAGCAATAATTCAAACCACATCCTTCATTATCCAGAGGTGTTCTTACTAAAAAACTACTCATTTTTTAAAGCAAACCAAGTCAGAAGTGCCATCAGCATTTTAAGGAACATATCCATCTATTGCTGAGTAAAGCAGTCATGGGGAAGCAAACTAGCCAAGTGAATTAAGATGTCCATGCTTTTGGAACTTGCTAGGAGGGTGGTGAGATACAGTAATTACTGTGGCAACATTATGTTGTGCAAGAGATAGGAAAACGAGGGAAGTGTTAGAGGTGGTGTTTATTTTTTGATCCTGTCATAAAAGTAATTGACTTTAATTATCATAATAAATGTTCTAGCTGCTTCAGATAATTACATTCAGTGCCTTCCATACAGTCTAAATTTATGAGGGTGTTTGGGTCAGCACATCAGCACAGCTTACAGCTCATGAAAAGTGGATTCTGCTGAGAGTGCTCTCTTAGAGGTGTTTCTTTCTGACAATATTCTCCCTTTTAAAGTAAAACATACCTTGAACTCATTGCAATTGCACCACAGGAGAAAAAGATGTTTCTGCTCTCTATATATCCTGTATAGGACTATGTGTGCTGCGGATATAACTTAACTCACAGTACTCAGTGGATGAAAACATTGTATTTGTTGCTCACAAAGTCACAATGAATCTCAGCAAAGTTTTTCTTTTGCCTACTTTATGTGCATGTGACCAGATGAAAAGGATTCAAGGGGGACAGGCATGAGCAGGACATGCCATTCCTAAGCCTTGAAAGCCAAGATTTCATAAATGTTTCTTTAAGATCTATTTTACTAGCTTGCATGTACAAAAGCTGAAGAGTTTTCACAGTTCTTTTAAAGCTGCTCCACTGACTTCAGTTTCCCCTAGTACAGTCTCTCTTGTACAGTGCAGAAACCTCTGTGGAGCCCTCCTGGAAAACTCCACCTGTGCTCAGCCCTGTGAAACCTGAGGTGTCAGAACTGCCCTGCTCTGTGCTCCCTGACCGCCCTCCCAGTGCCTTGAATGGTGCCACTGCACAGCTCAGCAGCCATGGTCTTACAACCTGGTTTGATGTAGTCACCACTGATCCCTGACCTGTTTTACAGGCTGAGCCCAGAAGCTTGACTGGCTGGTGATGCTTTGCCTGATGTCCCCCAGGACACGGTTGGCCCTCCTGGCTGCCAGGGCACTGCTGACTCATATTCAGCTTGCCATCACCCAGGACCCCAGGCCCCTTTCCATGGCACTGCTTTCCAGCATCTCATTCCCCAGTTCGTACATACATCCAGGGTTGCCCCACCCTAGGAGCAGAATCTGATATTTGTCTTGGTTAAACTTTGTATGATTGGTGATTGCCTAGTCCTCTAATTTGTCCAGGTCTCTCTGAAGGGCCTCCCTGCTTTCGAGAAAGTCAACAGCTCCTTCCAATTTAGTATCACTGGCAAACTTATTTAGTACACTTTCGAGTCCTGTGTACTGGCTAATCAGTCACTGATCTCACCCCTTACTAGATGATCCTGTAAATCAAATGCACACCTGAAACACCAGACAATCAATACATTTGTGCCATATGCAGATTCATGAGTCCAATATTTCTCTTTCATAAAGTATCTGCAGGCAGCAAGGTGCTTGAGTATTGCAACCCTAATTTTTGTTGTGTTTTTTTGTTTGGTTGGTTGGTTGATTGGTTTTTTGTTTGTTTTTTTTTGTTTGGTTGGTTTTTTGTTTTTGTTTGTTCATTTGTTTGTTTGGTTTGGTTTTGTTTTGGTTTGGTTTTTGGTTTTCTTGTACTAATCTCTCCTTTGTAATTGTACTTTTCTTAGCCTGATATTACCTTGCTTTTTGGTGTTCAGCTTCAAGATAGAGATAAAGCACTTTATTTCCCTGAGAAAGGGATGCAAACATCTACAGAGCTGTTTGCTTATTCTGTGAGGGCAGAGAGCTCAGAATTTTTGTTAGGGAAGGTCTGAGCTGATAGAACTTCAGAAGCAGTCTAGCACTGAACTCTAACTACTTGGTTTTGAATTTAGCTTCATAGTGCCCTATACATTTTCTTCCATTTTACAATCAATCTATCAGTAGATAATAGCCTCTCTGGCATCCCCCACATCTCCCCATCAGAGATTGCCCTGGGCAGCTTGATTTCCTGCTGAATTCTTTCTCTGTCTCATACTCGTCTTCTAGTTATAGATGTCTTCTAGTTACACCCTCCTAAGGATCAGCTTTAATCCACCCAGAAAAATCAACCCTTAAGTAGGCATGTTTCTTCCCTCCCCTCTGCCCCCTTTTCTAGTGGTGTGATTTTTAAGCACTTAATTTTGTTCTGTTATGACAAAAAGCCCTGTCACCTGTAAAGGGTGTAATAGGACGTAAAATTAAAAAGGTAGTTGAAGACAGAGCCCCACCACAGGAAATGTCTTCCACAACCCAATGTCTCATATCTTTTCTTTATTTCAGTGACAGTTCCTCTAACAGATTTCATAGAATTGTTAAACATAGAGCAATATTACAGTAGGGTGTAAATGACTTGGGTTTTAATAAAAATGCTTTTCATTTATGTATAATAAACTCCAGTAACCACATTATTTTTTCCATCCAGTCCCCAACATGTCGGTCAAAGAGGACATTTGCAAGTGGAGATTTAAGTGCTCTGCATCACAAAGAACATAGAAGCTGGGTAGTCTATATTTGCTATGTTGCCTTCTGACATACATAAGGTGTCATATATTGCAATAATAACAACTGCTCTACTACCAAAAAAAACCAAACTAATTAAGAACAAGTAGAAGATTTATATGTTACTTAAAACATTACAGAAGTGTCTGTACCTCTCAGGATGTTAGATTACCATCTGATTCGTAAGGTATGGCTGGATTTATTGAACTACTGAACAATTTCATGAAATCATTGTTCTTTTTCAGTATCTTAGATCAAATAACCTGATATCAGCCTTCAGGATGTTATATCAGCATTAGCAGTCAAGAAAGAGTCTTTCCTATCATGGAAGATAAAAACCCCTTTTTGCTGTTTGCTACCCTGGCTCATCCTACGTAACGGGGGAGGATGATATGATTGGACTGTGTCAAGTGGTTGAAACTCAGCGTTTTAATATCTACTTGAAAAAAGTTGAAGAATAGTATAAACCACTGAAAGTAAAATCAAGTATGTGGCTATGATTTACCTCTTCTCCCCAGATCCATGCAATAGTGCACAATTTAAAATAACATATTTAATCTCTGAATCTAAATTGCAGAAAATGTGTTTTTTTCTGAAATACCATCCATCATCTCTTGCTTCTTTTAAGAATTTAATATTCAATAGAGATCCATTTCAAAAAAACCCCAAACTATTCATTAATTTGTGCAGAATTTAGAACAGTTTGTCCATGTCAGTATATTTGTTATTTGTAGTCTCATTATTTTTAAAATAAAAATTTAAATTAATTTAAAATTTATCTTTGTTTAGAAATCACCCCACATCAGCCTTCCTGATTATAATGTGAATGTGGCCACAGGAGTATGTTATACATAAATAAAACTCCAAGGTTTCATCTTAGTTTTAAATTAGAAAAAAACTGATTCAGAGAGGTGTATCAAGAGAGCAAAGAGAATACTAAGTGATCACAAAACTCTATACTAAATTTTAATTATTTGTATTTGTGAGTAGTGCTCATGGCATTATCATCATTGTAGTAGGAAATGGAGATACATTTTCTAAACATTGAATCTTCCTATGCATGCTCCAGCTCTTAAGCTTAAATGCCAAGTTTTCTGAGCCAGGTGAGTTGAATTTTGGAGATACTCAAGTTTCAAAATAAAGCTTTTGGATTATTTTGTTTTGGGAAAAATAGACACTTTTGATTGATTTTTTCTGAAAGGTGAGAGATAAAGGAACAAATTAAATGGAAGCTAAAACTTCACGTACCATCTGCATTCATCAGTCAGCTGCAGAAAGGAACTAAGGTGGAAATACACTTTTCAAAGAGTGGGGAAGATTCTTCCCCCGTTTTATGGGCTCCATTGAGAATATACCGTATATAAACAAAATGTAAGCATTTCTAGTAAACGTGGGTGATCCCTTTTAAGAATTAATATATGCCACCCATAGCATATCTCTCTGAGATAATAGGAACAAGCTTGATCGTATGTCAAATCAGATTCCCATTCCTTCTTCATTACCAGGCATGAATAGAAGCATTTAACCCCTCCATGCTCACAGGTATTTCCCTTGTTTCACACCTTACAGAGAACCGAGGTATATGCCTCTTCAGAAAATTTCACCTCCAGTATTAGTAACAGCTCTGAGTTTGAGATTTGAATTAAAGCACCATTCCTCAAGGGGCTCAGGTTTCATATTCATTCCATGGTCTGAATTACATTACTCCCTAATACACAAAAATGGGAAGAACTTAACAAGGGAGCCAGAAAGGGGCAGAATCTAAGAGAAGAGAGGGGTTTCACAGCCTTTTTAAAGTTTAACAAAAGTTTGTCTCTGGCTCTATTCGCCTCGGTGAGATTTTTGCATAACAAGCTTTAGGAGCTGCCTCATTATCTCATGTGGCAGGCAGTGCCAGCCATCTCCACCTGGCCATTTGAATGGATCTGAAGCAAGGTGATACCTTTGTAATGATGCCATGTGATCAGTGGCCTAAGCAAATGTAAGAACATGAATTTTCGTGGTGCCTCACTGACTGTATTTTTAGGATTACAATCTCTCTTCCATTAAGATTGATAAAGTCATTAGCATAATTAAGTCAGCTGGCCCTGGAGCTTTCCTTTGCAAAGTCACAATTACTGATGTTGTTTACATCTTTTCCTATGTCTTCTCAGAGACATCAATTTTGTGTCAAAGAGAAAGGTAATTTTTTTACCCCAGAGCAGTTTGGCTTTAGATCAAACTCTTCACAGTTTTGTCTCAGAACTCTGTATAGCATCATAATAACCTGAGATGGAAAGAACAGATACATAATCTGAACCCAACCCACAGCTAGAGACAATGCATAATCATACAGACAACAGACTTCCCTATAGCTCTTACTCAGGTGGATTTCAATTGACCTTTTATTTAAAGAATCCTCCCACAGTCCTCTGACATGCTGGAAACTGAGCTTGCACCTTCTTTCATTTTTTATCCCTAAATTTCAGTCATTTCTTAACAAAGATAAAAGAAATGTTGTGTGTTCCTGATAAAACAGTAACATCAGTGAAGCTGTTGGAAGAGTGAAGAGCCACATGTAGTTTACTAGGGGTTATTTAATGCTGAATCTCTCTAAGTCTATCCCATTTATAATACATATTGTTATGAGCATGTTAAAGATTCAATTAGTATTTGTTACTAATGTTTCCATGTCATCATTGCTTAATATTATTGCTGAAGTACAATCACTTGTTAAAACCTTGTTCAGTCATTTGTCAGCTCTTTATGAACGATTTATAAATGGAACCTGACTGCAAACTGACCTGCTCTCATGTCCGATAATGGTGCTTTAGATGGATTCCTCTGCTTTGCAGACTGACAATCTGGGGTTTGCTCACTAAAAATAGCCCCACTCCCATATTTTCCCTCTGCAGGGCTAGCCCTATATGACTATGTTTGAGTCGTGGGGAGCTCACAAGAGCAGAGCTGGGAAGGGAAGCCCACAGATGTTCTACAAGGCATACACAAGGTACGGCTGGGCTCTTTGAGCTTTTCTTATTGAAGGGTGTTTTGGGATAAGGAGAGGCCAAGTCCACTGTTTATGTGGGCTTAACTTGAAACTAATTCTGTCTTTCTCTTCTTTTCCATGCAACAGAAATAAGATCACATTTCTGTGAAGCTTGGTGTATCCTTTATTTCTCCTCAAAACTGTCCTCTTGCCATTTGAGAAAAAAGGATCTGGGGACTGTTGTTCACTTTCTATTTGAGACCTCAGAGACTGGCTGTGTCCAAGTTTCCTCTCCTATGAAATTGTTCTCAGCACAGTTTTGAACAGATAGAAACTCTGAATCTCTACCTAAGTTGAGTTCGTAGATGAATCTGTTTTCCCCTCAGCAGGACCATCAACAGCCATGACGATGGCCGCTGTCAAAGGTTTTGAAGATCATGGGCAAATATTGCTCTTCCTTTAGGATGTGAAAACTGGTTATGATAAAGAAACAGATCCAGTGCATCCCAGTGTAACCACCACCTGAGGATCTGGGTCATACCACCCTTATATTGGTGGTGAATGTAAGGTGCAAATGATAATGTGGCATATGAGGGTAAAAGAATTATAGAAACAGGAATGGTGTAAAGAGAGAAAAAGTTAGAGTTGTCTATTAAGAGTGTTGCCAAAATAATATAGAGTGACTAAAAAGTAAAAATTGATTAAAACCAGAAAGCAAGGAAGGCTGAGGACATAAGGCTGGGCTGTCACAGAAGCAAACTGAAAAGTCTGAAGGGAACTGGCTGTTTAGGAACTCATTTTTTCATAAAGCATGTGTCCTAACGGTGTGGAAAACCTCAGTCAACATTTTTGAAGGTGTATGTGTGTCAGGTACTTGTGGTGTGACTGTCACATAGTTTGGGGCATAGACTAGTAGGAACCCAATCGGGTCAGGGTTTCTATTATCGCTTTTCTCAGTGAAATTAGTTTGGATGCATGAAGTTTGCGAAGAGGTGTGAACCAACACAATTTGTATTACATGTGAATTTGTATTACATGTATATATATATATTCATATATACAGTGTATATGTGAATACAAATGCAAATATAAATATATAAATATGTGTATAAGTATGTTGCCTTTTTTTACTAGCCAAATTGCTAATAAAAACATAGCTTCTGTTAAAGGTCTGGAATCATGTCCTCAATTATTTTGGATGTCAAGTACATTTAATTAAACTTGTGCTTAGAGCCAGAAATGCACATTGACCAGAACAGAGAAGGAGGTAATGGGAGAAGCTGCAAAATTACTTGGCTTCTCCAAGAAGCCATTACTTGGCTTAAGAGACCTGAGAGTTGATGGGATTTAATAAAGTCCTAATTGTCTTGAATTTGAGGGTTATAAAGGATGGTAAAGGCCTCTGTATAGATTGGAAAAGTGAAGTCAAATGTTTTATCTATCTATCATTAAGAGAGAAGAGACTAGAGTTGATTGCTAGGAATTATAGAAGTCCTGGCAGTCAATATTGCTTTCATTTCAAACTTATATTGATGTCTTGACTTCTGGGATGTTGGGGTCATTGCAATTGGGTTTTTTGGCTAAGCAAAAGCAAAATCATATAATGATCAGCATGCGGATGAAAAATGA
The DNA here is from genome assembly GCA_013399855.1 of Oxyruncus cristatus. Lineage (NCBI taxonomy): Eukaryota > Metazoa > Chordata > Aves > Passeriformes > Cotingidae > Oxyruncus > Oxyruncus cristatus. The sequence goes on along the minus strand of VXAY01001362.1, from coordinate 503,897 downwards.
AGTTAAAAATGGTGACAGTGAGGAGACAAAAAGGGAGAGAGAGTGTGGCAGATGGAATCCAGTGAAGAGATGGAGAAATAAAATAATGGAAAGATAGAATGCACCTCCAGCAAGCTAAATTTCCTCTGAAATGTCAGCATCTTTATGAGATTTAGGTGTACAGAAAAAGAAGCTGAGTTCAGCCAGAGAGCTGTCAGCAAAGGTTTTTCTTAAAACACAAATTTTTAAAGCTAGAGTAAGAATCAGATTCACATTCTGCTTGTCTCTACGTAAGAAATACTAACAGTTTCTATGGCAGAATATGGGACAGACAGGTACAGCAAGGGTTTTTTTCCCATTGAGTTAATTTCTGACCACGAAAGAAGGTTTTCTGGACTGTCTTAACCCTTTCTCAATTTTGATAATTACTCACTCTGACTACAAAATTTCTAAATCTAATACATAATATACAACCTAGAATTCTTTATTTCTTTCTTTCATTTTTAAATAGAAATAAGCATTAAAGGTAAATTGCCTGAACTGCACACTGCACCTCCATATAACTTCTTGGAAAGCAGAGGTCATGGAGAATCCTGCCCCTGTCACCCCCTTGGAGATGTCCACTGGACCCCACTCCATGTGTAGTTTGTACTCTCAGTGTCTGCCTGCTTCTCCTTATTTTTCTCCCATGCCTAGAACAAGCTTGTACCCCCAGAATATATGTTAGTGATTTCCCCTAAAAGTAAGCTTTTCTACCTGATTTAAAAAAAACATGTCTACCTAGTCTGACAATACAAATGAGTTAAGACGCAGTTTTCAGACTGAATGTTGCCCTAAATCCATGGGTACTGCTACTTCATGGACAGGAATGAAGAGGGGTGCGTTTATTCCACCTCAATGTCCAGATTATGAAAGATCTGTAAAGGTCTCCGGCTGTTTTGTGATGGCAGACTTCACTTGTAAATTCTCCATGAGGATAGTTTGCATGTATAGAGAGAGCCCCTAGCACCACCGTTACCTCTTGGTTGTTTAACACAAATCCTTTGAAAGCTGATCTGATAAGAAATAAAGGGGGAAACAACATTTTCTGAATCCCTAAAGTGGACTGTGATGGTGGCAAATGTCCAGATACTGTGAGCTTTTTTAGCTCACAGAAAGGATTTTCTCTCCTATAAGCTGATAGAGGAGGATTTTATTCTTTTCTCCTCTTTGGATGAACGCTGGTGGATTTTTAAAATGATGAGAAATGAATTTAAACACAAAAGGATGGAGTGAGGTTGAGTATCTCAGCCAGACTTATCAGCGTGGGAGTCCTAGAGCATCTGGAAAGGCAAAAGTTGAAGCCTTTAAAACACCAACCATGATAGACTACCAAAAAAATACAGGGAAAATTCTCTTGCTAACCTGGACTGTTACTTCATATAGCTGCATGATGCAGAGGAAAAAGAGTCTGTATTCCCATACTGTTCTTGTGTAGGATAAATCTATTATTTCTGTAATGAGTGCCCTGACTACTTTAAGCTAAACATTTGAGGTGATGAGTCCTCAGAAAGATGAGAGGAGAGAGAGCTAGTGACTTGTCACCTTTCATAGCAGAGTTTCAAATCATAGACTGCACTTTGCATGTAGGGCATTGAAGTTCCCGTAGAGGCCAAAAGACTTCTTAGAATTTCTTAGAATTTTTGTGCTAGGATTAGCAAGTAGAATACAGAGGGAGGTGCAGTATGGAGGGGAGAGAATTTTTCTTAAGTGTTAAATGACTGCCTTACCTATTTTCCTCTCTAGAACACAGCCATTTGCCTTAATGATATTTCTTTAATGGATGCTGTTACAGAACAGCAATAGCAGTCTCACTGAAGCCCAACAAATCTGTAACCCATCTGTTTGCATGGAGTAAAACCCCTGCCCTGACCAGCAGGACGGGGAGAGCAGAACAATTCTGTCTGCACCAGCATCACAAATGAGGAGCACTGAGATCTCCATCCCAGGGCTGACCTGTAGCAGAGAGAACTGGAAATCATAAGATGCATCAGCAGATGGTTACTTAGAAACTTCAAAATAATTTATGTTTACTTTTTCCCCTTTTTCTAGGTAATAATCCCTTTCACAAGTGGTCTTAGTTCCTTTCTTTGTTAGGGTATATGTCTATGATTTAGCCAGAGTGACTTGACTCCACTCTGTATTCAAACTATTCAAACCAAAAGCACCTCCAGCTCAGGATCCTGTTCCTGTCAGTGGTCAAAAGTGGAACCTGAAGGAAGGTTTATTGTGACTAAGTTTAGTTTTTGTGACATAATATCTTACTTTCATGTTATCATTTGTTCGGCAACAGCAAACAAACATTTGCACTTATTATAGTAAAGTTAAACTCTTAAAAGTGTAAGCAACCTGCATGAAACTACTGCATTTTATAAGGCTCGAGGGGTATGTTAAGGTATTTGCAGTCAGCTGATGGGCGGTAACTTGCTGTGCTGTCATAAAATGAACATCAGGGCTGCAGGTAGGTACCACTTTAAATACTGATGCTCAAGACTGGAACTGGAATACAATATTATGGAATAAAAGTCTTCCCCCAATCTATTCACTTTTTATTATAGCAGCTGCAATAGCACAGCTGGGACCAGAATAGCAGCCAGATGAAGATGAAAAATGGTTTACTGGAAGAGTCCCATTACCTGCGGTTGTCAGGAAGTGGTGACTGCATTCATGGATCTTCTCCTACCACAGAAAGGCTTTCTTAATCTACCACCCAAAGGAGTGTTTATCTGAAATTCTGGGGAGACCCTGAGTTCAGGATGTTTCAGATTCAAAATTCTGCTTTGACGCAGAGCAGAGGCACATAATTCATAAGTAATATTGATTTCAGGACACAATCATCACAAAACACTGAAATAATTAGACAGCCTGGCTTTGTTTTCTATCCTTGGTTTTATTTAAATTGCTAGTTAATGCATTGGTAGCTGCTTTTTTTTTTCCATTTTTTTTGCACAATGAAATCCTCACAGGTGGACAGAAACCCTGGTGCTCAGGCCAAACATTCTTCTGCATGACAGACTTTGGACAGATTTCATTCTGAATGAAAACTTGCAGGGAGCTGATTGTGAGTTTATGCCCCAACAGATTTCTAAACCAGGGAGTTGAATACAGACCTCCCACTGCCTTTATTTTTGCCTAGTGTCTTTCCGAATATGCTGCAGTTTCTTTAAATATGTTTGCCAATACACATTCATCTAGAAATCTTGGCTTGCTGAAGCAACTTTTAAAAATTCATAACAGTTAAATGGCCAGGGGGCGAGTGGGAAAGATCAAGCTGCCTTTAAACTACATGGATAGAGAGGAGAAATAATATTGCCAAGCAGGGATATCCTTTCTTGTTTTCAAGAATTGTCTGCTACAGGGTTTGTAGAGCTATCAGGCCAGATTCTGACTATTCTTTGAACAGCAAAGGAAAAAATGTGAGAAAGATCATAAGGTGGTGATGTATACAGTTTATTTGGAAGTATTTATTCCATTATTTCCTCCACTGTAGGTAGCAAGTTAATTTAGCCATCAAGTTTGTAATAGGCTTTAGGAAACTGGACACCAAAACCCAGCTGAACATCAGGGGAGCTAGTTTTCTAAATGCCTTGCAGTTTGTCTGGGCCAGAGCCAGCAGAATGGTTGCTTTGGAATAATCAAGAGCAGCACATTAGCTGAAGCAAAAGAGAGCTCTATGTGGGCCATCCCCATGCTGAAATACATAGTTTAAGGTCAGTTCAAATATCCCCTCTGCTGAATAAGGGCCTGCAGTAAGATTCCTCTTTACTACTTGTGTGGTTTAACACCATAATGGACTACAACTACTATATGTAAAAGAGGCATTTCTATTTTATGTGGAAAACTCTGCTGATTCTAGTTCTTGTGATTGTAGAATTTTTCTAGGCACTTAGTTTTGATTTAGAGACTTCCAGCCCTGAAAAAGCTGCTGTATTTCCTCTGTTGATTGATCTACCTTCTAACCACCCTCATCATAAAAATCTGTAATTTAATCCTAGTCTAAACTTCTGTTAGCTGGATCTACCAGTTGGATCTCACTGTGCTTTACTGCAATAGATGATTCTGTTCTAGTTTCTGTGGGTGCCAGAACGCCTCCTCCACGCATGTGTGAAAGACTTTATGTCATATCACAGTTATGCTGCTCATAAGGTTGAGGGCTTATTTACAGACAGGTTGATGCTGTATGAGGTGAGTGACAACACAGTCCTACTTTATGAATACCCCACCCAAAAACTTCTTTCATTTTGTCTAGCAAGGAAACAAAATCCCCAGTATAGTCTACTCTCCAGTGCAGCTCTGGGATATCAAGACTAGAACACAACTTTTTCAAAGTTATTTTTGCTGCACTTTGCACTTCCATAGTAAAAATCAAAGCAAATATATATAACATTATTTGTGTTATGATGCTTGTCCTCAAGAGATCGTTCTTTGTAGGACTTGTCCTCACAGTACACAGTGGTCTGTGTGTTCAAACCTCTCTTCCTCATTGATGTACTTAAAGGCCTACAGTGCTAAAGGAGACCTTTTCTAGTTCATGCAGAAATGTTCTACTGGCTTTAGTTCTACCCAAGAATTTAGAGTGGAGGAGGCACTTACTTCAAAGTTTTATTCAGGTAAAAGGGAAAAAAAAAGTCACTTGGCCAGAACTTGAGGTTGTTTTACAATGCAGTAGTAGAGAAGTCGAAGTCTTAATATCCAGAGGTCCCAGAAACAGGGACACCTCCATTGCACTGATGCTGTATTAAGTCTCCTAAGTGGCATTTTACAAGTACCAGTCCAGCAGAGGAGCAGGATTTTTTCATTTGTTGCATACAGTTATAAGTGCAATGGATGTACTTGTTTTTACATCTAAGCTCTATCCTGAGCAACTGCTATGATAAAAAAAAAAAAAAAAGACACAACTGCCAAGAAAATCATTACTGTAATGCACTAAATGCACTTTTCTGAGTCAACTGAAGTTGCAGAAATTCCCATGTCTCTACCAACAAAAGGTCTGAAAGACAGTTACATCTGACAAGTCAAACCACTGAGGGAGCTCACTTGATTCAAGGAATCAAAACTTCTGATAAATACGTAATATGTAGTGGTCAGTTCTAGCAGATACTTGGGATATTACCCTTAGTGTTCAATCTTGACAAATATATGAGATACTCTGCTTCAACTTTACCAAAAAAATTAAAAATTAAAAGAGCTAGTATAGACTCCCCACAGATTCTGAAATTACCTCTTATTTAAGAAAATGTTTTCCATGCTTGTCTCAGACACCCCTTAGCTTTCACAGGAGCTTCACAGCCCTGGGCAGGAGGCTACTATGCTGGTCTTTCCATGAATTTTCTGCCTGAATGCATGGTGATGTGAAAAATCTTGCTGGAATTGCCACACAAAACTTCAGGCCTGGGAATTTTTGAGTGATATTCTTAAACACAAACTCAAGTTGCTTTCAGAGAAAATGTCCACTTTTATTCAAAATAAATTTGAACATATAAAACTGCAGCATGGTATTCAGGAAAGCAAATTTCAGAGGCTGTTACAGGTTTCATATTTTCATATGCCTACCTTTTTTCTGAGCTTGACATTAAGCTGGGCCTCCTCTGGCAGATGGATCCATGCACCTACAGAGCTCTGTAAAGTTCTGCTACTCACTTGAATTTCACAGCTTTCTTCTACATTTAAAAGAAGATGCCAAAATTCAGATTCTTCTTTCAAGCCACATTCCTGCCTGAGCTGGTGAATTGAACATGTAAGTCTAGATCTGCATTTCATGATCTCATCGTCTAAATCTATTTCCTAATTTAAAACATGAACTTTACCGTGTCACAATCTACACATTGGTAGAAAATGATGAGTGGTTTTGTAGCTAATTACCTGTCAACTCTTTTAAAAGGGAAATGGAGGATCCATGTTTAAAGTATATTAAATGGTTTGGTCACCTCTGTTAATTGGGTCTCTCAACTGGAAAATCTTTCATCCTATGGTGCAAACTCCCTTTTAAACCAAACCACCTGTACCATTCGTTTTGTTGACAAGAGGAAAGGGCTCATCTTTCATGATGACTTGCTGCTGTGGTCGCCATTTTCAGCAGGACACTCCCATTTTTCTCGAGATGTTTCACTTCTATCTTTAGCAGTGCAGCCAAGGCCCAAGACCATTTACCTTGTTGAGCTGCTTGACTTCGTGGTAGGACAAAATTAGTAACCTAACAACCCTGGAATTTTTTATCTCCAAATTTGCTGAGTCCTTGATTACTAAATGAAGACTTACAAAAAATATCTACCTACTGACACCATGCAATTCACCATGCTGTTCAAGTCAGACCCTTTCCAAGGGAAAGAGAGGGGGAGACTGTGCAATCATAGAAGAGGAAACAGTGGAACACTGTGGAACACATAGTTGTCAGGACTGATACATCTATTCTTTTTAGAATACATTAGAATGACAATCCTATGCAGGCAGTAAAACCATTTTATTTTCCCATATCATGATAATGGAGTATATCAGGGAACTGAACTTGTAAGATAAGAGACACATGCATACATGAGTCGAAGTAGTATACAGGTGTCGATAAGCTATTCCTGTTCATGGCTGTTCATAGCTTATTTTTAAGTCACTAAAAAACAGGAAGAGAGAGTGAAGTATATTGGTGTGGATCACACATGAGTTTGCACCTTCTACCTATCCTTTCTTTTAACTTCCAATCTCTACCCTGTGACTAAATTCATCCTTCTTTGATACATTCTTTGAAACCACCCCCCAGGGTCACTCAGACCCTTTACCTACCTGTAGTTCAGTCTCTGATGTAGTGCATTTGCTTTTCAATCCTACAGGAGATTTAGGTTGAAATCTACTCAGAATGGTTCAGACTTAGAGGCAGCAGTTAAAGCTGTTTCCTTCCCCACTTCATGGCTGTGGAACTGTAAGAACTTTTTGACTTGATGCACATCAGGGTTAGGTTAGTCCAGGGTAGGTTCAGAGCACTGAAATCAACCTGGTCTCTGTATTGCTCTGTAAAGGAAAGAATATTAAACTGTCAAAACAGATACTTAATTAGATAAGTAAATAAAATACTGGGGGATGCGCATTGCAAAATGAGTTGTCAAGACTTGTAAAAAGACAAATATGATTGGGGGAAATAAAGAAAAAAGAGGGCTCAGTTCAAAGTGCCTTGACAGTTCTCTTCAAAGGATGGAGGAACAGTGTCTAGTGTCTCATGCAGCAGACTGACCTTCTTACTCTTTCACTTCTTCCCTAAATTCCTTCCATCATAGAACCAAATAGAATTGTTAAGGTTGGAAAAAACATCTAAAATCATCAAATGCGACTGTTAATGTAGCACCACCATGTAGCACTAAACCACATCCCCACGTGCCACATCCACATGCCTTTTGAACACTTCCAGGGATGGTGATTCCACCATTCCCTGGGCAGCCTGCTCTGAAGCCTAAGCACCTTTTTAGTGAAGAAATTTTTTCCTGATATCCTAATCTAAACCTCCCCTGGTGCAATTTGAGGCTGTTTCCTCTGATCCTATCCCTTGTTACCTGGGAAAAGAGATTGACCTCCACCTCACTACAGCCTCCTTTCAGGTAGTAGTAGAGAGCAGTAAAGTCTCATCTGAGCCTCCTTTTCTCCAGGCTAAACAACCCCAGTTCTCTCAGCTGCTCCTCGTGAGACTTGCGGACCATGGACAAGTTCAGTGCATGCACTCACCTGTCTGTCTGACCTGGATAAGACAGCTCTGGAGCATGAAAAATGGCTGCAAAGATATTCCATTCCAGCCTTCCGTCAGCAGCTGCAGGCAATCAGCATTCAGGGGAGCCACGTCTGTTTCTGCCAGACCTGACCTGTTTAATTTACGCAGCTGTGAAGATCTAATGAGACATTTCGGAAAGTCACTAATGCTATGGGGTATTCCTGTTGTCACAAGGCATTTTGATTTGCTAACATGATACTGGAGTGCAGATTACAGTCCTGTGCACCCCATTAACATCTGAATGGGATAAGAGCACTAGGTTCAGGTGGTCACCAGGGGCTTCCTGTCCTGGCCCTGACTCTGCTGTCCTAGTTAATCACTACAGACAGGCTTAAAACCCAAGAGCATGTTTGCAGTTCTCTAATAACTTACTTTGTTTGAAACTGTTTAAAAAGAAATTCAAATTTAAAACAAACAAACAAAACAACAGCAGCACTGCGTAAAAGTTGAGTTTCAGTACTTAGACTCTGACATTTTCTCTTTTCCATCAAGAACTTTCCATCTGTTTTCTTCTGCTTTTTTCATTCATAGCTTATCTCCAAGACACATCCCATCCCATTCTGTCTCCTATTATGGCAGCTCCCATGGATAACACAAGCATCCCAACCTTTTTTTTTCTGTAGCCTAACTCAGATTTTTGTCCTCTTGTGAGCAAACAACCTTAAAGAAAGCTAGTAAAGGAGGCAGAAAAATGGCTTCAGTAATGCATGTGTTGGGAGAGCAGTGGCAGTTCAGGATTAGATTCAGCTAAGAATTTCAGTCTGATTCTAGCTTCTTTCTTCTCCAAGCTCCCATTGGGAAACAGTGTCATTTCATCAGATACCCAGAAATTTGGCCCATGAAACTCAATTATCAGGCCACATAAGATATAATACTTGGAAATAGTCACGAATGTAAATGTAACATGTGTTAGTATACAGTTGTGTGATGGCTGATACACTGCTGTGGGGGGGATGTCATGACAGACAAGCCAAACACCCAGGTGCCAAAGATCTCATGGCAGAGAGCTTCAGGAAGGTGCCCTCTAACAGTGTATTCAGCCTATAATAACAAAATATCAAAGCCTTTTTTTCAAGAAGTCTTCCAAAAGGGTTGGGAAACTGGCAGTTGGAATCCCAGAGGAAAGATTAGCGTCAGAGCTCTTTGAAGGTTTGGTGGGAGAAAGAAAAACAAGAGGGCCCATTCGCAGCAGGGGTTCTCAGGACAGGCCTGATGTGTGGACAAAGGGCCTGATCTGGACAAAGCACCACTGACGAAACTTCCCTTCCTGAAGTGCAAAGTGCTGCCTTGCATAGTGCACTTTGTGGTCTCACTTTCTCCCCTTGAGACTTGCTGGGAACGAGGCAAACTTCAGATCCGACATCAAGACAGACAGAGATATGTTAGGATTGCTTCATTACAGCTGCTCAGCATATTGAGATGGAGCTTATACTGTCTTTCTAGTGACTGGTGCCATTGTCACACAATAAACTTTGCAACTCATGTATGTGTGTTACCAACATACATAAGTGTAAGACTTTTGATATAAAAGACAGAAAACTGCTGAATTTTGTTTTTTTTGGTTTTGTTTTTGTTTTTGGTTTTTTAATTCTAGTATAGAGAAGTGTTAGGAGAGAGGGAGTGATACCCATAAAATGAAAATTCTGAATATAATTCTTTTTATTTCAGTTGGAATTTATTTGCCTTCCTTCCCCACTCTTCACCAAATTTGAACAGCCAAAGTAGTACAGCATATAGTAGATCAGTTGTAGAGAACAAATCTTTACATATATATATCATTGATATTTTTCAACAAAACAAAAATATGTTTCTCGTTTTGGATTGATCTGTTCAGTTTCAGAACATGCTCTGACATAGAACAGTCATTCTTGTGTCTGAATGATTGAATGTGAGAAATCAACAAAATAATAAAATAATAAAAATATTATCATCATTACCTCTCTAAAGAGCATGACCTCTACCATTCTTCTAAGCAAGGTAAGACCTGTGGAGGACCACAGATTTTAACTTAAGTCTGTTCTTCTGCCATAGACACACGTGCAGAATACACCCTGGTGTTTCTTTTATCCTACTGGGTGCATCCTATGTTCTACTATGCCAAGACATTTCCTTGACCAATGTCTGACAAGATGATTTAAATGGGTGAGAAGTTATCATATTACTCTCCAGGCTAAACAACCCTGTCAAATTTAACACTGTTGGCCTTCTTAGTTATGCTCACTGTCACACTGTTGGCTCACTCAAATAGAGAGCAATCTGGAAGTTGAGACTTAAGGAGATGCATTGGGCAGTTTCTGGTTTAATTAAGCCATTAAAAATTTTTGTAGGTATTTAAGCACCAGGAATTTGAATGCATAATTCAGAATGCAGACTGGCTTGCTTTACACTTCTCTTGTTCTCAGGTGAAACAGATTGGGAAGGGGGAAACAGCTGGGAGAACATCCTGAAGAGTCAAACTGAGCCAGTCCCTAATTTACATTGTGGCCTAAGAGATGAATAAATTAGACTTTTCTGGCTTGAAATTAGCAATAACCTCCTGGACCCATGCTGGGCATACACATCATGTTTGGAGTGGAACTGGCACTGTGGAGCAGGTATTGATTTGATGGCTCAAGGAGATTATCTATAGACTCCTGAAATGAAGGGAACTAGGGGAGTATTGGCTGCTATTAACTGCTCTGTTGGGAAGTGCTGAAGTGACCTTTGTACCTTTGGGACTGTAGTATTATCAGCAGCATTGGTAAAGCAAGGGATGAAGTTGTAGCTTTCTCCATCCTTAAAGTACAGGTCACAGTGGATAATGTGCAAAACTGAGTGGGAGGTGGAGGCTATATCCCTTTACCTGACTAAGCACAAACCAGGACAAATCTATATGTGCACATGCATGTGTGTGTGTGTGTATGTACAGAAAGAATGAGTGGTATTTAAGGGGCTGTGAAAACTTACTATGTCTTCTTTCCTACAAAAATATAAGAGCACACAATTATACTTCTTTTGGTATAAAAGTTCTCCATTTTTATGATAATCGAAATTTCATTTCTGGCAATGTGAAGAGGCAAAAAAGTAGGTAAAAGTTTAGCTTTCCTTTTTCAGTCTTTGTGTGTTGCTTAGAAGCAATAGGAAGCTTGCTGAATAGAACCTTTTTTCCTCCCATGAAGTCTTTCATCTGGAAGGGTAACAGTAAAGGTAAAGCAGAAAGCACTCACTTCATTAGGAGTAAGTCGTGCAAAAGTAATATCTTCTCCTTAGAAGTTAACACTTACTCATTATGTACTTTACAAATTCCCTCCACAATTTTTTTTTTCCTCCACTGTTTTATGGGCAAGTTCAAAAATTAAAAGGCATCTGCTGAAATATCATCTAGCTTCTCTTTTGGTAAAATACAAGGAAACTGGATGTAATTCTATTATGAAGGAGGACAAGACTGCAACTGGTACATTGGTGACACCTTAATCGTGATTGACTTTCAGTAAGAACAGGCTTATGTTATCTTCTGATTTTATTTTTTTTCTTTTCCCTCCTAATTTCCCCTTGAAGTTCCAGCCAAATTAGAAAACCAATGTTTCAGGTTTGAATAAGAAAAAAAAAATCAGCTAATGACAGTATTTGTTTATTTTCAATTACTTTAGACTTCTGGGTTTCAAATCAGTAGAAGCACTTGGGTTTGCAGTGAAAAGGCAGACTGGGCAACAACTGATTTCTCCTAAAGGTCACTATACTAATGAACAATGTCTGATTTTATTCTACCTGTTCATATCAAATTGAATCACCACTCTTCCTAATACCCTTGGGAAAAGGTGTTTCTTCATCTTCCTCTTTGGAGAATAAATGCAGGCTCTGACAAAACTGCTGCTATGGCACAGAAACAATGCATCCATGTGCCATCTCTGCAGACTTGGGGATTTCTCTTAAATATGCATAGTTCTGTCCAAATTTCTCCTTATTTTTAAACACATGGCATAAAACTACTCAGCTTTCTTCCTAATGCTTATTCCCTGGCAACTGCTGGGTATTCATCAGCAGTTTTAATGCAGAAGATTAGCTAAAACCAATGAGCTCAGTGATGGATAACAGAAGCAACTGGTTATTCTGGTAAGTCCATCCAAGTAGCTTTATTAGCAACTGTTGAGACTGCTGACTCCAATTTTTGTACAACAAAAGACCTTCTAAACAGAGCCAGGTGAGTGGGTGTTGTTGTGACAGGGGAAGTGTTAAAGGGGAAGGGACTTGGGTATCAGGAGCACTGAGTGCTGGCTGCTGGACTTCCAAGACCTTTATGAGTGTCAGCTACCACTGTGGGAGGACTGCACTGCCAGTTGCAACCAGCTCATGGGATTATCATGGGTGTTTGGGGGATCATTGAGCTTTTCAAGCATGATGCCATTGCTTGTCAGAGAGCAGCCAGCAAAGCAACACGAAATGGAAAGAATATTTCCTCCTAAAACTTTTCAGAAGTTGTGAATATTTATTACAATCAGTAGCCACAGGAGCAGACCTGTCTTCTTTGAAAACTGCTTTGAGACATCTGAAACTTGTAAACAGGTGGATGGGTGATCCTTTTGGTTAAACTGCTTACTATCTGAGCTCTAAGCACAGTTCTGCAAAGCTTTTGAGTCTAAATCTGTATAGTATACAATAATTTCCATCAAAATACAGTACTTAGTATAATTGTTAAGAAAAGAGTCTTCTCCTGTTATAAGGCAAGATCTGGCCTCAGTTTTGCATATATTTATTGCACCTGCCAATGTTTTTTCTTATTATTTTTCCTCCATATTCAGATAGTAAGCTTTCTGGGAAAGAGACTGACTCTTTTTCGTTATGTTTGTCAACAAAACCTTTCTGAGTTTTAGTTTGGATTTACAGATGGTGCTACACTGCAAATGACTTTAAGATTTGTTCCGTATTTCTTCTAATACCATCCAGCTAAAAGACAGTGTTCTTGGATGAAGATTTGGCCATCTGCATCACTAGATTAGGCTGCTGCTGAACACCTACTTGGGAACATAAGAGGCTGCCCATTCGGAAACTTTCCTTTATGCTGCCCATGACAGCCTTTCTCATTCACCATGAAAGTAAATGTGTATTGCATTGATAGTGCCAGGATTTCACCCCTGCTGCTTAGCCTACTAAGCCAGATATGTGTGGAAGTAGCAGTTATGTATTAAGATAATATCTGTTTTCTTTAACAAGAAAATTATCCCGTTGATGAAGTCTGAGTATGAAATACCACCTGTTAAACAGGACAGATTAGGCATGGAAGGCCATTCATTATCGTCAAAGCTCCCAGTGTTTGTTTATGCATAAAGAAACTCTAGCCTTTGTGCCTTTTATGTTTCTATACCCATTAAATTTTATTTTTTTAATAGTCAAGTTACAGCTGTTCCAAACAGCTCTCCCTCATGGGTACTCCGAGGTTGTTTGTCTGTATTCCCACTTACTATACATAAATACTTGCTCTAAATGATCTGTCATGAAAATGTGATTCATATTTTGAGATACATGAATTCATGGGTTTCTTTATATGCAAATATGGCCCTTTAATGAGGCAGAGTTTTAAGGGACAGGAGTGTTAGAATCTTTGACTGGATAAAGTGGCCAACAGACTGATTCAGACTGCTATGGTTAACTCACAGTATTTGAAAACAAGAAACAAAACAAAGCAAAATAAGCCCCCCCCCCCCCCCCCCAAAAAAAAAAAAGTTTTACTAAGCAAGGGCATACACTCTGTGATATTATACACTTACATTATTATACAATTGCCTGGTCAAATACAAGGTGATTGTTTTAGAAAACCAGATTATTATTAAAGACTAATAAGACAATGTAGTAAATTATGCAAAAGAGTTTTGGGGTTTTTTTTGCTAACACTTGCACTCATGTTGAAAAGGATCATAGTGTGATTCTTTAATATGAACAAAGTTCAAATCTACTAGTGTAAACCTCAAGGCCATTTTTTTTTTGTCTGGTTCTCCATTAGGTAAATCTCAGCATCTTGTTTTGAATACATTATAACTAGGGGCTTTTGTTAAAGGCCACATGATAGTGTTTAGATGTTCATTTGATCAACTAGCATTTCTTTGTTTTGAGGAACAGATTTTTTCTCAAGAAAGAACCTTCTCTGATAAGTAATCAAAAACACATCCTAACTGGCTTCCTGTTGTCATTTCTTTGCTATACCAACCATCTATCTGCCTTCAGTGTTGTTCAGTGTCCAGAGAGAATTTTGGCACAAACGTGATCCAAAGTCAGCAGGAGGTGCTGCCGATACACCCAGGTCAATATTATGGATCATCCATCACCACCTGGATTCTAATTTTCAGCTATACTAAATGTGTCTAAAGCCATTCAGATTTTGATTTTTCTCTGGAAAGTGAATATTTTAAAATTATCAAGCCAGTTTCCTGCCCAGATGTTCAACAAGGCTTCCAGAAGCATAAAGCTGACCAGCAGACTTCAGGCTAAGAGGCTAGGTGGGATCTACTAGTTGAGCAAATCTTAAGATCATGTATAAGCCTGTAAAATTTCCAGTGAAGAAAATACAGCAAATATTCCTTTCTTTGACTTGGACAAGCTTCTGCAATACACTGAGGCCCATTTGCAATAATAGGAATGGACAGAGCTTGCCAAAATCTTGTAGCCTAATTAGGCTGAAATTCAAATGAGAAAGGTCCAGCTGCTAAAAGGAAAACTGTAAAGCTGAAGAGCTAGAAGCAATCACAGGTAAGTTAGAGATCCCTATATGCATTGCTGAAAGCAAATCTGGCTGGCTGGCAAACCTTAAAGAGAATTGCTTGGTGATTGTTCATCCTGCTGAGAGATTTTACCCCAGGCTGTAACGCTTCCAAAATCTGCAGCAACAGATACAGAGGTTAGTGGCTAGTGCGTCTGATACTCTTGATGGGACAGAAAGTTTGGAGTTTACCCCAGACTTTTACTCTCTTTTGGTCAACTTCATTTCATTTTTTTGTGTTTCTAAGTTTTCTTTCCACCCTCCAGCCTTCATTCTTGCCCTGAAAATAGATTGGGTGTTCATGCTTTAACACCCTCAAACTGATTCAGAGCTACAGGGAAAAGTCTTCCCATCAGCCATGAAATCAGCCATGGCTATTGTTTGTCTAGCGTGTTCTATCTACTTCTCCAAATTCAGTGTCTGTTCCTATGTACTTGTTTGTGTAAGTAAATATGTATATAAACATATAAGCTTCACATATTAAATATCATCAACTGTACTTTTTTTTTTTAATTTTTACACCTAAAAATTCACAATATTTTAGCATACTTGAACATTTTCCACTTTCCTAACCTGAGAAAGGAGTGTAGAAATATCAAGTTTATCTTACATTAGGCCATTAGTTATGTTACATATCTGCACATCTTTGTTCTTATTATTCTTTTTCTAATCCTGCCATCCTCTCATATGGAGATTATTTATAGCAGCATTTATTTTAATCATCCATCCTTGGAGGAGCTAATATTACCAACATTAGCTTTCAACAATCATACTGTTGCTCCCTAAAATACAAATATCTCAAAACGCAGTAGGTTTAGATAGGTTTTATATTTCTTCTTCATCTGACTTTCAATGGTCAAAGGTGTTGTAATAGGAGAGGAATAATGGTAGAAAACTCAGATCTGGCAGTGTTGCTGTTCTGATTAGGAGAATGTTTGTCAGAGATTTTGAGCAGACTCTAGTGTACCACCAATAAAAAAGTGATTTACAAGGCACGAAGACCTTAGAAGTAAGAGTAACCTCTGTTGGGATCATATAGGAAGAAAGAATTGAGCTTAGGAAGACTGTGAGAAAGTTTGTAAGACCATAAAGCAGACAAATTTTTGATGAAGTCTTGTGTGTGATCATTAATCTTGCAGTTTTATTAAATGGCTGATGGAAACCTTTCACTGTGTTAAATAGAAATAAATAATGGATGGATTACCTGATTTTCAGTGTTACATCAAGAAATCTTGTAGCCAAGTCCTGCAGAAATGCAGCACCCATTTACTCTTTCTGTATAGAATTTCCTGCTAGAGAATTGTGTTGTTGTTTGGTTTTCCTTTTTTTTTTTTTTGTCCTGCAGTTACTCCTCAAAAATACTATTAAAACCTGGCAAGTCATTATGAACTCAGGTTGATTAGCATCTTAGGAATTATGCACTCTGGTACTGTGTTTTCAGGCAATTGTGTCTCAGACCAAGTTGGATCAGCTGATTCTCTCCATTTTCACTCTACTCAAACAGAGAAATTCAAAGGCCAGTTAATGAAAAAAAAAGAAGTGTATAAAAGATGCAAACATAAAGAAACTCTGATCCATCTTGTATCTGTCCAATGTAGCTGAAAAGAACTTACTGATAGCTGGTAACAGAACCAACTTCCATGATTTATGTTATTGCTAGAACTTGATTAAAACCAGAAGATTTACCCCTTGGCTTTCAATGCGGACATCAGAAAAAAATTTTAGTTTTTCCAAATAAACACAGACACCCTGCACAATTCCCATTACCACTGCTTAGCTTGACTTCTCAGTTCTAGGCACAGCTTAACAGCAGTCAGATTGGCTTTTGAGGAGCACCCTTGCATCCTTCTAGTGCATTGCTAGCCATCACCTTGCTTAAAACTGTTTTTTCTGCCTTACAATTTTACTGGCTGCTGGTGGCTTCCCTTTCCTCATGGTCTCTGGTCATAAAATATTGTCCATGAAGTTGGTTTTGGGTTTGTGGGTTTTTTTCTTTTTTTTTTTTTTTTTTTTTTTAAAGTTGACTATGGAGTTGCTTTTTTTCCAACTGTATGTGAAATACATAATGCTTTTTTCTATTTCAACGTACACTTTTCAAAACTTTTTCCAGTGTGCAGTGGGAACCTTTTTTGACTTTCTGAAGGCAGAAGTTTGATTGTTCTTTGAACTGATAGAGTTCTCTACTGTATCTCACACAGCATTTCTCTGGGGCTGCTGATTTCTCACCATGCTCAGTTGAATTCTTTCCTGCCTGGATAAGAAATTTTGTTTTATTAAATTAATCTATGAGACATCATGAGGTAACACTGCTTTCACTAACTCACTTAGAATTTCTTCAAAATTTGGTTTGTGTCACTTGAAACAATTGGCAGGAAAAAACCATGACCCGGATTCAGAACAATCCTGATTTTTGGAGAAAGTTTGGTTTGGGATTCAAACCCTTTACTTGCTGTGTAAAGCAGTATACTTAATTTCCAAATTGATTAAGAAATATGTCTTTTAGTAAAGAAAACCCTTTGGTGAGCAAAGAATAAAAGACCTGCCCAGCAAGTGCAAAAACACAGAAACGATGCAGAATGTCCAGTGAGAGGCTGAAAAAGTTTCCAATTTTGAAAAACAAAATCCTGAATGCTGCTGGTCATGAGCATATGCCTGGATTAGCTCTTTAAGCTTTTCGGTGGGACAAAATCCATCCACTCATACCTCCAGTTTTACTCATGAGAGTTTCACAGGAATGAGAAACACTGTATTTTCTGTCACCTCTTCATGCTATAAAGTCACGAATGAATCAGCGCTTTCACCACGAAGTGTAACTGTACTGCTACTCTGTTCACCATACAGATGAAACAGAGTGCTCTAAAGAGAAAATTTCCCCAGAAATAAAATAATGAGTCTTTCAGTTTTATTTTTTTTTCACTTAAAAAGTTTCTCTGGCAACCATGTATAAATAACACTTGTTCCAGTGATTTGGCACAGCACAGATTTTTGTAAAAGCTGATAGTCGTAAAGCAGGGAGGTGGGTCACCATCCTATCTCACTTTCTGGTGTGAAGCTGATTGTGAAGGTAGAAAATCAATATACAATAAAGGCAGTGCATGTTGAAACTAAATTGAAATGATTGATTTTTTTTTCCCAGGATCATTAGATTCTCCCCCAAAATCTTTGTTTCTGGTGGTGGAGAAATATTTACTCTTCACTTTAGGTTCATGGTGTAGTTCATTTATTTTGTGGGGAGTAAGGCATTACTTGTGCAGGAAACAAATACTGGAAATCACTGTCCTCCAGAAGCATTCCCAGAAGTCCCTGTAAACACAGAGTACTTAAAGGGATGGATATCTTCTTAATCCATGAACATCTTTAGCTGTTGTAAATCCCCATTTCATCCCCTGAAAAGTAAATAATGCAGTGCATTAGTGCAGTGTCACTTGCTGTCAGAAGACTTCGGGTATCATTCTGGCTTGAGGTAGAGTTGGCCTGAGGCTTATTATGGACTTAATTGCAGGATGAGAAAAGAACTATATTCATACGGCACCTTATCTTGCTCAGATACTTCTCACGTGCTACATATATGTGTGCCATGTGTAAGTTTATGAATAAATCGTGTTCTGTGTTCACACAGACAATGCCACAGGATAATTCAAAGAAGAGTTTTGCTTACCTGCAGGAGAACACCTGACCTCTCCCCATGTTTCTGGAAACTAATGACTGGCAGTTGAAGAAGTAGTCAAGGCCCTTCTGCTGTTTTGCATTTAACCTGTGTTTATGTATCAGCTGTGGTGAATAAATGATTTAAACTTCCTACATGTTGTTACTTAAAGGAAATGGGTCCTTCAGGGAACCCGATTAGTGTAAGTAGAAATAGACTATTGATATCAACTCTGCATAGATTTTTATTCCCAAAGAAAAGATGGTTCTTCGCGGGTAGCAGAGCAAACCATGGCTGGCCATGAAAAATCCCTCAGCAAATATCTGCCATGCTTGGTTCAGTCTTATGTTCAGTGACCTTTGCTATGAGGCTCTTACAAATTCCCCACGTTCATGCTTCACTTTCTAATTAATTTCACCATCTGGAAGGCTTTCCTTCTATTCATTACGTGTAGTCCTTTCTTAATGTTTTCCCATTACTGATAATCACATTTCTGAGGCTAACCAGCACCTCAATTTTTTGAGAACCTTCAGAGGATGGTCACCAAGGAAAGCAATGGCTGACCTCAGAAGTGCTCACCTTTCTCAGTCTGTGCTCATGATGATTTCCCTTATATTTTTCCCACTGGATTTCATAAACTCTTTTTCATTCCTTTTTAATTTACTTAGTTTCTCATTCTGCCTCTTTTTAGACAATTCCAGTCTGAAAAGATCTTTCCCATTGACCTCAGAGTGATTGTTTTCTTAATTTAATATCCTCCAATTTGCCTTAACTCTGACCTCTACCTTCACTAAGCAAGTTGTAACATTTTTACTGTTAAAAAACTGATAATAAATCTCTGTGCCTAATTTCTCATGTGTAGGTCACAGTGCTATTATAACCTAAAATTCAAATAATCACCATTTCAATAGTCTCTAACGCTTCTATTTAAATCTATACATGACCTTTGTATCTTACTAATCTAAGATTTATGCTTGACGAAATTTCCAATGCATTATCTATTGAGTATTTACCCTATAGCAATAGACATCAAAGTCTGAAATGTCAAATTTTGAAACACTCATTTAACATTTTTAGAGCTTCTTGCCACCCCAAAATGGCCTTTTTCTCTAGACTGAAAGCTTTCAAAGAACTTTTTTTTTTTCTTAATGCTCTCTCTGCATATTCTCTTTTCCTCTGCTTTCAATAGCAAGATGAAAGATCACAGAAGAAGTTGAAGAATCATGTGAGAAAAATGTATACTATATCTCTCTTGCTTCTCCTTATCTTCATAAAAATTATACTTTCACAGGGAAATAATCAAGAGAATATGTGAATGAATTAATGGCTACTACATTTCCAAGTTCCCATTCTGGAACATCTTTTGAAATGGCAAGGACTATTTGTGAAAAAAGTTACTGTTTTTCAATCTGCCCTATTCCTAGTGCTTTGAGGAAACACGAATTCTTATGGAACAGAATATGGAGGCAACTAGAGTTACCACGCTTTTCTGACCACAGCAAAGATCAGTATTTAAATCTTACGATATTTTCCTTCTTTTCTTATGTGTTTCTTTAAGAACAAACAAGATATCTTCATCTGTTTGATCTCAGAATGAATCGAAATGAGATCAGAGGGAAAATATCACAGCAGCAATGCTCTATTTCAATGGTCTATTTTCTGTTCAGCTCTGATGAATGTCAGTGTTTGCAGCACAGGGCAGGTTCACCCCATGGTCTGCTCCAGCCCTGAAAAATCTCACTGTTCAGGTACAGCTAACAAGACTGTCAAGACCAGTGTGAGAGCAGGTCTTCTAGATCAGAAAGTCAAAGATTTTCCATTTGTGAACCAGGAAACTAATATGTGCACAAAAATCTGTAGGACAAATATCCTGTTACAAATACCTTTGAGTGCCCTGAGACTCAAACCATTACGAGGAAAATGGTGTTTGCTGTTACCTGTTTGACCTAATGACAACTTCAAACACACACTGGAGTTCCCCATACTTTCCTCTGCTGTGTGCTTGCAAATAGTGCCTTCCTTTCCTTAGAGCACTAGTGTAGGAAAGCTCTGAGCTGCCTGCTGGCTGTCACTGCAGGGGAAGGTAATAACTGTCCATTTGGCCCCGTGCTACAAAACCTGTTTCTTTTCATTCAAAACAGATGTTTACCCTACTGCAGCTTTCTGAATTATCAGATACCCCCTGGAGAATGTTAGTAGGTGGAGGATCCGTTTTGTTCCTGTCACAGATGCAAATGACAATGTACTACCTCAGAGGCTTCCCACATGCATGGAGTGACGCTCATTGAGGTTCTCTGACAATGCAGCTGAGTCACCTTGTGCAAACAGGAACATGTTTTCTTGGTCGGTTCCTAACTGTCCTTAAAGTGTGTGCATTTCACTTTGAGAACAGCAAACATCACAGCTGAGCAATCATCTTCTCAAGCTGGACTATCCTGCTTGGGGCCATTCCTGCTTCTGCCGGCTGTATGACCAGTATCAAACTTACAGAGGCACTCAGTTCTTGTTACTCAGAACAGCAGCTCAGAATAGGGATGTTAATATCTGGCTGCTCCTAGGGATGTCTGTGATCTGCAGCTAATTATCACTCGTAAATCACTTTCCAGTCTCCAGAAGAAAAGGCCTTGGTGCTCCCCAGCAGAGAGCTACTGGCCCACGCTGGGACACAGCTGGCGGGATACGCTGCTCCAGCGAGATTTCCTCACGGTTATTTTAAGATAATTGGCTGTTCTGGTACCTAGTGAGCTTCCTAATTCTTATCTATCATAACCAATTTGCAAATGCACAAACTTGTGTGCATGCTTGTCTCTAACAGAAACAGATCCAGAGGGCAGGCAGAAGCCACAGCCACAGTGGCTACGGCCATAAGCAGGTACCTGGAAAGCAACAAAATCCTCCTAAAAAACATGTCACTGTTCTGCCTAGGGGCGGGAAACCATGACCGAGACAAGGGATGGTTAAGCTGTTACTCAGTATTTTTCTTAAATATGATCTTGGATATACAAATGTCTGTGAAGGCAGTAGAAGTGCCCAGCTCTGGCTGGAGAAGGCAGTCACTCCTTCCTGCCTGGTCACTCAGCACTGTGGAGTGTGAGGCACAATGCAGCTGAAATTTAGGAGCAGCTGTTGCACCATGGTTTGTTTAAAGCTGTTTTTCTCCAGGAAGTCATTATTTTAAATAAATCTTGTCCATTAAAGAGACACATTTAAGTAGTTACATAATGCAGCGTAGGGTTTGTTAAACTAGAAAAGTACAGGGTATTCAAAAGCCTAATCTGGATAGAAAAATAAATATGTGATTTTAAATAGAACATTTATGTATATGAAAAATATGTATGCTTCTCTAATCCAAGCTGTAGCATCTTAGAAATTTATTTTTCACTATTGGACACTGTTAAAAAAAACAAACAAACCATACAAAACCCCTTGCTTATTTCAGTTCCTCAAAACAGATACCTGTCTGTTAATAAGGATATACTTTATTTTAAAATACATGGTCTGCTTTTTATATGTTTTTTTTTTTTTTAATTTGCATTTTCAGAATCAACTGTCCTGTACATGAAGACATGAATTTGAAAGTAAAGTTATCAAAGTTCAGAGACAATAAATAAACCCAACCCAGTCTGAAAATAAAGACTGGAAATTTATTGCACTTGGGTAAAGGAGAAACATCTAAATATTAACATTACACATAAAAGAAACACTTGAAATCCCCTAATTTGATGTACTATTGCATGTCCTTACTTGGAGCAAAACCTTAGCAGTAACAGGCAATGGGAAATAATTGTTGCTGTGTGTGACCTTTTTTTTTTTAGCTTGGGGATTGATACTGTCAGCCATATCCCTAAAAAAATTGCTTCAAAGGCAAAAATGCAAACGAAATTATAAAATTTTATTTATTATTGTTCTTTGGTTTCTAAGCTATTATGGTTCACAAACCCTTGACACCGGGTTTGAAATGCTCCTTTTTAATTAAAAACAAAGTCTCATATTTATACACTTTCAGAAACCCAGACTTTGTGATGCAAATACTGAGAATGGGTGGTGTTTGATCCAGACAGGTAACATGGATTTGGATTATTAAGGGTATTTCACATCCCTTGCACTACAGGTGCTCTGCAGTTGCTAATCCTGTTATAGCAGGGTGAATCAAAGTGTCACACACTCTTCTCCCCACACTGGATTGTCAGAGCTATATTTCTATGTGGAATGCAGCAAATTTAAGTAAAATGCCTGAGATGAGAGCAGAATTCTCCTGCAGGGGAAGAATTCAACGCAGAACTGCCAAACTTCCTTCTAAGTTTCCTCTTGGTTGGATTCCCCGTCCCCTTGAAACTACCTTCCATTAGTGGCACAACGTTTTATGTCTCATGCACTACACTTGTGATTGTGTACTCCAGCAAAGTGTGAATATTATCTCTCAGACAGCTTATGATCAGTGCACACAAGCAGAGCCCAGAAGGCTTGCTTCTTTCTATTTTCAGCTGTACTACCACCGCCTCTGATCCATGACAAGGTTGCCTGAGTCAATGAAATCCCTGGCGGCTTGTCTCCAATAATTAAGCAGTAAAACTTTTAAATGTGTACCCCAAATGGGAAGGTCACTGTGCTGATTGTCTGTGTAAGTACTTTTGTGGGGAGAAAATACCAGATCCTAAAGGGCTCTTTAATTCCATCCAAAAAAATTCTAACAAGAACTAAGAGCTGACAGTTTTAAGTTGGGCTTGTCTGAATGAGAAGCAAGATAAAGATTTTGAACACTGAAACTGAGTAGCTATTTGTAGAAATTATGAAGGTAAGTGATAAATTGTGCAGTTTTGGAAATGATTTGTCTGAAGCCCTAGGTATCTTTACAGATAAAATTACCTCAACTGGCAGCTGATTAGTAGATTCAGGAACCACTCCTATTGTCATGTCTAAGATATGGCTGTGGGGGTCTAGTAGCCCCTTCTGCTGTAGCCACTTGAACTGACAGGAAAGTGCAAAAGATATAAGTCAACAGGTTTATGAAAACTACTGGATTAGAATAACATATTTTAATAAGATACTGGGTTTT